>JAWNOT010000036.1:9945000-10482500 GCA_035045825.1 Drosophila eohydei | reverse complement strand
GCACACAAGCAGCACAAAAGGAAAACAAATGGCTAGGTCGGTCGTTCACCTGCGTTCGCTTTGGCGTTGAAGTCAAAGAGAGCGGCGAACACAACTTAAGAGAGTCAACGAACAAATCGTGTGCGCGCCCCCACAGATGAGAGCAAAACTCTGTTTATATTGTTTTGTGTGTATCAGTGTATGGCCGGCCGGTCGTTCATTGCTCTCGAATGTTGCTCTCTTACGTTGAGTATTTCATAACGCTTCTGGTTTTTCTTGTTGTTGTATTCGTGTCAATGTTCTATCGCGTTTGTGTTGTTGCTTTCGCTCTTGTTTAGGGTTTAATGACATTGCCGGTTTTCAATTTTTTTCCTTCTTTTTTGCGCTTGTTCGTTTGCCTGCTTGTTTATTTATTCTTGCAAGGCAAATAGCAGCACAACCGACGCGTCGCCATACAGGCGACAAAGGAGATAGTAAACGATTATCCACAAATTTACGTAGCTTAACGTACATATAATAATATATTACTATTTATGTAATTATGCTTTTCAAAGATTTCGAATGCCAATAAAAACCTTTGCTAGGCTATCATTATTTAGGAGATCCGAAACGTTTATTATTCTTATTCAAAATACATATACATATATAAATATATGTATTCATCTGTATACGTACATATGTATAGGAACCTATAAAAATTGACATGTACATCTGCGTTATAACTTGTAACGAGCCAGAATATAAGTGACGAATTTGTGAGGTGTACAGTATCAGTAGCGGCTGCGTTGATGACGAAGCCAACTTACTACGACGGTACGGCTTTTCTCTGTGGTATTTTTAACATATCTATGATTTGTAACATCAAATTTTAATAGGTTTATCACGATTGACACTATGTGTATGTGTGATTAGCTAATTTAACAACCTAAATGTATACAGGAATACATAGCATATGTATGTATATACATACATATGCTAAATGATTTAGCTGGAACCTTTTCAAGGTAGATATCATTTAATTACTCGGAGAAAATATAATCTGTAAAATCCAGAACAGTTTTAAGCAGTTGATATTAATAAATGTTCCTCAACATTTTTATAGGGCATTCTAAAGTCGAGCTGTCCTAATGGCATTTACTTGCATTATTTTCAGTTGTTGCTGCTGTCAGTCGTTTCGTAGCTACGCTTCCTCGTATTCATTCGTTGCTGCCGACGTCGCGACGTCGCTGCTTTAAGCTTTTTCTTCATCATTTTTTGCTTTTGTTTTAGCGCTCGCACAAATGTGTGTTAGCGGCGGTCATTCACACCGAACGTGCCCTTTCGAGAGTAGTGCGAGCTCTCTCCCTCTCTCACACCAACACACAGATACTCAGCACTCTCACAAGAGAAACAGTGCGTGCAATATGTGTGTGTGTATGCATGTGTATATACGTAACTGCGAGCGTTGTTGTATGCGTATGCGTATCCGTATGCGTGCGTAGTGTGTAGTAGTACAATGGCAACAACCGCAGAAACTCAAAGTTTAACTTGTGAGATATACGAAACGATATTTATACGCATTGATTATGAATATATTATTTGTCGCTTTACGTGAATATGCAAAAT
The DNA here is from genome assembly GCA_035045825.1 of Drosophila eohydei. Taxonomy (NCBI): domain Eukaryota; kingdom Metazoa; phylum Arthropoda; class Insecta; order Diptera; family Drosophilidae; genus Drosophila; species Drosophila eohydei. The sequence continues at coordinate 10,480,916 of JAWNOT010000036.1, read as the reverse complement.
GTAAAAGCATAAATATAATTAACCAGCTGCTGTTTCCCATGTAATTTGTAATTTTAGCAATGCGCCTTCCGCATCCGATTGACGTCACTGTGCAAAATTACGCAATTTTGTGTGGCGTGGCGACGGTAACGAGTGACTAATTTAACCATATCTTTAATATATATATATATATATATATATATATATATATATATATATATATATATATATATATATATAAATATATATATATTTATTTATACTTATATTTATGCATACATATATACACGCGCTCATTTACTAACACAGGCAAGCATACGCATGAACACACGGATAGATTGAAGCAAGACAAAAACATCAGAGCTGTGGACTAGTGTAAAAGTAAAAGGTCATTGAACGAACATTGTACCTATTTCTGCTATTTACACACTCACACACACATATTTGTATATATACACTTACACACTCATACATTTTGTAAGCGATTGTTACAACCACGCACACAAATGTATTCGCAAAACTAAAAACAACAACCACAACAAACAAATAAAGCGAAGCCAAGTACTTCGCCTTAAACTCACACACACACACACACACACACACAAACATATGTACATACAAGCATATTCGCCGCAGTAAGCGAAAATGGAGAAATTGGAGAAATGGAAATGGTGAAATGCCTGAGCTGAAACGAAATAAAGTAATGGGCAAGGGCAAAGCGTTGGAAAGCGCTGCCACTGGCAAACGCAAAAAAAAACAAGAAATCAAATAATAGACAAATGACAAGTGAGATTGCGAGCGAGTGAGAAAGAGAGAAAGCTGGTTGGATCAAGCGGGACAAAGCGAGACACACACAGTGTATGAAATATGAGGATCAGACAAACTGCAGCCGCAGTCGCAGCGCAGCTGCCGCGTAGTCGCTGCAGCGAAGATCCCTGCACATTATGAACGCATTTGAATATGTTTTATCTGAAATGCAAGCACATTCCTCAGTGTATATGCGTATATGCCCTGGAACTACCATGCCCCAACTACTATTCATACCTTCCAGTTATCAGATATATATATATATATATATATATATATATATATATATATATATATATATATATATATATATATATATATATATATATATATATATATATATATATATATATATATATATATATATTATATATATTATATTCTAAAGGAATACATATTCGATATCGAAAGTCGAACAACAAGCAACGGCATTTAATCTGCTTGTTTGTGGCGAGCTTTTCACTTCTTCTACCTTAAAGAAAGCGGCGAAAATTGCAGCAAAAGGTTTACAAAACGACCAACTCGACAAAAAAGTTAGTGTAAAGTGATACCAAACGTATCCAATGTTGGCCCATGACTCAGACACTGCTCGCTGGAATCTGATTGACACCTGAAGTGAACTATTATGGGAGTAGTATTGTTAAAGAGATCGATATACTATCGATAGAAGCATTAAAGTTGTCGATCACTATATAACTAAATTGGGGAAAACTACTAGAGGCTCTAGAAAACTCAATCAGATAATATTCCATTTGCAAATTTAAGTTCACTGGTATTTCGATTAATATATTTCAATTCGTGTGACTGATAATGATCTTGGTATAGAAAACATATATAAACATATATACATATATATATATATATATATATATATATATATATATATATATATATATATACTTGGAAGAAGGTATTGCACAAAGAGAAGCTGACTACATTTTATAAAAATGATGTCTGTTTGAGTGCATGATAGTGTGCTTATACTTCCAGGCATCCCTATATCACGTATACTTCAAGGTATTGTCACTGCTATCAAATAGTAAATGACAACAGCAACAACAACAAGAACAACAGGAGCGATAAGCGACATGTGACTGATTGGGATCAAGTAACTCCGTGTAAATACATATGTACACTATACAGTTAATTATATATTATATATAATATATATATATTAGCACACAATAGATCTGCGTCTGACTATTAAAACAAAATCAGATAAGAGTACATAAACGTACAGGTGCTCATAAAGCAATGTAACGAATAGCAAGTAACAAGTAGCGAGTAGCGAGTAGCGAGTAACGTTTAACGAGTAACGATTAACGCGTAAGGAGTAGCGAGAAATGCATTTAATAAACCTCAAGTTCAATGGCATTGATTAAAATGCAGATCGAAATGCAACAAAAGAAAACAAAGAGAATGACAGAAGCAAAAAAACGCAGTCGGGTGTTCGACACTGCGCTATACTCTACACACAATGCTTAAGCAACGGTCAAGGCAGAAATTAGCTTATTTCCATTTAGTTAATGTTAATGCGCATATGCCCGCTGTTGCCATGCCATAACAGTATATTGAAACAGTGGCTATATTATAAATGAAAAGCGTCTTGTAATGTCCGAGGGTTGGGCTGGGTTTAGATTGGATTCGATTCGATTGGGTTGGGTTGGGTTGGGCTGGGCTGGGCTGGGCTGTTGGCAAGACAGCGGCTTACAGCTGCCCTTGCCGTTGCCCTTGCCCTTGCCCTTGCCCCCGTCCATTGCTAAGCGGTCATCCCCCGTTTCTAGATTAGCTGCCAAGCGGGAAGTAGCAAGGCAGAGACACACACAGAGAGAGAGAGAGAGAGAGAGAGAGAGAGAGGGCGAGCAAGTAACAGCGAATTTGGAAGTTTGTTTTTGTTTCTTTTTGGTTACAAATCATTTCTACTGTACGAATATTGAACGCGCTTTCCTGTGCGTGTGTGTTTGTGTAAGTGTGTGCATGAGCATTTGCTACCTCTCACATAATTGGGTGCTTTGCCAGTGCGTGCGTGCTGTGAGTGTGTGTGTCTGTGTGTGTGTATATGTATGTATTCTCTCTTTATCCCTCTCTAGCCTGTTCACACACACACACACACAAATGCGAACGCATGCGGCTGCATATCGCTACACATGTAAAATGGGGGTTACATGACATTGAAACCATTTTTGAAGGTTTGAGCGGCTTTTTTCGGTGCTGCTTCTGCTTTTTCTTTTCCTATGTAACTGTGTAATACACATACATACATACATACACACATACATATATAGTAAAGCATGTGTTTCCACGCGAACCCCTTTCAATGCTGTATGTTGTTGACAGAGGAACAACAGAAAAAGCGACAGCATCCAAAAAATGTCTACATACATATCTATATGCTTATAAATACATACACATATTCATATACATATGCCTGACAATATTCAAATTAGTCGCAAATTCATTTGGAAACGAGAGAATAATCCATAAAAGCTTAATTTGTTCTATAATTAATGAGGCCGGGTCTGGCTTCAATTAGATTCAGGCATTGTTAGAGTTACTTCTGCATGATTGGGCAAAGTAATCAAAAAAAACTATATGTAGAACTCCAAAATATGACATATCACTTACGGCAGATTCGCGCTTCATATCTACCAAAACTGAGTTTACAATTTTTTTGATCCAGACAGTATTTATGCAGTAAAAACTATGCCAATGAGCAGCAAAGGTTTACTAACTTTTTGAGATTACTCGCTCGAGAAAGTCCAAATTAAAAAATTGTGAAAATAAAAACTAATTGAAAGTAATCAAAAGTAAATAAAATAGGTCTAGATGAATTCTTTCAATGTACATATTTTATTTACTTTAATTAAGCTGAGAAAAGCTTCATAGTATTTAAATCAGAGATTTTCCTTTCTTGGTCTTATAAGTTCCCAACGCTGTAACAATGTTTTATTAGCTATGTTTTTTTTCTTCATATACATGAATGTGTGCGTGCACATACATGTGCCCTTGTCACTATATTCTCAGCAATTACACTGAACTGTTACCAAGTCCAATTCAATTAACTTCAACTCAACTCAAATATATGTATAAAAAATACGTAGCAAAATACGCTGCTTAATACTCATGGTATGTCTGTCTCTCTCTTACGCACGCTCTCTTGTTGTTGGGCAGCGCAAAACGTTTCACAACAGTTTGTTATCGATGCGTTCGCTAACCCACCCGCAACTCTCTCTCTCTCTCTCTCTCTCTCTCTTACACGCACAGACACACGCACCCATACAGTAAGCAATCAGGAAAAGAATTATAAAGAGCACATGATGAACGACTGATGAATGCTCTTTCCTTTAAGCAACATAATAAGAATAGTCAAATTAGCTTTTAAGTCTGTTTCAGCTAGTCATGAATTATTATTTTTTTATTCTTTGGTCTATCTTCTGTTTAGGTGTAAAGTAATGTGAACAGCAGGTATAAGGGCACACGGCACATTGAACTTAAAGCATTGAATATCAGCAAAGGGTTAGATCGCAATCTCAATCTGTGTCAAATTGCATCACATTACAACGCGCAGACACACACACGCATACGCGTGCATAATTGCAATCACAGCTGAAAGAGCATACAAAAAGCAGCACCATAAAGCGGCGACAACTACATTCACGACAATCACAGCGGCTCGAGAGTCAACAGTCGATTGTTTATCAATGTGTAAATAAAAGCGTCTTTGCTCGTTCTAGTATGCGTGTGTACATGTGTGTGTGTGCATGTGTGTGTGTGTCTCTGTGTATGTGTGTGTTTGTTTCTTTGCCCAAAAATTTCAATAGCAAAGGTCAATGAACTTGCGCCGTGCCAGTGCCTGGCGTTTGTATTCCCTCTTTCACTCACACACATACACCAAACGTGCGTGTGTGCATATTGCGTTCCGCATTGCGCTCTGGTATCGTTCTCTTGCTGTGCTCGCCCGCTCTTATAGCATTTGCGGCTCTCTTAGTTGTTTGCTCGCTGCTTCCTCGTTGTGTTTCATTCATAAACAGAGAGCGTCAGATATCGGCCAGGCCAACGAACTAAGGGCCGTGTGCGCTTCTTAACATGTGCTTTGGCCCCCCGCTCCCCTATTTCCTTCCCTTCACACACACATGCACACTTTAAACCACCTTTCAAGCTGTGTTATGCTAAATATGTATTGCATTTATTGAATTTACTCACATCAACTGTCGACGTCCTTGCAGCGGCGGCATTTTTGTGGCCGAATGGCGTTCATTTAGTGTGTTCCAATTGTTAGCTTTGGCTCAAGCGCGGCGGCGGCTGCTGCTGCTGCTATTGCTATGTTGGAGGCGTAATCGTAATCCATGCTCTGCCTGCGAGCTTTAACAGTTAAGCCTGCCTTTCAACTAGCAGTTGCTGAAGTTCTTGTTGTTGTTGCTGCTGCTGCTGCTGTTTTAACTTTAACTTTTGCGACTCTTTTTTTGTTGGTGATTCAAGAAGTAGCCGTTGCGTTGTTTTGTTTTGTTGTTGTTATTTATACATTATTTTGTTGCTTATTGAATAATTGCACATATGTATATATTTATTAATATTAGAGCATTGTATGAACTTTTGTTGTTTTTGCTTCACTTCAGTGTGGAACAGGGGCTTGTGAACACATTGCGGGGTATCGCTGTTAGCTCCGATTTAAACAGACATACGCATATGTACATAAATAAATAAATATATATATATATATATATATATATATATATATATATATATATATATATATATATATATATATATATATATATATATATGTGTATATATGTATATGTATATAATTAAATTCTTAACTTTATCCTAGGCTAACATTTAGGAGCTTATTGCTTGCTCGCTCGCACTCGCACACATTTGGCTTAAGCGGTTTGTCACATTTTCAATTTATCACGACACAAAAAAATTTGTATATATATATATATATTTATATATTTATATGTATGTATGTATATACATATATATGTGTATAATTATCTGCAACAGAAACAAAAACACACAAAAAAACAATAAATTACTTTACATTGCGATCAATTTGTTGTTGCCGTAGTAAAGGAGCGGGAGAGAGATAGAAAGAGCAAGGGTGGTGGGGGTGGTATGTGGTAGGTGGTTGGGCAGAGGAAGTTCGACAGCAACAACAAATGCAACTGCAACTGCAACTGCAATGCCGTTGCCGGCAGCGTCCTTGTTGACGTATTGGCGCCTATTCCGCTGCACTTGTCAACCGCTATAGCTAACACACACACACACACTTAAATAGAGTGAGAGAGGCACACAGATACTTTCGCATTTAATGCTGCCACTTTGTTAATCGCATTCAAATTTACAGATTTGCAACAAAATACGTTATTCGTATGAGCAAAACAAAAAAAAAAAAATTTCAACAAAAAACCAACTTTGAAATATTGTCGTTATCCGGGCGCGAACGACAACAGCTCGCGGCGAGTGAAATTTTAAGAATGAGAGAGAAATTTGTTCGTTTTCTTGTTTCGTTTCATGCGCTTCGTTTCATTCATCCAGCTGGACCGGACCGACTGTTCGCTATCGCAGGCCGAAGGTAGGCAGAGCGCGCTTAAAAGTATACAGCATGTAACTAACAATTAACAGCTAATATTTAACAGCAGCGTCCATTACATTGCCGTAATAAGCTGCATGCATAGACGTATTACAGTTACAGTTTGCACCTTAGAATATGTGTACTGTCAATACAATAAGAGACAACTGTTTATTTTTTCATAGACATAACTAATTGCTAAAGTTGTACATTTAAAAAAAGCGCACTGCTTTGAACTTCTTTTTACACACTGTTAACGCGGTAAGCGTTCATTTGGTGCTTATATAGAATCAACTTAAGCTTTGCTTGTGGTTTGTGTATTTGCTTAACTGTATATACCAGTATTTTTATGCTGTGCGGCAATTTGCGCCCCAGATTTATGAGTATGACCGTTTCTAATTAATTCATTAGAATTTTGCATATATTTAATATATAATTTATTAAATATACTATATCTTTTGGCTTTATATTAAGATTAAAATATAAAACTTAAAAATCCAATGCTTAACTTAAATTCGTATTTATTGAATTCTTCCTGCAATAGATACTTGTGCCAGGGTATTCAAACGAAATTTAGAAAAAAACAAAAATTATGCTGAATTGTGTATAAAACATCGTTAGTACTTAGGTTCAACATTAAATATTTTATTTTATTTAAAATTACAATTTGTGTGTTTGTTTGTTTATTTATTTGATTTATTCATTTAGATATACGATGTTAGCAATATATCGTTACGATTGTTACATGTGTAATCGATATGTTTAATATCTTTTTCGATCACTCTATGCAAATATCTCGAAGCCATCAGTAGCAATAGCAGCGGGTAAATATAAAAAACACGTGCTCGCTCGACACGACAAACACGCAATTCCTTGACAGACCTTGTCTGCCAGCGAATCAATTCCGCTGGCCGTTAATTGACACGCCTAACCTAATCCTTACACACAACAGACAACGCTTGATACCTCACAACGTAATATCCTTTGCAGCTAACTGTCTGTGCGCTGTCTGTTTGTCTGTCTGCCTGCCTGCCTGCCTGCCTGCTTTTTCCCATTCAATTTGTTGTTGTTTTTTTCCTTGGCTTGTCTATTGAATACTGCAAGTAAGTACAAAAACAACTACATATGTTCCTGATCAGCAACAATGTTCGATTTTCGATATTTTATCTGCCTGACATCGGCTCAGCCCTTCACCCTATATTCTACAAATTAATTGAAATTCAATATATATATATATATATATATATATATATATATATATATATATATATATATATATATATATATATATAAATATATTATCCAAATAATACATATATATATATATATTTTTTTTTTTTTTTGTGTTTCAAAACTGTTTTTAAATGCATCGTTTGCTCCGCAAACGTTTTGCTTGTTAGTTTTACTTCGGCAGAGCATTGCGGCAGTCGGCTAGAGCCGTTTGCAAAATTTAATTTAACTTTGTTTTCCAGCTTGCTTTAATATTCTTTCTGTCTTTATGATTTAGGAACGCTTTGATTGTCGATTGCAATTTAATGGAACATTAATTGAGGCGGCTCGGTGACAAGTGCAATCAGCCGAAGACGATTAACATATATATAAATATATATACACATATATATATATATACAGTGGTTGCTGCTTTTTCTCCTTGTTGTTGTGCTGACATCTGACTAAGGTAAACGCTCGCATGGCAAAGAGCACTGTAGCCGCCGACGTCGAAGTCGGCGCCAATCTAAAGCCAAAAGTTAATGGCTTAATAGGCAACGGCGACACGGCTGCATTCTCAGATGCAACAACAACAACTACTACTACTACTACGGCGCAGCAAATGGAACTACTGCAGGACGGACTGAGCTGCAGTGAACTATTTCAAAATGGCGAGGGCCTCACCTACAAGTAAGTCTGCCTCGCCCCCGCCCAACAGAGTGAGATATGCGTATAACACTTTTCCACACAATTTACATTTAGCGACTTTCTCATATTACCGGGCTACATAGACTTCGCCGCCGAGGCAGTCGATCTCAGCTCTCCGCTAACCAAGGGCATCACGCTCTGCGCCCCGTTAGTCAGCTCGCCCATGGACACGGTAACCGAATCTGACATGGCCATAGCCATGGCGGTAAGTGTTTAATACTATCTAAACATATATGCACACACTCAGCTGTATATATAAACGCTTATCTACTGCTAGACAAGGCTGCAAATCGGTGCGTTTCAGTGCTTTGCGAAATTTTATTGCCAAATCTTTTCGCTTTTATTTAGTTTTTGATTTTTGACTTCAATTGATACTGAAACGTTTGTTCACATATCTCTTATGAAATGTCAGAATGTTAGCAAGGTTATGTTAAACGTATGTTAACGCCATGTTAAGCAGAGATTGTGCTTTGGGTTTGCAGCCTTGTTCGCACACCGTTCGTTGGCGGTGTGATCGATGAACTGTAAACGTTAAACGATAAACCGACGACCGACGACCGACGACCGACGAACGCCGACCGATGCACATCGCCATTTGGTGCTGAATCTTGGTATCGGCCTCGCTCCAGTTGTGGTTGTAATTGAACACTCTTATGCGCCTCTATTATGCTAAATCAAGAAACGAATGTATATTTCCCTTCACGCTCTTCGCCGCTTCGTTCGGAATTAATTTGTGGTGGGGGAACCACGCGCAGCTGTGTGGTGGCATTGGAATCATCCATCACAACTGCACGCCGGAGTACCAAGCGTTGGAGGTGCACAAGGTTAAGAAATACAAACATGGCTTTATGCGCGATCCGTCGGTGATGTCGCCGACCAATACCGTTGGCGATGTGCTCGAGGCCCGTCGCAAGAACGGCTTCACCGGCTATCCCGTCACCGAGAATGGCAAGCTTGGCGGCAAGCTGCTGGGCATGGTCACATCCCGGGACATCGATTTCCGTGAACAGCAGCCGGACGTTCTGCTCGCGGACATTATGACCACGCAGCTGATAACCGCACCCAATGGCATCACCCTGCCGATGGCGAACGCCATTCTGGAGAAGAGCAAAAAGGGCAAGCTGCCCATTGTGAATCAGGCTGGCGAGCTGGTCGCCATGATCGCGCGCACCGATCTGAAGAAGGCACGTTCGTATCCGAACGCCTCCAAGGATTCCAATAAGCAGCTACTGGTCGGCGCCGCCATTGGCACGCGGCCCGAGGACAAGGCCCGACTGCATTTGCTCGTGGCGAATGGCGTCGATGTCATCATACTGGACTCATCCCAGGGCAATTCCATTTATCAAGTCGAGATGATCAAGTTCATCAAGCAGACCTATCCCGATCTTCAGGTCATTGGCGGCAACGGTAATTAAACCCCCAACATTCCTCCTGCCCACACACACATTCATACATGTCTAGCCTAAAAAGAAAGTCCTTTGCCAGGTTTTTCGAGAGACAGATCATAGATGGGAGTCCATACTCTCAGTGAGATATAGAAAGCATATGCCCTTTAGGCCAAGGCTGATCTTTAGATTTAAGAGCAGAGAAAACAGAACTCAGACTAGTTCAGTAATCTGTATACAACAAAATGAGAAGCTAAAAATCGATATTTATCGACTCAGCGCAAATATGATGCTAGTCAGCTCCAGAGCTCCTGATAGATATCAGTTTGTCACATCGGCATAATTATTCATTTTAAGCCTTAATCAAAACTGAAAATCGATATTTATCGACTTGAATTAAATGTGAGTTTTAGGCATATGTCTTATATACTATTCTCTATCTGTCGATAAAGAACTTTATCAGTTGATAAATATGCGTTTATCATTGCAGCTTTATCTATATATATATGGCGATATAGCTTTCTGTCTTGCTATCTCTGTCTCTCTCTCTCTCTCTCTCTTTCCTAAACGACAAAGAACGTAGAATAGGGAATTCACTCAGCTTGACTGTCGCATGCTTTTGTCACGCACTGTAGCTAACAAGCTTTGTCTTTTCAATTACTAACCATTGGCCAATCAACTGCCCCACACACGCCCACAGTGGTAACACGTGCCCAGGCCAAGAATCTGATTGATGCTGGAGTGGATGGACTGCGCGTGGGCATGGGCTCCGGCTCGATATGCATCACGCAGGAGGTCATGGCCTGTGGCTGCCCGCAGGCGACGGCCGTTCATCAGGTGTCGACGTTTGCCAAGCAGTTCGGCGTGCCGGTGATTGCGGATGGCGGCATTCAATCGATTGGACACATTGTGAAGGCCTTGGCTTTGGGCGCCAGCGCCGTGATGATGGGCTCACTGCTGGCGGGCACCTCGGAGGCGCCCGGTGAGTACTTCTTTTCAGATGGCGTGCGCTTGAAGAAATATCGCGGCATGGGCTCCCTGGAGGCAATGGAGCGCGGCGATGCCAAAGGTGCGGCCATGTCCCGTTACTATCACAACGAAATGGACAAAATGAAGGTGGCCCAAGGCGTCAGCGGCAGCATCGTCGACAAGGGCTCCGTGCTACGCTATCTGCCCTACTTGGAGTGCGGCCTGCAGCACAGCTGCCAGGACATTGGCGCCATTTCCGTTAGCAAGCTGCGGTGAGTTGGCCCAGCCACTGGCAAGTGTCGACTCTAGTAGTCATCGCTCCTTCTCTGTCTTTTCCATGCCAGTGAGATGATCTACAATGGGCAGCTGCGCTTCATGAAGCGCACCCATTCGGCCCAGCTGGAGGGCAATGTGCACGGCCTTTTCAGCTATGAGAAGCGTCTCTTCTAACATACAAACAGTGCTGCAGCGCCGCCCGCTGTTGCCGGTCAGTATCAACAGCAGTTGCAGCACGCTTCAGCAACAGCAACACATAAACAACAACAACAACAACAGCAGCAGCAGCAGCAGCAACGTCTTCTTTACCGTGCAGCAGACGACTTCGGGCGAGTCCTGAGCAGCGAGCGAGGAGCTGGCGTAAAGCGTCATATGCCCCACGATGGTAGTTGCCAACCTTTTCCACGATTTACTTAATTGTTAAGCTACTTAAACAGACAGAGAAAGAGAGAGGGAGAGCGAGAGCGCGAGAGATGGATACAGGTACAAAAATCGTACAGGTACGAATTTCGAATATTGGCAAATCTGCAAAGTAGTCAAACTTTTTGCAATAATCGGCCACAACCTAATATGTAGTACAACATATTTAACTTCGATGTACTCACACAGATATATATATATATATATATACACACACATACATATATCTATATACCAATATACTAATGTTGTGTTTGCCAAATCTATTGAAAATATGAAATTACTAAAAAAAAAATTCAAAAAATTACAAAACAAAAAAAAAAAAATAGAAAAGAAAATACCTTAAAATGCTGCTGCGTTCATTCCCCCAGCTAAATTTATACATTTTTATTGTAATTATTCTATTGTTATATATACACACACATACATATATGCATGTATATCGAGACTAATTGTATACGATCTTTGCCAAAAGTTATTCTATGCGAAATTTGGGCTTTGTTCTGGCTTTAAGGCAGTCGAAACATAATTGTTTATATAATTTCCCCCATTCCCCCAAATAAATAAAGAAAATATGATTTTTGAAAATATATTTAATCATTTTGTTTGTTTTATAAATATATACGCTAATATTATATGTTCTTTGCCCCCAAATGAAAACGTTTCTCTCTTCAGCTTCGTTATCTTTCAATATAAATAATTTTGATTTTTGATTTATTTGTACAGTTATACATCTCTATATATATATATATATATATATATATATATATATATATATATATATATATATATATATATATATATATATATATACATATCGACTAATTTGTTGTGTGTGTGTGTTAAGATTATGTTATAAATATATATTTTGTGTTCGGCGAAAAAAGTTATTGAATAATTATCGTAAATATATGAATCAAAAATATTATTTTGTTTCGTATTTGATAAGTAAATTTGTTAGCTACGTGTTGTCTAAAGATTATTGATAAAAAATTGTAAATTGTACAAAACTTTTGTGCAGCAAGAGAAACGAGTCGAAGCGATAAGAAAATTGAAGAAAAGTTCGAACAATTTTTTTTTTGACATACGCTGATAAACCCCTTTTTAAGGACACTTAAACAGAGCTATATATTTGTGTGGTTGTGTGTGTGTGAGTGTAGGTGTGTGTGTGTGTGTGTGCGTGTGCATAAGAAGCAGCAAGCGGAATTTAGCTTTGAGCGCTTAGCAAATTGAGTTTAAGTCGAGCTGAAGGAAAATGCAAGCAAGGCAAAGCAAAGCACAGACACACACACACACGCACACGCACACACACACACACATGCATGTAGGCATATCAAAAATATATATATATATATGCTTATGTGTGAAACTAAGTTTAAAATACAGCTGGGCGGGCTAATGTGTGGGATTATCGCTGGCCAGGGAATGCCATTTCTCATGGAAATGATCGGGCAGCCGGATGCAGTCGAGCCACTGCTGCAGGCGATCGCCTTTGCTCTGGGCGCCCAGTTGTAGGCTGCCGAGAAAGTCGTTGCTCTTGCCCAGATCCTTGTCCCAGACGGTGAGGATGAGCATCTCCTTGTTCAGATCGTGCGGACTGGCCTCGAAATAGAATTCCTCGTTGTAAACGGGATTCAAAGTGCGCCACTTGACGCTCGTCTTGTGCTTCTTGTTTTTATGCGCATCCGGCTTCAGTTGCCTGCAGAATCAATCAATTAGTCTTGCATGGCAATTTGTGAACTGAGCTACTTACAGCTTGACAAAGGGATCCGAGCTGCCGTTGTTGTCCATGGCCAGCAAATTGATGCACTGCTTCACGTTGACAACCAGCGCCCGCCGCTTCGTATTGTAGCACAGCGAGATGAGCATCTTGCCATTTGGCCAGCTCTGCGACAGCTCCGCCTCGTTGCTATACTGATCCTCCACACCCAGCGGCACGGAGATCCGGTACTGCGCTGTGCTATGCACCTGCAAATTGTTTCCACAGTTACAAATCGATAGATATATATATATATATATATAAAGATATAGCTTCGATATGCCTGATCGTTGGACGACCCGACCACTCACCGTGGATAGGCAGACTTTGGCGGCGCCCAGAAAGTCGTGTCCGTACTTATCGTCATCGAAGAGCGCCACGTAGAGCAGCGAGTTGCCCAGCTCCTCGGGCTCAACGCCCACGAACTGGAGGGTCTCATTGAAGTCGGGATTGCGGGTCTTGTGAACCGTTTTAGTGCGCTGCCAGCGCGTATATTTCGTATGGCCCTCGGGCGTCACGATGTTCAGCTTGCAGTAGGGATCGGCGAGGCCGCTGGCATCCATCGCTGGCAAGTCTCTGGCCCGCACCATCGTGCAGTCCAAGCTGTGGAAGCTCTCCCGATAGCTGATCGCCAGCTCCAGCCAGCCAAGCAAAGGATCGCGACAGTGTTGCTGCTGCTGCTGCTGCTGTTGTTGTTGTTGTTGTTGCTTTTGCTGCTGCGGGTTTTGCGTGTTTTGCGTTGCCGAATTGCCCGAGCCGGAGCTGTCGCTGAACGACCACGAGGAGCTGACCGAGCTGCGACGCATGAAGCTGCCCTCGCGTCGCAGCTGCGCCACTGTGGACGCATTCGAGATGTTGTCATAGTCCTGGCCGTCCGCTGGCCTGGAGTTCGTCTGGCGGCCGAACAGGAAGGAGTTGGACAACTTGCGTTCGCCGCCATCGATGAAGCTGCGTATGGAGCCGTAGGCGCGCAGTCGAAAGCTTTCATCCCGCTGCAGACGCTGGCCAGCGGCGCCGGCCGCTGTGCTCGACTTGGCCGCATCCAGCTGATCCTCCTCCGGCTCCGACTGGCCACTGGCACTGCTGTTGCTGGCGCTGCTGCTGCTGTCGTTGACGCGTATCGTTAGCTTCTTGATGCGTGCGCCACGCGCCGGCGTGCCATGGCAGCTCTGCACGGCCCGGGCGCCCTTGCCTGCTCCGGTTCCAGCGTACGCGCCCACACCGCCGGCGCCCACTCCCCCGGCCATGGGCGTATTGGCGGCGCTAGCACTGCGCACCGGCATATCGTAGTTGGGCAAGCCCTTGAAGAACCAGGCGCCCGACTTCTTCCACATCTCGCGCGTCTCAGAGCAGATGCGACACAGCCAAATTTCGCGCGTGCGCTCGCTGTTGTGATACCTAATGTTGATGTCCACGCTGCACTTGGTGCACACGGACTTGCGGCAGTCCTCGCACAGGATGCGCTGCGGCCGCAGCAGCCCAAACGCATCGCCGCACAGGCGACAGCAGTTGGGGCCGCGCTCCACGGCGTGCAGCTTTATCTTCTCCACGCGCTCCACAAGCCGGCCCACACGCTGCCGTTCCGCAATCTCGATCTCCTCATTCCGACGTATCACGGAAATAATCGCCTCCTGCTCCTCCGGGCGCAGCGGTTCATTGGTCTTTGAGCTGCTCCAGCCGGCTTTCAATCTGTGCGAGCAAACAAAATGCCAAAACTTAGTACGTCTATAATTATGTGTGTGTGCGGGTGTGTGGGTGTGTGCGGGGTGTCTGACTCGCTGTGCGCCTAATGAGCATCATTATTATGAGCTGCCTAATGCAGTAAGTATGTTGTCAAACCCTCACTCAGGGCAGCTCAAGCATCTTATGAAGTGCGTAAAGCATAGGCAGATGGAGAGGGAGATAGAGATAGAGATAGAGATAGAGATAGAGATAGAGATAGAGATAGAGATAAAGATAAAGATAAAGATAAAGATAAAGATAAAGATACAGATAAAGATAAAGATAAAGATAAAGATAAAGATAAAGATAAAGATAAAGATAAAGATAAAGATAAAGATAAAGATAAAGATAAAGATAAATTTAAAGAAAAAGATAAAGATAAAGATAAAGATAAAGATAAAGATAAAGATACAGATAAAGATAAAGATATAAAAATAAAGATAAAGATAAAGATAAAGATAAAGATAAAGATAAAGATAAAGGTAAAGATAAAGATAAAGATAAAGATAAAGATAAAGATAAAGATAAAGATAAAGATAAAGATAAAGATAAAGATAAAGATAAAGATAAAGATAAAGATAAAGATAAAGACAAAGATAAAGATAAAGATAAAGATAAAGATAAAGATAAAGATAAAGATAAAGATAAAGATAAAGATAAAGATAAAGATAAAGATAAAGATAAAGATAAAGATAAAGATAAAGATAAAGATAAAGATAAAGATAAAGATAAAGACAAAGATAAAGATAAAGATAAAGATAAAGATAAAGATAAAGATAAAGATAAAGATAAAGATAAAGATAAAGATAAAGATAAAGATAAAGATAAAGATAAAGATAAAGATAAAGATAAAGATAAAGATAAAGATAAAGATAAAGATAAAGATAAAGATAAAGATAAAGATAAAGATTAAGAGAGAGATAGAGAAATGAAGTGAGAGATAGTTAGAAAGGCAGACAGAGAGAGAGATGGAGAGATCCATCTCTATGAATATTTAGTTTTCCTTAGAGTCTGAGCTGCGATAGGCGAGCTGTGTGCGGGCAATGGGAACTGTCCATGAGAACTGTCCGCTTGGTTCTACACATCTTCCTTTAAATTGGATTAAGATAGTGTAGTGTAGTAGCAGCTGTGGCAGGCATGGACAACTGACTGCTTGTTGCAGCTCAGCTTCAGCTCAGTTCCAGGGCCAAAATGTCAAGTTCAAATTTAATTAAGAGGCAAAGTCAACGTGGCAGTGCTCAGGGCTCAGGGCCATCTGTGTCGTCTCCGGGTTTGCAGTCGTGTTTGTGTTTTGGGGTCCGGGCTTGCGCGTTTTATGGCCACTTTGGAATCACTTACACACGGTATTAAAAACGTAGCACACACACACACACACACACACACACACACACACACACACAGAGAGAGAGGCGCGCGTGAGTACTTGCTTATGCAAATTGGGGTGGCACTTAATGTAGAAGTTGTGCCTTTTGCTAAGCGCCAGTTAATATGCATATACTTAGACAGACAGACAGACATACACACACACACATATATATATATATATATATATATATATATATATATATATATATCATTATACACCCCCATATACATAAGTAATATGAGCCCAGAATTCCTAACAAAACTTCGCTTTTCGATTTCTTTTTGCTTACTTTCCTGTGACATATCGCCCCTTTATGAGTTTCGTAGCACAGTGAAAGGCATGGACTAGCAGATACCCTGCAAGCAGTGACGAGGCAACAGTCAGCAGCCAGCTTGAAGCTACGAAAGAAGTGGAGATCTAGCTCTGGCCAGGGCAACATGAGAAGCTTCAAGCTGCGCATTGGCTCGAGTTGAGCTGAGAAACCTCCAAGGAGATTTTCTGGTGCGGCGTCTCCATGGCCCTGGCGTCTTCATTTGAATGCTTAGCAGATTTTGTGCATAATTATGGAAATGCTAAGCCGACTTGCACTGGCACTCACTGGCAACAGCTGTCAGCCAAGCATTCCGAGCGTGTGTCCTTGCATACTTTCGGGCGGACATCACAACTGAATGGCATTGAGGCCGGGAAAAATCTAGTCGGCGGCATGGTCAAGGAAGTGTACTGCTAGACAGGATGATTTCCTGTAGAGCCTTGGCGAGCTGGATAAGAGGAAGCACACGCGTCTTGCCTTCTACTGAGTAGAGGGCGGTAGCAGCCAAGCCTAAGTGCGGTCCTTGCAGAGCATTAACTGACGAGGCTAGGCAATCGCCACGTTGCAGACCACAGAGAGGCGAGTCAATGGCAATAGTTTCCACTTGACCTATTCAAGAGGCAGCACCAGCAGTTGAGCAAGGCAAAACTTACGCAAAGTAGCCAAGACTTCAGCTTCGGAATTTGCTCACACAATGGGAGTCGACAAACGGCAAAGCTGTCAAGGAGCGGAGAACAATCTGCGGGATGGCGGGCTGCACTCTTAAGTGTCGCCACTCCTAAGCAACTGAGTGGCCATGTCCACTCGGCGAGTGATCTCCAGTGGCACAGATTGAAATCCGTGAGCTGGCCACAAAAGCAGAGCTCCTTAAGACTGTCAAAGGCGCAACATGACACAGCTAAATTGCTTTGACCTCTCTCTCTCTCTCTCTCTCTCTCTCTCCATCTCCTGCCGGAACATTAATTGTGGTATCCAGCATTCAAAAGTAAGTGTAGGTTTACCGTATGCGTGCTATTGGCCAGGCTAAACGTTTCTTCAAGTGAAGGCATAAGAAGTGCACAGCGTGGCTGTGGCTGTGGAGCTGTGGAGGAGCTTGAAGAGTCTTGAAAGCGCAGAGCCGGAAGAGTCTTGAAATATATAGTTGGATGAGTACGACTATACATATAGATCAGTTATAACTTGGCTCATTAGGTGAACAGCAAATGCGCTCAAACTGACACTTTCTGAGCTGAGCTGAGCTGAGCTGAGAAGCTTAGCAGTCTTTAAGTGCAGAATCAAGCGGGGTAGACGAAGGGCTTAGGATAAGTGTGACGCCAGTGTTTGCAGTCGTCCCGCAGGCATCACGCCTCACGCGTCGCCACATACTTCCAATAAATATAAATTGCTTTGCTCATAAATGTGCCTGACTAGCAGATACCCTAGCCAGCAATCGAGCCAGCTAGCCGGCGGGCAAGGCATCAAATCAAGAAATCTTCAGCTTTTGTGTTATTTAAGTTCAGCTTTAACAAACATATCGAATAATCGATTATTATCGATTAACAAACAAATCGAATAATCGATTATTATCGATTGTGAGCTAGGCAGAGTTATCGCAAATTGAGCTCGTACCTCTTATGGAATATACAAGCAACATGCCAAGTCTTTAGTCTATGAGATGACAGCTGGACATGGCTATATGGTCCTCTTTAAATATAAGGACTCTGCCACGCCTCCTTACGCCTGTTACATGCATTTTCACAAAATCATTAAGCCCGCAATTCCGCATTTCCAATGGGTTCAGGGTATAGAAACACACGCTACAGCCACAGACAGAGCCGCACACACACACACACACACACACACACACACACATGCGAGCTTCGGCGTGTTCGTTAAAATGTTTTTCTGTTGCTCTTTGCGTTCGTATTCGTGTTGCTTGCTTTGTGCCCGCCGTTTTGCCTTGCCGCGGGTTTGTTGACTTGCACGGGCCACTTCAATGTACAGTACGCCCTCAATATATGGCACCGAATGGCCAATCAAAGCAGACTTTTATTGGCAGTTCCGCTGCTGCTACAGACGCGACTGCACGAGCCCACTTCGCGCATGCCAGCACTGTGGGGTGCACTGTATTGCGTGTTCACTGTACACGCTAGCAAGCTCATTTGTATGTATGTATGCGTGTATCCTCGTGTGCCGTAACCTCGCCTGTTGCCTTGAGGGCTTTCAGCTTCAATTTCAGCAGCAGCAGCTGCTGGCGTGCCAGGATCGAGCAACGGTATTTGCATGCAGCAGCAGCAGCAGCAGCAGCAACAGGCAAAATGAGTTAATTTTATATCGCGTGCGTTTTCTAATTTGTTGGCCCCATTCGGCGGTGCACTAAAAACGCAACTGCTAAAGTCACTTAACAACTGCGTACAGTCTACAACAAAACATCAGCAACAGCAATTTAGTGTGGCACGCTTCCATGCTGTTGCAATGGATCATGCGACAAGTCGGCTGTAGCGAGTATGCACTGCCCCAAGCTGGCACAGCAGCTAGCTATCTGTAGCGGGAGTGCCTGACTAGCACTGACCGCCACCCACGCCATGCGCTGTCAGTTGCAATCAGAGTGCGTTTCCACTGCGTGCAACGTGAGCGAATTTCCATTTCCAATGGTTTCAAGGTATAAACAATTCACTTTGAGGCATTTGCACCGCAACATTGCGGTTCTGACAGCCGTAAGCTGCTGCTGCTGCTGCTGATGCGGCTGCCTTGAGTTGTAATTTGAATTTCAAGTACAGCGCCTGTCATTGCAGGCCCCTGCCACGCCCCATTTGATTTCTATGCGTCACGCGCTTGATTCGCTTCTTCTTGCTTTTTTATGCACAGTAAAACTCGTTGTGAAAAATAAGCGAACGGAAGTGTAAATTGAGCACTTGAAGCCTGCCGCCTGCCGCCTGCTGCCTGCCACACAGCTGCCATCCGGTGCGCATGCTGTGCGTGTCTTTTGCGGTTGGGCGTTATGCATAAAATGTGCTCTAATACAGTTATATATATGCGTATGTGTGTGTGTGTGTGTGTGTTGCTTTGTACTTGTAGTTAATTCTGCGTAAAGCCCCAATTCAAATATTCAGTCAGCTGGGATTGCGCCTCGCAGTATGCTACACGTTTTCGCTTTGACACAAACATATGCTGCTAGCCGCCATGTGCTGGTTGCTGGTTGGCGTGCATGTGTATGCGTGTCTATGCATGCGTGTGCGTGTGTGTGTGTGTGGGAGTGTTAATGTGACTGTTCAGCCCCCCTGCCAGCAGTTCAGTCAGTCCGTCGCCGTCAATTGCAATAAATAATTGCGTGTTCCGACTGTGATCAAAAAAATAAAAAAAAAAAATTTATGTACATTTATACATGCATATATACATACTTATCAAAAAGAGCACAAAAAAAGAGCATTATTAAAATGTAATTAATCTGTCAGCGAGATGGCGGCAATGCTCAGCGAGCGGGCCCAGCTAGCAATTATGATTAGACGAAGGACGAAGGACGCCATGTGGCCTCTTGACTGTGTGCGCTAGGTCCTTGACAGCATGCGTTGCCAATTCCATGGCCGAGCCGCAAGCACACACACACACACACGTGCATGGCTACGTGCATTAGTATGTGTGAGCTTGATTAAACTACAATATATCGCGTTTTTAGCTAATCACACACACACACACACGCTTACTTATGTATGTATGTGTATATAGGCAGAGAGGGAGAGTGCGGGCAAGTGAAACTGCGACGCCTGACGCAGTCAAAGTTAATTAAATTATAACTAAAGCTTTTGTCGACACATACGCGACAGTTGGCGTTTGTAGTCGTTGTTGTTGTAGTGTTTAGCGCTAACTGTTGCGCGCCGCTTGTTGCCTTATCAGTCAGCAACACAAACAACACAAGCAACCACAATGTAGCCAGCTTTTGTTTATGACGCGCACATCACACACACACACACAGACACGCAATTCACACGCGCTTTGGTTTAGCTAAGTTAACGCTATTGTTTAATTTCCACACACACACACACACACACAAACAAAGAGAAATGAAAACAGGCGCCCAATTGTTGCATTTTTGATTGTCTACTTTTGAGCGCAATTTACTTACTTGGCACGCAGGGCCAGCTGCCTGTCGCTGGGGCAGACAAACTTGTTGGCCGTATTATTGCGATTCGCGAAATCCATCTCACATATTATATAGATAATGCAACATTATGCTTTTTACACGTATGCACGAAAAAAATATTGTTTAAAAAAATAAACAGCCTGTAGGCATGCCTGACAGCAGGCTCACTTGCTTATTCTTCTTGTTTATTTTAATTGTTGTTTACCGGATGCAGGCAACAAGCAATAACAAAAAAAATACTGAAAAATCTTGCTTCAAACACGTCTTAATTCGCACGCAGCTGGTGCGCGTCTATGTCAATGTAATTTCTGATGCAGCAGCCACAGCTACAGTCGCCAAATTGGCCCATTCGCAGGCCGCAACGGCCGATAGCGATGGGCCGTACGTTGAAAAACTATCGACAAGCGTGACAAACATCGATTACAGACAGTGTCTTAGCAATTTAAAAAGTAAATAAATAAGGGATAATAACTATTTAATAAACCAAAAAATAAGCAAACACAACCAAAATTGAGCTTAAATGATTGTTTAAATAGCTGCCAATATTGTCTTTGACAAAATATTTAAGTGTATTAACTATGGTAGTTTCTTTGAAGTTGATTTAATTGCGTTTAATATGTCAGCTTTTGCGTAAAGCGCTTATTTTTATAAGCGATCGATAACATATCGCATGCACACGATACCCACTTTAGTGGCACGACAGATATCAGTCCTTCCTCAGTGTCAGCCCCAACAAAACCCCAAACCACATGCAAAAAGGGAAATGCTGCTGTGGTGGGTTGGTTAGGATAGATGGGGTTGTTTGGGCCAAGTCACCAAACTGCTTCAGTTTCAGTCCCCTGTTTCGCATACTTGCACGCGCCGAGTAAAAGCAAAGCTCGCTTAGGGAACAACACTTGAGCCACGACCACTCTCGCACCTACACTCATTCTTACAACCTGCCTTCTCTCGCTCACACACACACACATAGACAGCATGGCCTGAACATACCACATAATTTCATTGCATGCTTTTGTGCGCCGACAAAAATGCCAACTTTTTAACATGCTTTTTTTCACTTAAGTTTTTCGGCTGGGCGGGGCATTAGGTATGGAGCTTTGGTTAGTTTGGCGACATAGCTCGTTTATAGCTGGTTGTTTCTGTCCTCAACGCTTGCCTTGCTAAACACGTAGCGCCTGCGGCCGCAGTCAAAGCAGCAGCAGAAGCAGCAGCCGTTGTGCTGTGCGCCTCTCTTTGGGTGTGGCCAGTGCGCGCCTCCTGTGCATTCAACTGAAATTCATGAGCGAGGTCTATATGACCACCCAGCATCCCCACCTTCGCTGAAAACTATCAGCCAGCTCAGCCTGTGGCATTTGCAATCTGTCTGACGCACATAGTTAGGGTAGACGGTACGTTATGCCTTGACAGATGAGTTTCTGTACATTTTAAATAAATGCTGACAGTTAAATGAAAATATTTTATGTACGTGCCAATTTTTTGGACACTGACATTTAGCACGTCCTGTCCCATGTCCGTTTGCCACCGGCTCATTGTTGACATTGCACTTCATTTTGCTGTCTGGCTTGTTAGCCGTTTCTGTTGTTGCCCTTTGGACTCGGCATGCGAAACGCGTCTCGCATTCGCCTCGCAATCCGCATCATAAACGTAACGACAAGTGGACGCCAGCGTCTAACTGTAAGCCAAAAGCAATTGTCCTTCAAAACCCTCCACTGGACAGCGCTGCTCTTCAGGCCATTTACGCAAATGAGTCAAAGGGCAACAAGTCGTCCGCACTCCGACTAAAGCTGTTGGCCAGAAAAAGCGCACTGCCAAGTGGAAATCTAATTTAATGCCACATCATTAGGCTTCATATACTGAATTTCAGCTTTAAGTTCGATTTAATCAGGATAGCTCAAGCTTGCTCCACTGTGATTCAATTATAACTGTAAGCCAACCCCAACAGGCCCCAATTTCATATTTCTGTTGGCTTTTTGGGTCATTCATCATCATCATTAGGCATAAGCAAACAAATCCCCTAGACCAACCAAAATATTAAATGTTTACTTTTCATACTCTTAATTTTGCTCTGTTTTTATTTTTTGTTTTATATGTTTTGATGTTGTTTTTTTCTTTTATTCAGCATTTAGGTATTTTGTTTTTTTTTTTCCAGTTTGTTGTTCTATTTTGTTTTGAAATGTCTTTATGTTTATCTTGAAGCTAAGTTTCTACACAACAATTAGCGCTTGTTATTGCAACGCACGAATAGGAAAATAAGATATAAACAAGGGCATACAAATGGGCAGAAATATTTTATACTATTGAAAAACACGCTCTCAATTTTGTGGCGTTGCGTTCAGTTACTTACTAGCTGGGGCTTACTTTGCTTTACACCTCTCTTTAACTTCGTTTTATTTATGTTTCGTTTTATTTTGTTTTGTTGTTTGAACTAGTCTAGTCTAGGGTATCAACTAGGGCGATTCCATCCCATTGCCATTTCTTTCACTTCTTCATACAAAATTACTTGTATAAAATATAATTTAGTTTGGTTTTCGGTTACACTCTCGGAATTCCACTTGGCAAATTCTCAATTCTCAAACTTCATAGGCAAAGCTTGCAAGTTTTTACACAAAATGGAGTTCGGAAAGTTCCCATGGAATTTGACTAAGAAAAAAAATTATAAAAAAAAGATAAAATCCACTCGACTATAGGTCAGAGCAGAGGTAAATATGATTAACGAAGAATTTTGCATAGGTGGCATAGGAGCCTTCAAATATTGGTTTAGTTAGGGGGTAGCGTAGTCATGCCTAATCGCGCAGCGCTTTTTGCTTGAGATGTTTTTTCTGACTGCCACTGACAGCGGTAGCAGCAACAGCTGGTGGCAGGTGGCGCGGCTTCTTGTGCAGCCGCTTGTGATAGCTCTGAGCGAGTGAGTTGACAATGGAGACGACGAAATAGCAGACCATGCCAATGACAAAGGTCTCAAAGATTTTTGACAACAGATTGCCGGAATCACCGCCGTTGCCAGCGCTTCCGCCGGCTGTGGCATTGCGACTGCGCTGCTGCCTGTGCAAGCGCTGCTTCTGATTCTCGAGGAACGCCTTGAAGGGCTGTTGCAGCTTGCGCCCAAATATGGGCATCGTAGCAATCAGATCGACAGCGCGTTCGATGAGCGTCTCATTAAAAGCAATAATCACAAATATCTTCTGTATATGCATCTTGATGATGGCCTTGCCAATCAGCGTGGCTCCAAAGAACGTCCAGAATGGCACCAGAAAATGGCCGCACGTGATGCCGGCCAAATCGAACAACGGGTTGGGAATCTGCGGAATTGCACATTAGATTCATATTATCTAAAATTGTTGAATTATGTTGGACATACGCTTGCACAGGCCAGTATACCAAAGAAACCAACACGCTCGACGACGCGTTCCATGAACAACTTGCCCCTGTCCATGAGACTGAGGTTCTTCTGGTTCCGTTTCGCATTTAACGCCTCAAATTCGGCCAGCTCCTCGGCATCATCCGGATCATAGCCGGACATACGTGCAGCCTTGGCCATGAAATATGGCGGCAGTTCGCCCAATGCCGTACCTGCGCCCCAAAGAAACGCCTCCAGACGCACCTTTGACATAATGCTCCAAATATTGGGCATATTCTTTAAATATGGCTCCTCCGGACATATGATGCTGCAAAGACAATGTGCAACAGTGAAAATGTAATTTAACAATATTCTCGCAGAAGTTCGCACTTCTGAAAACTTAAAACTAAAACTACTTCTAATAGATATATAGCCCATGATGAGCTGCTGCTCCACACATAAATATAAGTTTGGTCATTTAGGCAGCTAAGAAAATAGTATCTCAATTCACATATTAAGGTTTTGTATCCTTGTAAGTGATCTCAGGCATTGTATACATAAAACTTATAACTTATAATATAATTTTACACATAAATACATTTACATTTATAAATAAATACATTTCTTCATTATATATATATATATATATATCTAGGTGTTCGACTTACTCGTCGGGATATGGTGGCTGCGGAAATTCGAGGGAGTTACATTCGTAGCCAGCCAATGTGACGCTGGCTATGTGGGGGCCCAGATAGAGTAGAAATGTGTGCAGGCCGGTGCCCAGGCCCACAGATGAGAGAACGCCCAGTCCGAGCCAGTATACAAAGAACCAGGTGTTGCTATGCACCAGCTCAATGATCTGCTGATGTGGCCCATCGATTTTATAAATTACGCTAAATACAAGCCCTAATACTATTAAAACAGCCAGCAGTCCTCGTTGTCGCAGTAAACTGAAATAGACGTTGGAGCGTTTTAGTCGAAAATTGATATTTACTTGTTTTCCTTTAATCAATTATTATGCAACTCACCTACTACTCCAGGAGCGCAGCAATTCAATCAGTTCGAGTGCACAATATTTGGACGTCTGCAATGGACGCCGCCAAAGAACAAGCTGGGAACGCTCTAAGCGCTCTTTCTCTTTCTGCTGCTTATCCTTCTTGTTTAGCTGCGTTTTGCTGCCGTTGCCCCCATTGTTTGGCTTTGTGTGTGTTTGCATTTTGACAGAACTGGTGCTGCTGCTGCCGCTAATTGTAAATGAGGTGTTGCTGTTGGAGTTGCTGCTACTGCTACTGCTGCTGTTGCCTTTGGCGCTGCCATTGGGCGTTTGCTGTTTCTTTTGAATCTTGCTGCTGTTGCTGCCGCTGGTCTCTTCCTGTTTGCGCTGGCGTGTGTTACTCGCATGGCTAGCCGACTCCTTTTTGTTGTGTTGTGACATTGAACCAATTTTATGTATCCTTAACCAGCTACTGAACGATACCAAAGCGAAAAAAAGAACAAATTAAATAAGCAAAAAATTAATAAAGCAAGCTTGAATAATTTAAAACTGCGACAGTTGCGCCTCAAGGGTTGCCAGATTGTTGCTAGTGTTATTGTCCAATCGTTGCCACACTGCTGGTCGAACTGATCAGTGAAACCGAACGTGCATGACAAACTCTACTGGATTAGCCAATTTAACCAGTTTCACATTAATAGTATCAAATGTTCAGTAAACCTTTTCTTTAATTTCTTGACCTTTAATTCAATACGAAAGCAAGATCAGCCGTGATTCTGCCGACTGTTGCTAGATTTATCTGGTACACTTTTTATATTAGTTGGCAACACAGAAACTATAAATACGCATGTGTGTGTGCTCTAGTGTGCGCGGGAAAAGCACAACAACAGTAGATTATCATACGATACTTGAGCACCAATAAAACGAATCCACATAGTCCGAAACAAAATGGAACACACACACATACGTTTGACTGTCTGTTTAGGTTCTTCAAAGCATAACAACAACAAGAGCCAGCAAGCGTGCTGATCGGCAGCAAAGAGTGGACATTAACACACTTATTTTTGCTCTTCATTATGTGACACGCATACACACATGCACATACACGCATGTACACGTATTCATCTGTGTGTATACAATCAACGGGTAAAAGTGCGAGGGGTCGTCGTTTACGATTGCTGCTTAATCAGCTGTTTGTCTGGGTTTTGTTGTTGCTGTCTGCCTACAACCTCGCCACACACAAACATAAATCTACACACATATACATTCAATTCTTTAACGTCGTGTGAGCAAAATTTAGCTTAACTCGCAAGACCCGCAACTGCATAAGTCACCACGGTTGCATTTGTGCCGTTAGTAGCTGTTCATTTTATATTTTGGGGTGGCAAATGGCGCAGAGACGTCGAAACCAATACGCCAATAGCAGCAACAACAACAACAACAACAGGAACAGAGTCAGGGCATCGACGACAAAGAATAAATGCGTCACAGAAACAAAAGCACAAAACAAAAATCAATTGCATTCGCTGCGACCATTTGTTATAATAACAACAACAGCGGCATCGCCAGCAATAATAATTATAGTACTAATGCTGCATAACTGCACTATTCTTTACAAGCTGCACTTGACAACAGCAATAACAATCATTCCAAACACTAGTAACACGGGAAAAAAAATTGAATTAAGCACTTATTCACTGCGGCCGCTGCGGCGCCTGTTTTGTAATAAGCCGTCCCTTTGTAAACTGGAAAACATCGTTATAACTTCTACATATTTACCTGATTTGTGTATATATTTTCGAATTGTGGATACGGAAACTATTGTTACTTGGTCAATGGATTTTTTGAAGTGTAGTACTTGATTCGTTTAACATTACAACAATAACTTAATTTAGAATAATTGTGCAAAGCCTACCTACGCCTGCATAAAAAAACACACGTCTAAACTCCGGTTAAACAACAGACGCTGTTAATGTTGTACTCAAAATGGGTATGTGATGTTATTGCCAAAAACATCTGTTAGCGCTCTGCTGTTAGCTAAAATAACATTTCAGCTATAACGACTGCTAACGCAAATTCAAAAACCAGGGCTGCAAGTATACTTGGGCACAGGGCTGTCGTAACATGTTTTCACTGGATTCAAATCATATCAAAATAATCGAATAAAACATTTGAACAAAAAGATAGAGGCATGATTCAAGTACGCAGTATATCTGACCTTAATGGTCATTGTTCTTTCCCCCCTCAAATGCCTGTCCGATAAAGACAAAACAACAGCTGATGCAACTGCCAAGGCCATGACGTGTTCAAAAAACAATTAGCCAAAAATGTGTGTAATTTTTGTATATTTTTATTTATTTAATTAATAGTAGATTAATTACTGTACGCTTAACCAAGAGAGTCCTATTCGTAACCATACACACTAAATATGCACAAAATTTTCTTGTATTATTATTACACAAAAGCAATTAGAGCAAAAAAAAAAGATATAGGTAGGTAAAGGAAGTTAAAGTACCTTACAAAAACATACAAATTGCAGGGTACACAATATATGGGCAAACTCAACAAAATGGTGCCAAGTGAATAAATTGTTAAAGCATAGGTAAATTTGAAATACTAGCGCGTATAGAAAATGTTTATATAAAATAATTTTCACATAACATTTGTTGTTTTTCTCTTACATTTCTTTTTTTTTGTTTTTTTTTTTTTTATTATAGATCATTTTAATTTGTTTTTGTTTTTTTTTTCTTTGCTTTTTAGTTTTTGTATTTGTTTTTGTTTTTCTTTCTTTCAATTTTTTACCGCCTTAGACCCGCACAATTTGTTTAGCTATCGTTCCTTTTTTTGTGTGATTTTTTGCATTTTTTTCAACTGCATGCTAAACGTCAAATATATATTATATATATACATATATATGTATGTTTATATATATATATATATAGATATATATATATATATATATATATTTTTATAGAATTTTCTGTATAGGTTGTTGCCTGATTTCAGAACGCCTGCCGCTTTAACGAATGCAGTGCATGCCTACTTCTCCATGCCATAGACGTTCTCATCGGAGTAGGCGATGTACAGGAAGTAATCTTCCTCGTGATGCTCCTGCAGCACGCAAATAGCAAAAGACAGAGAGAGATCGGAAGGTTAGATACTGATATGAGTTGGATGCAAGTTGTCTTAGTTTACCTGGTACAATGAGCCCATTGTTGCTGATGTTGGGGGAATGACATTATTGACGAAGAAGAAGAGTGCATCCTCGGGACGCAGGTGAATGCGCTTGCGTATAAGGAAGTAGAACTGGCCTACGGTCAAATCGGATGGTACTAGATACTTCTTTTTGTCCAAATCACCAATGCGCGCCTTTGGTGCCTTCTCCACAATCACCTGCAAAACAAAAACAAAAACAGAAACCAAATCAGAAATCTTTAAAATAAAATATGGTCTTGTGGACACTGATCGACTAGTAACTACCCTGCGTGACAGCGAAATTATTGAAAGACATTGCTAAGATATATCTGTACAGCTAGGGCAAACAATTCGCAGCGGGTGTTACTTTTAGCAGGACTTTGATGTTACAGTTATAAAAACAGAATAAACTGCGCCTTCGAAACGTGAATACGTGACGACATAACGATAAATCGAGCAACACGTATCAATGTATATATAAATAATATATATTTTTGTGTTTCGGTGTGCACGCTCATGATCAAATATTTATTAACGGTAATTGCATTTTTATGTGTCGCAAGGCGAACAAAAAAGAACAAAATGCAACAATTTGACATTAGCAAATGTTACATATATGTAATTTAACATTGCTGTTAATTTAAGCTTAGCTATATTGCCAAAAAAATGCTGGGGTCAAGTCACTGACCGTGTTCAAGGTGAAGGTGGCCCAACTATATATGTATATATCTATTTATGTATTTATATATGCATACATATGTATGTATATCTATACATAATTATACAGCGACCAGCTGGCCTTGCCTGCATTTGGTTTGTCGTCAGATGTTATTAAGCGATTTGTGTTGTGCTGCTTGCCAAAATTCTAAGGCATGCAAAGCACCAAAAACTGTTGAATAATAGAATAAAATAGAAAAAGAAACGAGCGATATTGTAAGCGACGCGTATGAGGGCGACAGGAACAGAGAGTGCCTGCAGCGAGGGTGAGGGAGAAATCTTGGTGATAACGCGAGGAGGGTAGGGTGGATAAAGAGAGAAAGAGGTTTCAGTGTTGAGTATGTGTTTACGGAGCAAAAACAACTATGGTGAAATAGGCACACAAACAAAGAGAGCAAATCGCTATGACTAATTATGGACTCAATGCAAGCGGAAAAACAAAACAACAAATTCTGAAATTAGCCAAAATCTAGAAAAACGCGTCCGTGTGTGAATGGTTATTGTTGTTCTTTTTTGTTTGTTTTTTGTTTTTTTTTTTATGCGCAGTTTGAAAGCTGTCTGGTCAGCCTTTTTGCAAGTTAACAAACAAAAACAAAAAATAAGTTTTATATGAAATCAAAAACACGATAGGCTCGTTGGCCGTGTGCTTTGACACAGGGGCTGACGATGTTTATTTGCGTTTGTGTATTTGTGTGGGCAGGGTGACAGGGGAACAGAAAAAAACCAGCCAAATGAAAAACAACAATCACAACAGCTGAGCAAGCGAGTCAGCTAGCAGCTCGCTCTCCCGCACACACACATACACACACAGTCTGAACAAAGCGTTTTTGTGTGTATGTGTGCGCATGAATTTGTTTGATTTTCACTTGAGATTTGGCAAGTGTTGACTGTGACAAGTGAATTTTTTTTTATGTAGTATATACGAAAAACTATTGTTGGTCGTAAAATGCACGGAAATGAACATAAAATTAATAACAATTTCTTCTATGTCCAATATGCGCATTATTGATTTTCCCTGCTGCGTGTATGTGTGTGTAGCAACAACAACAACACACAACCAAATAGAACGACGCAAAACAATCACACACATACAAACAGCTCGCATACACGCAAATGCACACACACATTTTATACATTCAAATACATAAGATCACACGCATATATAGGAATAAATAAAAAAAATTTTATACTTACGGGCACACGGTCGGGATATTTACGTCTGATCTTGTCGCCTTCGGCGCGACGCTTCTCAAATGCATGCTCCTCTTTATATTGGAACTTCATGATTGTACTTGTTAAATAATTGTATAAGAAACGCAGTTTTCACTTTACTCTTTACACTAACAACAAAAAACTAGCTGTCGCTCTCGTTTGTGGCTCACTTATGTTGGCTGCGCACTTCAGTATGACCAGTCTAAATGCAATCAAGAAGGTCAAAAATTATTTAAATGCTAAATTTAGTTTTCAGTGTGCCCGTAAAGTTTTAATGTCAAATTACTGCACGAATACTAACAAAATACTAAAATGTTTATTGTCAAATGTTATTCAATGGAATATCAAAATAGTGTTTGAAAACAGCGAAAGCAATCAACAATCGGCCGAAAAATCGAAAAGTTTTGCACATCTCGAATATCTTGTTCTTTTCTTCCGTGGTTTTCGACTAATAAGATGGCTCCAACTGTAAGTGCTCGTAAAAATCGTAGAAACGTTGCACCATCATAAGTAAAATATAATTAATATATGCATAATATTAAATGTAGTGATGTGTTGCGTGCAGACACAATGATATTTTCCAATAGCTTCATTTGTAATGGTGCAAATAAATCACTTATGTAAATAATATAATACAAATTCTAAATACATGTCCACAGGCCAAGACCAACAAGGGTGATACCAAGGCTGCCAAGCCAGCTGAAAAGAAGGCTGCTCCAGCCGCAGCTAAGGGCAAGGTTGAGAAACCTAAAGCCGCCGAGGCCGCCAAGCCAGCAGCGGCTGCAGCCAAGAACGTAAAGAAGGCGCCGGAAGCCGCTAAGGACGTGAAGGCAGCCGCAGCAGCCAAGCCCGCTGCTGCTGCTAAGCCAGCTGCCGCCAAGCCCGCTGCTGCCAAGGATGCCGCCAAGAAGGCACCAACAGCTGCTGCTGCGCCCAAGAAGGACGCTAAGGCAGCACCCGCTGCTACCAAGAAGGCAGCTGCTGCTCCGGCTTCTGCGCCACCAGCAAAGAAGGCAGCCCCCGCTGTCGCCAAGGCTGCACCAGTAGCTGCTGCTGCCGCTCCAGCTGTTGCCAAGACCGCTGCTAAGCCGGCTGTGGCGAAGCCCAAGCCCAAGGCTGCCACACCTGCGGCAGCTCCCAGCAAGGTTGTGAAGAAGAGTGTGCTGCGCGGCAAGGGCCTGAAGAAGAAGAAGGTATCGCTGCGTTTCACTATTGACTGCACCAACATTGCCGAGGATAACATCATGGATGTTGCAGATTTCGTAAGTACACCTCAAGCTGCACTGACAGATTCTAACCCACAACAACACCATGGAGCTGGTGAACATGATCTCATTTGACAATTGGCAACAGCGACGCCTGTGATACCACACCAAGCTTTTCATTGCCGCAAACAGCCAGAGGCACTGGATAAAAAGTTGTGGTTATAGTAAAGTATTCCACTAGCGATTAAACTGAACATGCCAAAAGAGTGGCAATTACGGTTAACAACTGCTGGAACACTTCAAATCATAACTGCCAATCATTGATAACTGCATGTCAATTATCACAAGTATGGCTTTTGCTAAACTATTTTTTGTTGTCAAAACCTTTTCTGACAAAGGGGCTCTGGACACTGCACAACGGGGTAGCCACTGATCGCCAGTACCGGGTCTGGCCAGTTGGTGCAACCGTCTGTGAACAGCGTCAAGTCGTGCTATGTGTACCGCCACGTGGTGGGCCCTGGGTTGTACGTGCCACATCCGTGTTACGTCGAGCCGAAATTCATAGTGCGCCCTGCTAATAGCGTGTGCAACAAACACAGTTTGTATTCTGTCACGCTGCAGGTTTCTCCACGAAGCAAATCGAATAGAATTCTAAAGCCAAGTCAATGGGAAACCTCTCAATATAAGCGCTCAACGCGCACATTTCTAATTTAGCAGGGTGCACAGCCAATCTGCCAGCTATTAGTGTCGCCGCCCATGAGAAACAGGTAATACAGTTCGCTAAAGCTCCAATATGAACATCGTTATATATATTATATTTAGGCCACGCCGATTTGCCGTCAGAGAGTGAAATCCTTCGGGACAGTCGCTCTGATGGCAGTGTACTCAGTGGCATAGTAAAAAACTGATCACTCTTCTTTATTTGGGCCTTTTGTTCGCATTCAATATTGACTTTCGGCCTTAACAAAGAAAGAGACAGCACCACTGTGTGCATGTAATTATGCAAACGCTTGCTTTTGCCCCACTGTTCTAATCGGTGTTGACTTTCGTTTGGGTTCGCAGGAGAAGTACGTGAAGGCACGCCTTAAGGTGAACGGCAAAGTGAACAACCTGGGCAACAATGTCACCTTCGAGCGTTCAAAGATGAAGCTCCACGTTAGCTCCGATGTTCACTTCTCCAAGGCCTACCTCAAGTACTTGACCAAGAAGTACCTGAAGAAGAACAGCCTGCGTGATTGGATCCGTGTGGTTGCCAACGAGAAGGACTCGTACGAGCTACGCTACTTCAGAATCAGCTCCAACGATGATGAAGATGATGACGCGGAGTAAAGATGCAACAAACCAACAGCAACAACAACAAAAACAAAACATCAACTTTTTTACAAGCTCAGATTTTAATAGATGAGAAACGAAACACGTGGTTTATCCAATTATAAAAAAAACACTGAAGTTGTGTAAACTTTAATCGCAATGTTGTATCTTTTATTAGTTTTAAAGTTTTCAGATAATGCAGCCAATTGAGTAAAACTGTTTTTAAATGTTATCTATATCTATCTGTGATAGCGACATTTCGCAGGTCTTCCAATGTGGAATTTAGATGTTGCCTGCAGCAAATGTCCTTAGTATGAAGAAAATATTCTGTTATTCCTTTTAATTATTAGAATTAGAGTAGTCGAAAATGAATATGGATGGAGTATATTGGCTTTATCCGATACGAAGTTAAAGACTGAAAATTGATACATATGTACAATCGTGGGTACTCTCTTCTTTTAAAGCGTTCACAATCTCCCAATATGCCCACTGGGTGCGGGCAAAATCTGTACATGGTATTTAAAATATATAAAATGAACATATATAATATATAAAATGAACAAAACAGAAAATATAGGGAGTATATATAGTAAATATATGGTAAATCAGATAAAACTGTAGCTGCCACAGTTTACACTCTCCACTTGACTTACTAGTAACATCCTCTTTATATCGACAACTATACAGGTGTGATCCCGCCCAGTGTAGGCGTGGCAAATCTGGCCTAACTATTTGGTTTAGTACAGATTCGGTCATATTTTGAGCCCTATTGGTACTTGAAATTTTCAGTATATGCTTATATGTGCAACGTTCGCTTCTAGTAATATATATTATATAGTATAACTACTTGCATAGGAGGCGAGACACGTCGTGAAAACCAACACAATCTAAAGTTGTCAAGCTGGAACTTGAAAATTATATAACTGAGTTATTGTTGACATTCTCTAATAGAAATAGGCCCATTTGGGGCGTGGCAAATAGGAAATAAACTAAACGTTCGAACGTTTTTGCAGCTGCAGCTGCAGTTACGTTGCTGTATGCCCATTAAAATACATAATTATTTAGTTTCCACAATTTCACGGCTAGAAACTAAAAAGCTGTATCTAGCTATTTAGCTATTTGGACATCATCTAGCGTGAATAAAGCCAAAATTGGCCAGACTTGCTGTTTAACTCAGGCTGCACATGGACCATGTGGTTCAACTCGATTTGATCTATTGATGAAACAAGATTAGGACAAATTCTACTTTAGACTGGTTTTGGCCAATACCCAAAGTCCGCCCAGCGATATTCATATACCCATATACAAATGCAGCTGGCGCTGATTTCACTGAAATATGCAATATATCATTCGCTTAATATATTAGAAATATATATTATAGTATAACTAGGAAAAACGTCTCTGGCTAGTGCGATTAGCTAAGCAGATGCTAGGAAAACCAGTCACAATTACCTGGAAAACAAATGATGAGCCAAGTACCTGGGATTGTGTGAAATATTGCTTGAGTGGGCAGACTTTTAATTGCTAATCGAGTGAAAGTTGTGCTTACTAGTGGCATAGATAGATATATATACATATATATAAATATATATATATATATATATATATAGAGAGAGAGAGAGAGCATACGCTAATTGATGAATCATTGGTGAAGAAAAAGACCAGCTTGAATCTTGGAGTGCGGCGTGTTGTTAAAGCTTTTATTGTATCAATTAATCAGAACAAAGAAAACTTTTTACCAATAACAAGGGACAATCATCGTAGGTACATTAAAAGGAACAAAAACAAACAAAAGGATTACACCAATTAGTGTGATTAAAAGCAGCTAGCTAATAATACTAACAATACAGTTGACTTTCGAATATGTGAGATACTTTTACAGGTGCGGGGTTAGATAAAGATTCTTTTTCGTATGTAATAAGAGTTTTAAGGAGATTCACAGTTTCGAGCGGACTAGCTGCCTCATCATCGTCATCGTCATCGTCATCATCATAATTATCTTCTTGGTCAGCATCACATTTGAAGGCCGTCAGGCAAGGTTATCTAGAGATAACAAGTTACGAATACTCTACGAACAAATACTAGTTAACAATGCATAATAATTGAATACAAAAATACGCTGCTATAGTGCGAGCTAGGGGTCTCTATGTGGGTGTGTGGTTGTGGGGGCGTAGCTGCGGATTGAATAGGTGCAAAAGCAATTATTGGAAAGATTTGCAGCTAATTCATTTCTAATTTGCAGCCTTGGCCCAGCGGAGCAGCAGAGTACCAAAGAGGCCAGTTAACAGGGTTAAGCCGGAGACGCGCAGCTGTGCTCCGACGCTGGTGTTAGAGCGGATGGCTGCCTGGTCGGGTGGCAGCATTGCCGGCGGCGATTGGCTGGTGGCCATTGGTGCCAGCGGCACGGGCTCAGCACCGGGCGCGGCGGCTGGCGGCGGCGGAGCCGGATAGCAGGCAATTTTATCGACTTCAATCATTTTGCTGCTGTCAGCCGGATCCGTTTCGTTGACTTTGGTGGGCACACAAATCATACCACCCGGTGGTGGTGGTGGTGCCGATTGTTGCGCTGCATCAGTACCATTGGCCATAGGTGCCATGGGTGCCAACTGTGCGGGCTGTGCATCAGCACTCACTGCGGTGGCGTTCATTGGGGCAGCAGCTGTGCCCGCTGCATTGATGACAGTGGTGCCGTCGCTGGCATTCACAGGCACGCCATTGTTGATGATTATGATGCGGTCCTGGCCAGCAGCAGCAGCTGGTGCAGCAGCCGCCGGTTGCGACGAGCTGCCACCAGTTGGAGTCAAAGCGTGGCCGAGCAAGGCGCCGCCCAAACCACCAGCCAGAAGACCCGTGCCTAAAAGAGTGGATTATAAATGATGCTTAACATTGGTTCACTCATTCGCTTACCGAAGCCCAAGCCGGAGGAAGATTGCTGCGGTGGCGAGTACATAATGGCGCCCGGTGGTAGGGCCGAGCCAGGCTGTATGTACGTAGCGCCTGGTGGTGCAGCAGCACCCTGATGATAACCGCCATAGCCGCCAGGAGCGGGATAGCCACCACTTGCTCCATTCATATAACCGCCACCTGGGTAGCCGCCACCGGCTGGATAATTGCCAGCAGCCGGATAGCTAGGCGGTGCTCCTGCATGCTGCTGACCGTAATTGTTGGCCGTGATCGGCTGATGCACATTGCTGCCATAGTTGGGCGCCTGATAAGCTGGTGGGTGCTCATGGATGTTAGAGTGTCCACCTCCAACCGGATTCGATGCAGAGTAGGCAGGTGGTGGCCCTTGCGGCACTTTCCAGCCAGCCGCGGGCGGTTGGCCATTGGGTGGATGATTCGCTTGGGAATTGTAATTGGGATAGCTTAATTTAGCGGCATCTGCGTGGGAATTGCCACCATTGTTACTATGAGTACTGTAGGATTGAGTTACATGGCCCGAATTGCTGCTGCTGGAATACGTTTTACGCTGGTTGCTACCTTGGTTACGGCGAGCATCCACAACATCGAAGCCGTGCGTCAGCAGCAAAGCAAATAAGGCGACAATTGCGCACTTGGAAGCAGAAGCCATCGTTTAACGATTTTTGTTATATAGTATATATGCTATATACTAGC
Source organism: Drosophila eohydei (assembly GCA_035045825.1). Lineage (NCBI taxonomy): Eukaryota > Metazoa > Arthropoda > Insecta > Diptera > Drosophilidae > Drosophila > Drosophila eohydei. The sequence continues at coordinate 10,444,728 of JAWNOT010000036.1, read as the reverse complement.
TGGCAATGCTGGCGATGACAGTAGCATGTAAATTTGGCAAAAATATTATTATTTTAGCTTGCAACCAGCCGATCATGCGATCAAATACGAGACGTTAACAATAAAATTCAATATATGTGCATGATAATTACCAAAACTCGTTTTGCCTGCTCAGTACCAGCTATTGTTGTTGTTGTTGTTGTTGTTGTTGTTGTTGTTGCTGTTTTCTGCTCAACGTTTATTTATGCACAAATATTCCGCGATTTTCACCAGCGCTTCGAGCGTGAAGCGAGGTTTACAAATGATGCGAAACTCAACTAGGCCAACGGCGAATCAACAGTGTTATTCAATTTATCGATTCGATACTATGCGCTCGCTGTCGGCGTTGCCATCCGTTTGCTAGAAACTGCGCCAAATAGCCGATAGTTCCAGCAGTATCGATGCACTTTTCACGGGCGAAGCGATTCAAATTGATTTGTTTTTGAACACCTGTTGCAAAAAAAGAAACAAAATTTAATGAATGAATGAGAATAATTAGATGTTATATCACTTATATTATAAATATAAAAATTGTATTCAATTTTTTTTAAATAGCTTATAGCAATTAACATATCAAGAACTAATGAAGTATGTAGAATCAAGTAGGTTGCAGTGCATTTTCAGGTGAAATGCAACTTCAGAATTAGTCGTATAAGTTCCTGCTTAAAAACGTTGTATAACTCCTCTTCTGGTGCATCTACAATAAGCGTATCGTTAGTCTTTGCGATAGGTGGCTGCGCACCATTGATAACATACCGATAGTAACATTAGTACAAGTCGATATATTGCTACGATATATCAACAATCCAGCCGGCAACGGCAATAGCTTAACCACATATTTTTATATTAATTCGTATTAAGCCCGAAGTGCATACGTTTATTAGCAATTGCGATCAAAAAACGATATCTAATTAATTAGCCCTAATTAAATTTAAGCGACAGCGTGGAGGGAACTCACGCTAAGGGACAGTAAACGTGGGAGTACGTGGCAATTACGATGATGTTCTGAATAGCTGACAATAAACAACAATTAGTTAATTAAAGTAATTACGAAGTGTCGCAGTTGCAGCTATGAGTGCCACTCTACGTTACCGCGGCGATAAGAGCAATTTGCTAGAGTTCGCCAAGAACTTGGATGCCTTCAAAAAGGTGCCCGAGAAGTATACGGAGACCACAGAGATTGGTGGCACACGTGAGCAAAATGCATTAAGCAGCTTCGCCTGGTATCTATTATGATCATAATTCGTTTAACATTCATTTCCAGTTTCCTTGCTAAGCCGACTGCTCATTGTGTATCTCGTTTACACGGAGCTGCGTTATTATTGGAATGAGACGGATATTATTTATCAATTTGAGCCGGACATGGCGCTGGACGAGCAGGTGCAGATGCATGTGGATATTACGGTGGCCATGCCCTGCGCCTCGCTCTCTGGCGTCGACTTGATGGATGAAACGCAGCTGGATGTGTTTGCTTACGGCACATTGCAACGCGAAGGCGTCTGGTGGCAAATGTCGGACTCAGATCGTCGTCACTTCCAGTCCATGCAGATGACCAATCACTATTTGCGTGAGGAGTATCACTCTGTGGCTGATATACTCTTTAAGGATATACTACGCGAACGGTCACTTCCCAAGGAGAGCGAAACACAACCAGCCGCTGCTGCACCTCCACCACCGGGTGCACTGCAGCAGCTGCAGCAAATCTCGCAGCACGAGTCCAAATATGATGCATGCCGGCTGCACGGCACATTAGGCATCAATAAAGTGGCCGGCGTGCTCCACTTAGTAGGCGGTGCACAGCCGGTAGTTGGCATGTTCGAGGATCACTGGATGATCGAGTTCCGCCGCATGCCAGCGAACTTTACGCACCGCATCAATCGCTTGAGCTTTGGCCAATACTCGCGACGAATCGTCCAGCCGTTGGAGGGCGACGAGACGATCATACGGGAGGAGGCCACCACGGTGCAGTACTTCATCAAAGTGGTGCCGACGGAGATACGCCACACGTTTAGCACCATCAGCACATTCCAATATGCTGTCACAGAGAACGTTCGCAAGCTAGGCAAGTGATGATGCAGTGCATCCTGTCGTTCAACTAGCTTAACTCGTTTGCTTTTTACAGATGCTGAACGCAATTCGTACGGCTCGCCGGGAATTTACTTCAAGTACGATTGGTCCGCCTTAAAAATTGTGGTTAGCCACGATCGCGACTATTTGTTGACGTTTGTCATACGCCTCTGTTCCATTATATCGGGGATTATTGTCATTTCTGGTGCTGTCAATGCGATGCTAGTGGCCACCCAGCGTCGTCTGCTGCGCATGTTTGCGCCCCAGCTCTATCTGCGATTACCAGGATCGACGCCGCCCCCGCCTCCGGCGCCAGTCAGCAGCGTGTCGACGCCTGCCAACGAGCTGCTCAACACGGCCAATCTGATGGCCAATGTGGATATATCCGCCTATCTGCCAACGGCCATGGCGGCCCCCAAGTCTGACATCTAGCCGGGCCACAACTGGCCCGCTCGTAATCTCCGTTCAATACACTTTCAATTCTTTCTTCTACGATAAATGCCACAAATTTATTTTCTCATAAGATTAAGCAAAAAAAGTGAATTTTACAATTGTACATACATAAAAAATACATGTTATATATATTATAAAAACATATATATATGTAAATACACATATATATATATATTAAATATTACATATATATAGATCGTCGTTTACTGCTCGCGTCCCAGTATGCCCGTGTCCAGGTTGCTGTAGTGTCGCGCACCCGATCGCCTATAGCCGAACATGCTCTTCAGTATCTCGAGGGCCGAGTCAACTGTTGTGCGCACGTCTCGATCGGTGCCCAGTTTAGGATTGATCTCCACCAGATCCATGCCCTGGACTCGCTTGGTGTCGCGCAACGCCTCCACAATGCTGATGCCCTCGCGCAACGTTAGTCCGCCGCGAACGGCAGTGCCCGTGCTCGGGGCCACATTGCTGTCCAGCGCATCGATGTCGAAGCTCACATGGATTTTGTTCTGCGGATCCAGCGCGTCCAGAGTCATCTCAATGATCTTTGGCACGCCCATGCGATCGATCGACTGTCATAAGAGAAAGACAAGCATATATACACATTTCTGCTGGCTTATCGAAACTATAATACCCTATATCAATAGATCATTGAAATAGTATATACATATATATATATTATAAATGATCATATGATCAATCATCGAATGGAACATTTCAAAGCGTCGCATTGCTCATGACAGAACTGAAATATGCGCAAAGTCAGCTGTGCGCAAAAGCTTCGCTTCTAACGGGGCTGAAAGCTTAGCTGAATTTCGATTGGTGCGCCGATCATGCGAACGCCATTTGCCAAGAAACCAGGTACAGCCAACGATTTACTTCTTTATTCTTTTTTCTCTTGGCATATTTGGGTCGAACTAATGAGTTGTAATAAATTTGCAGCTCGGGTACATTTAGCATTAAACCATTTTTCAACAGACGTCGATTTAGCACGAGCCATAAATTAAGGCTGGCAACAAGGACACGCCGGATACGATGCGAACGGATGTGGCCGGGCACGTAGCAGCAACCACCGATCGGAAGTTGACAGCGCGAATGTAACGGAAAGGCAGGGAGGGACTGCCAGTCAGCTGGAGGGTAGGTGGGCAGCTAGGGAGTGTCCTGTAACTTTGCCGGCTGCAGAAGGGTGCAGCTAGATTCAATTTTTCCTACCAGCGACAACCCCTATAACTGCCGAGCTTACATTTACAACACACATACACACACACGCACGCACGCTCAGAGCAAACTAGAGCCAGAATATGGTGTGTGCGTAATTCTGTTGAGGCTCTCACGCACGATCGTCATTTGATCCTTTTGGCTGCCGACAAACCGGAATTTTAAATTTCTTAACGCACAGCAGACCCGAAACTCTGCGTGCATGTATCCATTCTACTTACATCCATGGCATAGTAGCGTATTCCAAATTTATTCAATATGAACGCCTCGTAGGGGTCAATGTCCCTCAAGCCAATGTAAACCAATTGATCCTTCGGCAAACTGAAATGAGTCACAAAGAGAAGAGAGGCGTGTGAGAAAGAGAGAGAGCGAGTGACTGTAAAATGGGAGAAGAGCTAAGGCGAAACGGGGAGCTCAGCTAAAATGCGCCTGAAGCCCAACAAGCGCTGCGCTTAGAGGTTATGTTTAAGTAAGCATGGCATTTGTGAGGTTATGTTGTTTTTAGTGTTCAAAACTATTTTTAAAGTTGAAAACTTTGATCTCGGAAACATTTAAGGAAAGAAGAGGGAAAGTGAAAGAGAAAGTGGAGAGAGAGAGCGAGACAGACAGACAGACTGAGAGAGGAGAGGAGAGAGGAGAAAAGAAATGGAAAAAAAGAGAGTGGCGAGTGGAGAAAGATAAACAGATCTGAATATCTGATAGCAGACAAAGAGAGAGAGAGAGAGAGAAAGTGAGTGATAATTAATATAATTTAATAGTTTTTATCTAATTCCAGCTAAGCTAGTAATCTCATGTAAACTGCGCTTGGTATAGACAAAGCGAAAAAAAGAAGAGAAACAGAATGAAAGAGAGGACGGAGAAAGAGAGACCAATAGAAGGAAAGCCGAAATAAAAACACATGCCACAATCAAAATGGCACTGCAGCGGATCCTGCACCCCTCTGTATGCTGCGTGCCACTGTCTCACCCTCGACGATCGGCGAGAGGGAATTCTCGGTGTCTTATGGTAATTTTTACGATTATTATTATTATTATTTGTTTCGGGAAAAATTGCATCTGTCGATCGTGCTCTGTGCAGCGAGACGTGCAAAGTTGAAAACACCCTGAAGGACCCTTATGTAAATGTAAATATGCCCAAGGCAACTCACCTCGCTTTCAAAGCAAGGGAGGGGGCAGTGTGTCTGAGTGTGCGAGTGTGTGGTTCTGATGAATCAAGGAATGGCTGGGACCCGTTCGGACAGTCTGATGCCGCGGATCCGCAGACATATTGATGCAGCGCCTGCGGCAATGCTTGTTATTGTTTTTAATTTTTTTTTTGTGCGTAAGTTGTTGTTTATTTAAAACGAAAATCAGTTAAGGGTGCGCCTCTTGTGCTGCAACCCCAAAAAAAAAACGAGAGAAAATGTTGATGTCCTTTGTTTCTGTCATCTTGCGTCCGCTGCTTTTTTAATCCGGCTTTGTTGTAATGCGACCAAGGTGCTGGGCACAATGCGCTCTGTTGCCGCCAGAGCCAACGGATTAGACATACTTTCATGCCCGCTATCCTTTCTCTCCCCTTTTCCTTTTTGAATTCCCCGGAGCAAAGCCGCTGTCATTTGGATTTTGTAAAATCTGGCAACATTGGAAAACTGCAGCATACTGCGAGGCGCCGACAATGAACGAGAGCGCGAGTGAGGGAGACAAACTGAGACCCAAGCACGTGGCCACAGTCCACACGGCGAACACACACACACACAGTGAATGGCAGAAATTGGCGCAAATTAGTTATCACAAAAACTTATCGTCATGGAAATAAATACCCATTTATGTGTGTATTTATATATGTATATACATAGAATTGTAATGTGTAAAAGGTCACATGGGATACGTTCAACAAATAATAATATGTATATAGATGTATGTATTTAGTATGGCAATTAAAATTGTACTTAATCCAAAAATTTATATATATCTATATATATATTTATAAATTGTTGGATCATGTACAATTTTAATTGCCATACTAAATACATATATAAATATATATTCATATTGAATTGAGCATAATAAGAATAGTTTACAACTTACTTGTTTTTCAATATTTTACAGAAATATTTAAGAAATAAGAAATTACGATTCTTTACTGGGCTAAACTTTAATAATTCTTTTGTAACTATTGAGCTATATACATATGTACAAAGAGGGAATCTAAAGTCAAGTCAAAACAAAAGATTTACTGAAACTAGAACTAGAATTGTTTTATGCTTTTTCTATTTTCAAATGTTTAAATGAGAAATAAAACTTGATGTGAAAATTATAAATATGCCAAACTATCTGTCTGCAATACATATACATAAACTATTATAATACTGCACATACATATATTTTATTTTATGTATGTACATGTGTATGTGTATAAATTATGCTTATCTTGGACAGGATATGGCAACGGGCGAGCACTTGCACGTCACCGATCTGTCTCGTTTGGCCACCCCCCTTTGGCAATGGCAACGGCGCCGGCTGACCGTCTGGCAACCTAAATCTCAAAAGCAAAAAAAAAACACCAAAAACCACCCCAGCTCAAAAAGTTGAGTTACATTTTTATGTTTCGCGAACGACGACAAAAAGAATAACAATGTGTTCACTGTGTGTAAATTAGAACAGACAGGCGGCGGCGGCGGCATATTTGTAATGTTGTGCCATACAAATCAGCACATGGTAACCGGTGGGCGACAGCAGCAGCAGAACAGGAAGCATACACACATACAAGCATACATACATACATGCATAGGATATGATGAATACAAGCGCAATTAAGCACACGCACGCACGCTTGCCAAAAACCCAGCCCATGTCGAAACACTCGCTAGACAGGCGCTTGGCTTCGAACTAGGGGGTGTACGCTTTACAGAAAACAACCCCAGTGTTGGTGGTGGCAGTGCAAAACATGCATATACATTCACACACACACACAACACACAAACATGGCAAACAGCCCTCGCGGTTGGCAAGGATGTGCTGGCAAAGAGAGAGGTTAGCCAGCATAAGCTGCATCATAAAACGGTTGACGACCTCATATTGAATTGTACATTTTTTCTCTTACAAAAAACAAAAAAAAAAGCGAAATGTAATAATATTTGAATATTAATCTCATTTTGAAATTGAAATTCTAACGTAGTTTTGCCATTCACTAAATGGTCTGCTTTGCAACATTCTGGCAACACTTTTTGACAGTTTGTAGGAGATGGTAGGCGTATGTTTGGCATGCTTGCTGGCATACATATGTATGTACATACTTAGATATTTCCAGGCTGTGGGAAAGACTGCTCCATAGACACGGCCATTTTGAATTTTCCTTGTGAACAAATATGTTTTTTATTATTGTCTAACAATGCTTAGATAGTGCGCTAAAATTTAAAATATTTATTAATATGCCGTTCTACATAAAATATATTTTGTTTCATCATATTTGATTAAACCATGACCAATCTGAAATATTTGTATCGCAAGGAGATTCCCTATAGCCAATCACCCACCAATGGCACCCGGGCTAACGAAGTTAGAGTCGATTTTCCAGAGACAGCAACCGATTACCTGAGAGAGTGCATAACTCGGAGAGAAAAACTCGTATTGAGAGTACGAAAACAAAGCAAGAAAAATAACAACAGCAGCAACAACAAAAACGGCTGGTCAACACAATCAATATGTTTCTTCTCGCTCTCCCTTGTTCTCAAATTCTGATTGCTCTCTCACTCTCGCTTCATAAAAATCAACACATGCACATATCTACGGTATGTGTGTGCGTATGAATGTACGGCCATTGAGGGTAGCAAGCTTTGTGTTGTTTGTGCTCGCATTCGCGTTTAGTTCATTCGCGTAATTTTCATTTCTACGCTAGACGTTGTCCGCCGCAGTACGTTTGAATGCTCGTGTGCGCTGCCTCAGCTCGTGTGCTCAGCTCATTTTGCAATTGATTTTTTATTTTTTTTTTTGAAAAAGTAATGAAAATACCGACAAGAGTATACAATTGTTTATGCAAAATATACGCATTGCCATAGAAAACTACGTGAAGTGCAGAACAAAAACAACAAAAATACCACCAATGATATCCTCATCATCAACAACAACACAACAGTAGCAGCAGCAACCAAACGTAAGCGTAACGTATATCAACGACAACAACAAAACGGTACCAAAAAAAAAATAAAATGCTACGAAAATTGCCAAACGACCACTACGCGCTGCATAATTGTGCAATTATATACCCATGCATAAACATATATTTATTTTTTGTTGTGTGTGTGTGGAACAATTTGATACATGTATGCTAAAATGCAAAATTATAATATGCAATGGGTATACAGGAAAAATGTAGGCAAGACGCACAGACTACAAACGGCAGCGCCAAACAGTTCAACAAACTCAAAAGAGTGGCAAAGAGACAAACGATCGTTGCTGGGAGGGCTGGAGACGGTGCTGGGCAACTGAACAAAAAGTAGTAGTAAAGCAGTCGTAGTAAAAGTAGTAGTTTGCTTAAGTTGTTCTGTGTTTAAATCTACTGCTAAATGCCGCAGTGCTGGTGTTGTTACTGCCATCACATAGTTCTTTCTCTCTCTGTCTCTGTGCTGTGTATCTGTAAAACGGTTGCTCTATGCGAGTGTGAGTGTGTGTGTATACGCTGCTGTGTGTCTGAGTAGCTGTGTGAGTGGCAAAAAGGGCGCAGCTAGCATATCGATTTTATGTGCAGGAAGAAGCAAGCATTGTACGCCAACTACAACTACAACTGCAACGGCGGGGGCAAATAGTAGTAGACACTTGGAGCACAGTTCATTTTCAACTCATTTTTTACTGTAGTGGTAGAGAACGTTTTCTGAACGCCGGCAGCTATAACTATAAACAAAATGTTAGTTTCTGTTTTTTTTTTTATTATCTGTAACTAGTAGTATTAGTATTTGGTGAGAAAGTGTAGTGTTTTGTTGCCACAGCAACACTCCGAGCTAAACAAAAAATAGTAGTTCGAGGAACAGAGAGAATTGCGTGGAAATACAAATTAGAACAATTCGACAACAAACGCTATAGCAGTGTATAATTCTATATTTCTTTGCATTTCGTTTTTAATTTTACTTGTTGTTTTTAAATTAAGCATCGTGGAAATAAAAACGAAAGCAGCGCGTGTTTTAATTTAATAAGCGCGTCGTCTAGCAACAACAAAAAACTTATAGATACTAAGTGCGTCGGTGTGAGTGTGCGCGCGTGTTTGTGTGTGTGCATGCGAGTGTATGTGTGTGTATATGTTTGTTTGCAAACATATTCATTAATGCATACTCATGTAAGACAGTACGAATGTTTTTATGTAAAATAAGTGCGTTAGCTACATATAATGTATATGTATGTACATATAAACAACACAGAAAACACTGACAACAACAACAATAATAATGCAGGGAAATGATATACATTGTATGGCTGACTAAATGGAGCAAGAGCGAGGTGGTTGGTCGCTCGTTCGACTCGCTTCGCTCTCTTCCCAATGGCGCTCGCCATAAATTAGCACAGTGGCAGAGCCGCAGCAGCAACTGAGAGATACTGTTATAATCATCAGTATTAAAAAAAAGACAACAACAAGCAAACGCAAAGTTACAATAACAACAACGGCAGCAGCGGCACAATCCGAAATTGTGTAACAAAACATTTGCGCCGATTGTTTTAAATAGTAAAATATGAATTTATACATGTGCTCATAAACACACATTCATATATGTATACGCATGCATGTGTATGTATGTATATGTGCATGTGCGCAGAATTGGGCAAAAATTTATACCTAGCTGTTCTTCTCGTTGTTGCTGCCGTATGTGCGGCTGCTTGGGTTGTGAAAAATCGATAAAATCGATAAATACGATAACACCAACGCCCAATGACAACGATATGCAGTTATATTTACCGTTTGTTTTGTTTTTGTTTTTATCTACACTCTCTTTCATACAACAACATTAGACGACGACGACGTAAACGACAACGGCAACGTTTGTTTAATTATTAGCAACAAAATAGCTGCAATTTAAGACAACAACAACAATAACATATCCTGGATAAATTGAGAGCATTGTCTAGCCGACTGCCAAACACAATAAAGGTGAGCAGCAGTAAGTGAGAAAGAGGAAATCAAAAGGAGTAGCGCCGTGTAGAGCGCGTGCGCGTCAACAAATCAAATCAAATCAAATCAAATTTGTTTGGTAAACACAAAATAGCAACATTTTAACTGAAACAAGTGAGTATTTAAACATGTGCTAAATATATAACAGTATATACATACGTACATAGATATAACTAACTGTATATATAGCATGCGTAAAGGATGAGCGGTTTATTCCAGACAGTTTAAAATCATTGATGGTGTGAGTGATTGTGTTTGTGTGTGTGTGCGTGTGCGTTAGTGAGCGTATGTATGCGTGTTAGATTTTGTTTGACCTTTTGACTTGTATGTGTAACGTGCTAGAGACGCTTCCAACGACAACCACCCAATGTGCAAGTTCACAGATCATGCAACAGCAGCCGTTGCGACGGCGTTGGCAGACAGTTGGAATGAAAAACCAACGCACATGCCGTTTTGTTTGTTCCAGACAAAGGGGGTGGCATTGTTCTGCTGTATTTAACCCTCAGGCGAGCCAAGCTTACATTTTGTGCATGTATATATATATATATATATATATATATATATATATATATATATCTATATATATATGTATATATATATATATATATATATATATATATATATATATATATATATATATATATATATATATATATATATATATATATGTGTGAGAGTGGTAGTAATATTTGCAAAAGCAATATTACACTGTTTTTGGATTTAAGGGTTGCATATGCAGGGCGGGTGGGTTGAACGGGAGCACGTTCAACATTGGATGCTCATTTATAGTTTTCAATATATATATATTTTTGGTGCTTTTTGGTTTTTTCTTTTTCGTAAGGGGTATGTCCTGCTACTGTGTGTAGAGTTCGTTGCCGCCGCTGTGCGTGTGTGCGTATGTGTGCTTGTGTGTATGTATTACATAACTGGGTTTGGCCGGGTACGTTACGTGCTTTGTTACAATTTACAACAACGCCAACAACAAGAGCATCAGCAGCAACGATGTTAACGGCAGCCGGAACCGGAGCGGTGACAGGACGAAAGACGCTAACGCCAGCATAACACGAATGCCTTCTAAGGACCTGCGCTCAGTAGCATCGCGTGCTTGCGACGCAGCGGGTCTCACATCGGCATCGGCAACGGCAACGGGAATTCCGAAAAAGCTCGACGCAGTAAAAAAATACTCTCAATCTGTGAAAAACTCCTTTTTTACACTTAGTTGTAGGTGTGTGAGCTTATGTCTGCGTGCGCTTAATGTTAATTATTGTGGGTGCCTGAGATTAAAATCGCTCTCTAGTTGCTTGCTCTTGCTCCAGCTCTGCCTACCTCTGTCACTCTCACTGTCTGTCTCCCACTCTCTCTCTGTCTTTCTCTCTCGCTCGCTCGCTCGTTCTCTCTTTGTGTGTGCTTGTTTGTGCGTGTGTGAGTTAAAAGTAAGTTTTGAACGAAAGTTTGTCGTTAAAATGGGCCGCTAGATGGCGCCAGTTCGCTACTAAACATGTCGTCAATAACTAACCGAAATCAATTACAAAAAAAGGCCGCTTCGGCTCGTCGAAGTTGAAATACTATTGCAGCTACAGTAGTCGCACGCTAAGTACAATAACTAGTTAAATATACTAACATCATGCAGATCAATTTTATTTGTAACTAATTTGTAATTTCAAACTTTAAATCTGCAAACTGAGTTGACTTTTATAATTTGTTTCTTTGATAAAGTTAATGGAAAAAATGGGAAAAATTGGCAAAAGTAGTAACAGATATTAACAAAATAACAAAATATCTTACCAGATTGGGAGCTAACAAATATGAATGAAAATTAATCGAGACGCCACCCACTGTAGGGGGGGGGGGGGAGGTCGAAGACAGGGCCGTTGAATGGCTTTAATTGGGTCCTTTAAGTTAAATTAATCGCTACTAACACACTTGGCAAATGGTTTAATCTTGACATTTAATCCTTCTCATTTTCTATGTGCTCCGCCTGCGTTGGCCTGCGCCGACAAACAACTCGATATCAACTTGGATTGCAAAACTCGCAGTGGACTTTATGATGGCTAATACGGGCGCCACTGGCGTGGAGACACAGGCGCAGTTAATGCAGAGCGCTGCCGCGGCGGCTGCTGTTGCTGCCACAAATGCGGCTGCACCGGTGCAGAATGCAGCGGCTGTGGCCGCCGCCGCACAACTGCAGCAGCAGCAGCAACAGGTGCAGCAGGCCATATTACAGGTGCAGCAACAGCAGACACAGCAAGCGGTTGCCGCAGCAGCCGCAGCGGTCACCCAGCAATTGCAACAGCAACAGCAGGCAGTCGTGCAGCAAGCGGTCGTACAGCAGCAACAGCAGCAGCAACAGCAGCAGCAGCAAGTGGTGCAACAACAGCAGCAGCAAGTTCAGCAAGCAGTTGTCGCCGTGCAGCAGCAGCAACAGCAGCAGGTCCAGCAACAGCAGCAGGTGCAGCAACAAGTACAGCAGCAGGTGCAACAAGCCAACACGAACGGCAATTCGGGCGGCGCTCAAAACGGCAGCAACGGCAGCACAGAGACGCGCACAAATCTGATCGTGAACTATTTGCCACAGACGATGACGGAGGACGAGATCCGATCGCTGTTCAGCAGCGTCGGCGAGATTGAGTCGGTGAAGCTGATACGCGACAAATCTCAGGTTTATATCGATCCACTCAATCCCCAAGCGCCCAGCAAGGGCCAGAGCCTAGGCTATGGCTTTGTCAACTACGTCCGGCCACAGGATGCGGAGCAGGCGGTGAATGTGCTGAACGGACTGCGTTTGCAGAATAAAACGATCAAGGTGTCGTTCGCGCGGCCCTCCTCGGATGCCATCAAGGGCGCCAATCTCTATGTCTCGGGTCTGCCCAAATCGATGACTCAGCAGGAATTGGAGGCCATATTTGGGCCGTTCGGCGCGATCATTACGTCGCGCATACTGCAAAACGCCGGCAACGACACGCAGACCAAGGGCGTCGGCTTCATACGTTTCGATAAGCGGGAGGAGGCGACGCGTGCGATTATTGCATTAAATGGCACCACGCCCAGCAGCTGCACCGATCCGATTGTTGTGAAATTCTCGAATACGCCAGGCAGCACCAGCAAGATCATTCAGCCACAATTGCCCGCATTCCTCAATCCGCAGCTGGTGCGACGCATTGGCGGCGCCATGCACACGCCGGTAAATAAGGGACTCGCACGCTTCTCGCCCATGGCCGGCGATATGCTGGATGTGATGCTACCCAATGGATTGGGCGCTGCCGCTGCGGCGGCCACAACGCTGGCCAGCGGACCGGGCGGTGCATATCCCATATTCATCTACAATTTGGCACCCGAAACGGAGGAGGCGGCCCTTTGGCAGCTGTTCGGGCCGTTCGGTGCTGTCCAATCGGTGAAGATTGTTAAAGATCCCACAACGAATCAGTGCAAAGGCTATGGCTTTGTCTCCATGACCAACTACGATGAGGCGGCCATGGCTATACGTGCCCTCAACGGCTATACCATGGGCAATCGGGTGCTGCAGGTCAGCTTCAAGACCAACAAGGCCAAGTAGACTGTTCTCTCTCTCCAGCAGCAACAACAGCAACAGCAACAGCAGCAGCAGCAGCAACAGTAAACCCTGCCATTTCACCAAGAAGGAGCAGCAAACAGGAGTGCAAGTACACCTACACACACACACACACACACACACACACACACACACACATACTTATCTAGTTTATACACACACACACACACAACAAGAACTCACTTATACATATATAAATATGCATGGTCTTAAGGCTAACTAAGCGCAACAACAATGTGTATAACACACAGACACACTCACGCACACACACACACACACAACTACCATGCGAAAAGCAAACAAAAAGCAAAAGCAAAAGCTATAAAAAAAAACAATTTTTTGGGGCTCTCCTTCGGCTTCACGTCTAAACAACGAAACGACGGCCCACAGCGCCGGCCGTTGCAATAGCGAAATTCTTGTTTAGCATTTAAGTAAAAAGAAAACCAAAAACCAATCTAAACTAAACTAAAGAAGAATAAGAGGAGGAAGAAGAAGAAGAAGTACGTGTCGAATGCAATATATAAAATTAAACCAAGCTGACGAAGCAGCTGCAGTCAAATTAGTCGCAAAAACAAAAACAAAAAACAAAGAAATCAGCAAAAGAACAATTCTAAGATTTAATTAACCAAAATTAACCTAGCAAAAGGAAATAAACATTTTTTAAAATTATAACTAAGTAAGCAGCAATGAAATCTTCCAGTAACAAAATGAAAAACAAAAAATACCAAAAAAATACCAAAAAAAAACAAAAAAAAAACAAACCAAAAAAGTGTTAACTACACTTCAAATTTTCTATACAAAATTTCAAAGAAAAACAAACTCAAACAGCAAAAAAATTTGTGTGTGGCGGAAACGTCTAAACAGTTCGCTTTTCTCGCAGTGTAGACTCGGGCCGTTAGTTTTAGAGCTTTCCAAGCGAGGTTGCAAAGGAAAAGTATTAAAAAAATAAATAAAATAAAAAACATTAAGCATTAACACAAGGAGGCTGCTACAGTATTAAAAAACAACAAAAAAACATATATATATATATATATATATATATATATATATATATATATATATATATATATATATATATATATATATATATATATATATATATATATATATATATATATTTATGGTATATACATTTTTAATGTTTTGTGTTTGTTTTTTTTTTTTATAACTAATGAAACGAAAGCCAAACGAAAGCTACAATCGAAAACTAACGGCCAACGCACACACACACACACACACTCTCACACACTGAGACAGCAAGAAATGTAGGGACAAGTGTGCAAAGGAGGAGCAGAATAAATATGAAAGAGCAAAAGAGAAAACGCAAAAGTAATACAATAATTTATGCGCAAATTTGAAACGTTTTACTAAAGTAAATAATTGTTAGTGAATATTATACTATAATATTTATACACGCATACATACGTATATCTATGTATATGCATGTATAGCATATAGGCAGACACACACACACTCACACACACACATACACATACACATACATACATATATAACTTATATACTTTATATAATGTATAGTTCAAGCCAGAGAGTAAGCAGCATAAATACAATTTGCTAACATTTTTAGCGTTAAAACAAGAGAAAGCCTAGCACAAAAACCAAAACCAAAACAAAAACTCAGTAACTAAAAAAAAAAAACAAAACAAAACAAAAAAAGAACATTTTTTATATGACAAAAACTTTGAGAAACAAAAAAATAAGCATTAGCAAAGCGTTTTTCTAGCAATGTAAGTAAAAACTTTTTGTTAAAACTTCATAAAAAGAAGAGGCAGAGGAGAAAACTAAAATGAAAAGAAAGGAAAAAGAAAAAGAATAAGAAAGCACGCAGTAAATCCATTTCAAACAATGGTTGCCTAGCAGTAAGGACACTGGCACACGCTGTGCATAATAGTGTAGCACAGCACTGTATACAGTGGCATGCCATGCAGTAGAGAGCACACAAACACACACACACACACATAGAGAGACACGCGCATTGAGTACAGTGGCTTGCCGTGCAGTGTATACAGTGGCGACTAGCATGGGTAAATGATGGAGATTCCTTCAGAGCCGTGTCCATGTGGTCCGTACGTACGAAGGAATGACCTTTAAATCTAACTACTCAAACTTCATACCTCTTGCGCCAAACAATCCCCCACACCCACCCCCACTCCCGTATCACATCCTGATTGTCTTTTGCGTTTTATCAGTTCGAACAAGTTTTGTTTTTTCTATTTGTTTTGCGAATTACGATTTTGTCTGTATCGGAGTTTATGTTTCAATTGAATTTGATATCTAATTCGAATTGCGTTTTGTTTGATTTCTTTGTTTATTTCAATTTACAACAACAACAACAGTGCGCTCATAGCTAATTAGAGCCATGCATATTTATTTAATGTATATTTAACAACCAGAACAAAAAAAGGAAAAGAAAAAAGTATAAAATGTTTCTAATTTTCACACGAAAAGCAAACTTATCTGAATGTCAATGATGATTTCTTTCTTTATAGTAGCTACAATATACCTAGGTCTAGTTACAATTAATTTATAACAATTATTTTAAGTTCAAACACACACAAAAAAACACACAGACACACACACAATGAAATACCTTAAGAAGAGAAAATCCTTAGCAAACGGAAATATTTAAAGCGAACTGGGGAGGCAGCTTATGTATAAAAGAAAAATATTATTAATCAATTATTTTATTTTATTTAATTTTTTTTTATATATATACACATACATACACCTATATATATATATATAGATATATTATTATTATAGGGCAACAGAAGAAAAGCAATTTTTTTTTGTTTGAACAAAATTTGCAACAAGAAATCTAGTCAGCAAACTAAGGTAGACGCAGAGGCAGACGAAACAAAAATATTTTCAATATATATATATATATATGTGGATACACCAATATATATATATACATATGTATTTCAAATATAAGTAGAAAAAGAAGCGGAAGTACATTTAGCAGGCAGAAAAACTTCTTGACGAAACACCAATACTATAAAATACTAAATATTTAACAACATATGAAATTCTAGCTAAAATTTAAGCATAGCAAAATTGCCGAAAAAAACCAAAAAAAAAAAACAAAATAAAAAAATTGTCAAAAAAAGGAAGAAAAAATTCAAACTGAAAGTGAAATTCATATTTCTGGAAAATGTTCAATACTTTTTTTTACACACCTATGAACACTAAACGAAATTATATTTTTTTTTTCTATTTTCATATATTATAGATTCTCGTTTTTTTTTTGTAATATCGAAATGTCCAAAGATTTATTTCTCTTTATGTTTATTATGTAAACAAAAACTGAACCGGCGCCCGCCACCCCAGTCCCCCACGACACAACTGTACCCAATGCAATGCTTTGACGAAGCTAAAGAGAGCGAAGCTGGCAAAAGATCCAAGCGAAGAGAGAGGGCGAGAGAGCTGCTGTTACTTGGGCTTTCGCTCTTTGCCTTTTGCATGCAACTGTAATTACACAGACACACATGCATATGTATGTGTATATGTAAATGTGTGTGTGCACAGTTAAAGGAAAGCGACTCACACACACAGACAAACATTAATTATTAAGTGAAATGATGTACTTGATTTTGTTTAACTTATTTGTCAAAAGCTTAAAAACTTTATTTATATATATTTCTGTTTAATTTAATTTAATATAATTTAATTTTTCCTTTCTTTCTTTTTTTCTCATTGTAATATTATGTAATTCTAATATTGTGCAATAGTTTTAAAAATGCAGCCGCAGCTGCAGCAACAACAACAAAACATGCATCTCAGCTAAATTACAATTATAATTTCCTTAAGTGAAAAACTATGAAATACGAAGAGAAAAACTTAAAAAAAAAGAAAAAGAAGTGAAAGCGAGCAAGAATTATTTATGTTTATGTAACTTAAATATATATATATATATATATATATATATATATATATATATATATATATATATATATATATATATATATATATATATATATATATATATATATATATTAATATTCAACAATATAACAATTATTTTTTCGTGTAATTTTTCGTATTTAAGTAAATTTCATATATCTATTTATATATAACTTTTATCTATATATATATATGTATATATATATATATATATAATTTTTCGTAAACTTAAGTGAAACCAACAAGAAAACCGAAGAAAAAAACATGAATATTATTTATTGTATTTTATAATTCATTTAAATTCTAAAGCAAAACAAAAAATTCTTTTCAATTCGCACGAAAAAGCATACAAAAGAGAAACAAAGTAACACAAAGCAGAGAGCGCGTTGAGCCTCTCTCTATTTTTCTCTCTCTCTCTTTCTTTCTTTTTCTCACTCTCACACACTTAGATGAATGTATATATATATATATATATATATATATATATATATATATATATATATATATATATATATATATATATATATATTTGAAAGAAATTGAATTGAATTGAATTTCGATGTAATAATTTTCATATTTTATTTTGTATTTCTTTATTTTGATTTAAATTTATATATTTTTTTCAACACACACACACACTATATATATATGTATGCGTATCTAATATACATATTGTGTTTTTTTTTTAAATATTATTTTTCCTTTGTGGCCCTTGCGAGAATTTCCATTTGATTTGTTTATGTTTATTACTCATTAAATTTATGTTTAATTTTATGATTTTTATTTTTAGTTTTTTCTTTAGCACAAAGCAAAGCAAACAACAACAACGCAAAATAATAATAATTATTTTTCAATAAAATAAAACATTTTTTTTTGGTTTTTGATTTCTTTTTATAAACTTATTTAGTTTTTGTTTGTTTTTAGTGTTTTTTTATTTTAGTTTGTTGTTTAATGTTTTTCTCTCTCTCTTTCTGTCTCTGTTTCCCTCGCTCGCTCGCTCTCTCTGCTGCTCACTATATATATATATATATATATATATATATATATATATATATATATATATATATATTGTATTTCTATAGACTGCATTCCAGTCCACATAAAGCCTAGTCAAGACAAGAATTTATTGATCTCAAATGCTTGGAACATTCCCGCACACAACTTGCCTGCCGCTGCCAATTGCATTCGCCGCCCTTTTCCATAACAAAAAGGGGGCGTGTCTAGTCAAAAATCGAGCAGACTTTCTTAAAGTATTTTCAAGTGCGTCCAACTCCAGCTCAAATTGAGCAACTAATACTCGATCTCTCTCTCTCTCTCTCTACCCCCCTCTCTCTCTCTCTCTCTCTCTCTGTCATTCTACGAATAGGAGTTGCAATTGTTTTTACCAAATGCGATATTACGAACTTTTGTTTTGTGTGCAAACGAGAATAATTTGATTTTAATTGAATTGATTATAAATTATGATTAGTTAGAATTAGTCTTACGCTTAATTATCATATAATCTATAGTAATATGCGCTTATTATTTACATATATATATATGAATACACATACACAGATATATATACATATATATATATATATATATATATATTTATAATTTATTTATTTATACAAACATATATATGTGTATATATATATATGTAAGGAAATACCAAAACCAAACTAGAATCGCATAACATACAAATACGTCAGATATATATATATATATATATATATATATATATATATATATATATATATATATATATATATATATATATTTATATATATATATATATATAATGTATATTATACATACAAAATGATGATGAACTATTTAGTTTTTTATTAACGTATTTATATCAATTACTTAATAATATTTATCCAAACATTTCAAATGATATTTCAAACTAAAACAAATGGAAAAAAAAACAAACAAAAATAATAATTAATATTATAAATGTATTTGCAAAATATATGATTATGAGTTTTTCTTGCTTTGCATATCAAATACACAAAACTTGCTTCAGTTGAGTTCAGTTTCCGTTTCCGTTTCAGTTTCACTTGGTTTTGATTTCATTTCGCGCAGTGTAATTTTGGTAGCTGTCTGCCAGCTGCTAACCCTCTCTCTCTCTCTCTCTCTCTCTCTCGCTCTTTCTTTCTACATGTCTTTCTTCTACTTCGCTCAGTTTTACTTTGTTTAGTTTTTGGGTTTGTTTTTCTAGCAGTGTACTTTGTGTTAATACTCACGCACACACACACACGCTCCACTCTCTCTCTCTCACACACACCCACACGTTTTCTCCAAATTGTTTCAGTTGTTGTGCTACAAACTCCAAGCAAAAATAACAAAAAAAATATATATATACCACAAAGTGTTCCGTGTTATGTAAGAAGCGTGCCTGTTTCATATGATTTCCTTATGTTTTAGTGCATAAGTAAGCCAAAGGCAAGCGCAGTTTGTCGCAGTGGACCCCTCCTTCGACGCCCCAAAATCATTAAAAAATAGTTTAAAAAAGTTAAATTTTTTGTTGTTGGTTTTTACTTTGCCTTCGGTTTCCTTATGCTTGGTTGGTATCACGCCCATTTTTTCAGTTTGTTGTTGTTGTTGTAGATGCATTTTATGTGCTTTTCTGTTGCCCGGTAAGTAAAACGAGAATTAAGTTGATGCAGCAGCAGCAGCAGCAGCCGCAGCAGCAAACTGAGAGAAACACTGAAAACACGGCTAAAACTTATTTATAAAACCCGAAACCGAAAACAAAAATATATAAAAACCAAAAAAAAAAAAAAGAACAATTACATTATCCAGGCTAAATATAATATAATTTGATTTGCTTTCCTCTGTACAGCGTTGAATATTTGAATATTTGAATATTTGATTTTCCTCAATAATAAACATCGCCCATGATGAGTTTTGACTTCAACAATGGTTTTTTTGTACTCTCTATTTTTTTCTATTGTAGCTAACCACGAAAAGAACTAAAAACCTAAAAACTAAATACAAAAAAAAAAAAAAAAAAAAAAACAAACAAAAAAATTCAAATGAAAATAATATTTTAACCGAGCCGAATGCATATTTCTAATTTGTTTCTTTCTCTTGATTTATTTTCAGGCGTGTGTTGTTGTTCGATTTTTCAATTGAATTTGACATTTAACATTTACATTAATTACACATTTAACTTTCAATGAGTTAATTAATTGCAAAAAAAAAAAACAAACAAAAACAAAAAAAAAACAGAAAACCAAACGAAAAAAAACACAATAATTACTGATTGTATATGATTATATGATTCATTCGATATTGATTGTAATTACATACTTATTTACTCATCAAAACATATACATTTAATATATATATACATGTGTGTGTGTGTGTTTTTATATTGTATGTATGCAAGCGTACATCCTGTGTGCATGCATAGAAAGACACACACATACATACGTCTATGTATAACACACACATACACATGCACAATACACATACACACGGATCGCAAAAGCATACATATGTATACCTCACACATACATACAAACATGCATATACATGCTACGCACACAGGCATACACACATACATAAAACACACACAGTCATCTATCCACACATACATAAATACATGCACACATACATACGCATCTATGCATATGCATCCCTACATTCACCATCAGCCACACATACGCTCACAGCTATATACATATGTATGCATTACACACACACACACACATATATATATCTGTACACACGCACACCCATCCACACTTATATATTGTAATTTCCTTCATTTAATTACAGTTAAACGCAGCAAATAAATCTTATAAGTTTCGAGGGCAATTCCCCTCTAAAAAAAGAGAACAAAAATAAACCTCACCATCTTAAGAACTTTAAGAAGTAAACAAAAACAAAACATATCCTATATTACAAAGTAGAAATATTATTTATGTTAAATTATTGTTGCTAGAAAAAAGAGAAAATCTTCTTGTTTTAAACAATCCACAAAAGTCGAGGCACTTAATATCATTTGCATATTCAGGATATTTTAGATTTATTTCAAAATTTTAATTTTTTTTTTGATTTAGAAGAAGTCTTAAGAAAAACAAAAACAAAACAAAAAAGTAAACATCATAAACAAAGTGTAGGATGTCTCGCTGAGCACCACCAAAACTACCAAAACCACTGAACCACTGAACCACCGAACCACCGATATTTATTTGCGTAAATCCTCTTAAACAACAAAAATAATAATATAATTTAGCTTTACTTAAGTTTAACATTCCAGTATGATCTCGATCTCTCTTGTTGTATTCTGTGTATTCAGTATTGTATAAAAGGCCAAACACACCACTTGATTTTTTTCAGTGTAAAACTCTCTATTTGTTTCTCTTCCACACACCATACACCTGCTATCACCCCACCCCACCCCGCCCCCTTTCTCTGTCTAACGGTAAATATTTATGTTTTTGCTATTTTCATCGGTTATCGATTTCGATTATCGATTATTGATTATTGTGATCTAATAATTTTAAGTTTCAAGCGAATCATACTACTTATCTATTATCTATTATCTCTATATATGTATGTGAAAAGAAGAAGAGAGACTAATGAGACGACGAACGTGGTTAGAGCACAACTTTAACTTAAATTTAAGCTAGAGATTTTTGAATTAACGGTTTTCGGTTGTGATTTGATTTGATTTGTTTCTGTTGAACCAGCACCGATCCGAACCGCGTGATCCATGGACTCGAATCCTTTAGTTTTTCTAGTTTTCTGTTCAACTTTTGCGTTTTCTATTGTGGTTCTTAGATCGGGCCTAGGTCACCCATCCAATGCGCTCTCCCAGCACCAAAATAGATCAAGATTTACGCTTTTCCGTTAACATTCAAAACACTTTTCCTTTAAGGCCAGGTTTGTGGGTACGCTGAGCTGTGATTTGAGTTGATTTGTAGATTGATTTGCCATATATATATATATATATATATATATATATATATATATATATATATATATATATATATATATATATATATATATATATATATATATATATATATATATATATATATATATATTATATACTTATTTTGGCGTTCTGAATTACTTTACGTATTCCATTTTGATTGACGTAAATTTGTTTGTTTTTGTTTGTTTTTTTTTTTTATTTGAAATTAACGTTAGGTTCTAACACACACGTCATATAAATATATATAAATATATATTTATATATGTAATTGCTGATTATATTATTTTAAATTATTTATTTTTAACTCTTGGTTAAACAAATTCGTTATCACTTGGAAATTACGTTTATTTTCAGATTTTTTCTTTTTTTTTTTTTTTTTAAATATCTAAGATATTTCTATGGCTAGGTTCCTAAGTCAATGAAACAAAAACTGCCAAAAGTTTTTTTTATAAGAAATGTTTTAAGACAAAACCATGAGAAAGAGAAACACAAAAAGAAAAGACTAGAAAACTAAAGTATATAAAAACAAAGACTGAGACCCAAACGCAGCTCAACGCAAATGCGAATGCAAAAAAAAAAGAAAAAAAATATAGAAATTAGAAAATACATTTACGAAAGAAAATTAAAAACGTAAACAACAAACAAATCAAAATCGCAAAATCGAAAAATCGAAAACAAAAATCAAAAACCTAGTACGTTAAGAACAAAACTGTGATACGAAAGCTGGCTTCCAGTTGCAATTAAAGATAGAATAAAAACTAACATTTAAGCTATCGAGACGAAGTAGATGATGATGATGATGATGAAGAAGAAGTAGCAAAGCAGACATATGTGTTGTGTTTAGTTGTAAGCCATGTGCTATCGATAACCCAAACGATAACAATGACAGCTAATAAGCGTAATAAAGAAAAGTAAACACATAAAACTATGAACATATGTTAAGAGGATAATGATGATGAAGAAATGGAAGAGAGCACTCACCAATTGGGCGCTACCTGGTCGAGACCCGCGTGCTGCCAGGTGGGGCGCAGCTGCTGCAGCAGGAATGAAACGGGCATGCCATGTATATTGCCCGACTGCGAGGTGCTATGCAAATTGATATCCGCATGCGCATCGACCCAGACCAGCGACAGATTCGGTGTGTGCTGCAAATGACCCGCCACGGACCCTGCCGGTCAAAAATGTGTAAATCAATAAACAATTGCATAATCTGGCAACGCTGGCAGCCGCCAGCCTGCAGCCTGCAGCCTGCAGCCTGCAGCCTGCCTCTTGGCTCACCAAAGCCAATGGCATGATCTCCGCCAATTGTCAAAAACTGCGCGTTCTGCTGCAGCATCACTTGCACCTGGCCGATCAAGGCCAAATTGCAGGCCATAAAGTCCGCATAGTTCCGTATGTGGTAGTAATGCTGGCGCTGCTGCTGCAGCAACGACTCGTCGACGGCGTAATGCAGGTTCCCATAGTCAGTGATGAGCAGGCGTTCTGTAATCGATAAGCGAAAACAGTCGATAGTCAATAAATGACAGTTGAAAATGAAAATCCATTGTTTTTCATTTTGTTGGGTTTGGTTATGTTTTTCCTGGGTTTTTTAGCTGCTCGCTCTCACCGTCGCTGCTCTGCAGCACCCGGCGCAGGTTGCTCTGGCGCAGCAGATCGGGCGCCAGCTCCACGCCCTGCTTCGACTGTCCCTTGGCAAAGGGCACGCCGATGATGCCCAGACGCGTTTGCTCGCTCGCTGCGCTGAAACAACGTCCCAGGAATCTGGCCGATGCTAGTTGCCGCGTGCACCACATGATTTCGATCTGTTAATAGTGTTCGCTCGGTGACAATTGTCAACTGACAACTAAGCTCACTTTCGCCAGCTGTCAACAAGCAGCAGCAGCAGCTACATAGCTTCGACCTGACAGCTGATAAACCTTCCATCTTAATGGCAGTTCCGCGGCGCCGCGCTCTGCCGCCCCAGCGTCACGCATGTAACTGATAGCGCGCGATAACCTTGATCCTGCCCACGTTTATACATATATATATATATGTATATGTATATATATGTATGTATGTATGTATGTATGTTTATATACAAAGCTTGTTTCATTGGCAAACTTGAATTTAATGCACAGCTAACTTTTACAGGGTATATGCCTTTCTATATGTAACTGAAGCATAGCATAAGGAAGTATTACTGGACATGCTCAAATACATACTGCCTGGGAGGGGCAACCTGGTATCGAAACATTTAGAGAGAGAGAGAGAGAGAGAGAGAGAGAGAGAGAGAGAGAGAGAGAGAGACAGAGAGAGAGAGAGAGTTTTATCATGTATTTATAGGGTATAACCTTATAGTCGAAATAAGTATTAAAAGTGGCTTAAATTGCTTCAGCAATGGCTGCTGCAAATCGGAGTCGAACCTCCATACATTCATAGCTTAAGTTTAAATGGAAATTGATAGGCTTATCTCGTTAAGCTGCTAGATAAAGTCGAAAGTTTCGAAATCTTTATTGGATAGAAGAGTCTAAAACTGAAAAATCGGACATCAACTTGAGCTAGCGCATTTAAGCGTCGGCTTCATAAAAAGTGCTTCAATCTGAGCTTAGCATATCGGTCCATTACTTTTATTATTATATTTGTTGTGGGTTTTCGGTTGGGGGCCCTCCAGATTTACGTTTGTTTTGACAGCTGCGTTCAAGGCTAAGCCACAAAAATCATTTTCACGGAAAACAACTTCAATTTCTTTTTGCTCTTATTTTGTTTATTTTGAAAGAAGCGCAATCTGAGCTTATTATATATGTATATATATATGTTTAGATCTGGATATATATATATATGCTGGGTATATTTAAGTATACATAGTTTCAATGCATGTCAATTGGAGTTTTTTTTTTTAAATCGTGCAAAACTATATCTAAATACATCAATTTACTGCTGCACTCTATATAATTAAGTTTAGTACAACTTAGCACATATATATAGCCTGCTACTTATCAGATCTGTTAGGTGTTTGGTCGTGGAATGTTGTTTAGATAGCACTCGCTATATCTGATATGTCTTTAACTTCAGATATATATATATATATATATATATATATATATATATATATATATATATATATATATATATATATATATATATATATATATATATATATATATATATATATATATATATATATATATATATATATATATATATTTTTTTTTTTTTTTTTTTTTGTATGCTTCGCTTGTGCTCAGTCTTAAAAGTACAGTTATAGTTAGGTTCTTGGACGTCATATATATAGATATATATAGATATATATATATATATATATATATATATATATATATATATATATATAGACCATATTCTGGAAAGTGTGTGTTTTGTTTTGAGATATATATTCATATATATAATTTATGCATATAAAAAAAATAATATTAATATTTTTAGTTAAGCCTACTTTAAGCAGAGCGCTTGGTTTTTGAAAACTTTGGAATCACAGTTATGTTGTGTGCTGTTGTTGCTGTCTCGTTCTACTGCCTGCGTCGATTGTGCTGATGCAACATGACAATTTCATCGCCGCTTTCATCGGCCACATCCAGCTGCAGGTCCCGCTCATCGTCCAGCTCATGCTCGTCGCCATCCTCATCCTCATCGTCCGTGTGCAGTATATGCTCCAGCTGCTCTTCATCGAAGTAGGGTTGTATGGTCATGCCACCTAGACGAGGAAAGCATGGGCATTAGCAATGGCACTATGAAATTTGGCTGCACTCACGTTTGATGGGCGAACGGAAGAGCTCCGTTTCGCCATCGTCGCCAGCATCGTCGTCCAGCTCGAACTGTTCCTTGCCCTTTTGCGGGAGTAGAGAAAAATTGTAGTAGGGCATCTTGCCGCGATGCCTTCTATAGAACCAGAACTGGGCGCATAGCACACATATGACCACGCCCACTATGATAAGCACACTAGCCACAATGATGAACAGAAACCGGGGCAGGCCAAAGACATGAGCATTGAACTTCAGATGAAAGATCACATTCTCGATGGCCAGGCCTGGCTGCGAGACGCGAAGATCGCGCGTGGCCTCGAAGTGACGAGGAGCCTCCACCTTGATCGTTATGCCGCCCATCGGCACGGCCGACAAACGATACTCGCCCAGGCTGTTGGTGAAATTGCGCACGTGGCTCCAGCCGGCTGGCTGGATGAGCGAGACTTTGGCATTGCGTATGGGATGATTGTTGTCGTCGAGCACAATGCCCGTTAGACTGGTGGTTGTCTTGCTCGGCGAGCTTAGTTCGGTCACCTCGCCCTTGATCAGGCTGAAGCCATTGAGCTTGATGATACCCAAGTCGCTGAATACGCCCTGCTGCACCTCCGTCTTCACGATCTGTGACTCGTAGTTGGGCGCGCTCACTTCGAGGCCGTAGAGGCCCTTGGGCAGCATCAGCTGGAACCGTGCGGCATTGCGTGTCACATTGTGGATGGAAGGATGCTCCAATAGCCGGACGAATGCCTCGCGCAGCGGCTGGCCCTTATCATTCTGCACCAGACCCGTGATGCCGGTCTGCACCAGTGCAAGGAAGTTACGAATCTTCTCGATGCTGGTGCGCCACACCGAGGCAATGTGACTGTGCGCGGGCATGCGACAGCAGGACAGACCCAACGTAAACATTGGTATATTGTACATATTGTAGAGCAGATTGGTCAGCCGTTCGCTGGTCTCGTGATGCAGCTGACGCGTGGCCGAGCTGCTGCACTGAAGTGGCGAATAGTTGAACTCTGTGCGCCGGATGCTGTTCGCGAACTTCTCCAATATGGAGTCGGCATGCGGAAAGATTAGCTCCGAGCTGCCCGCACTGAATGTCAGCATCATATCGAACCGTTCGCTGCGCAGGAACTGCAGTAGCACGTCCCTAGCCTGCTCCGTTTCCGGGCTGAGTATACGCTCGGCCAGCTCGTCGGCCAGCACAGGATCACACACGGAGTTGCTGCAAAGATTTGCATTAAGGATTTGGCTTCAGGAACAGTTAGCGATTCACTCACTTGGCATTGTACATGGCGAAGATCGGATCGAACTGCTCCGTCTGGGGCAAGAAGTAGATGACGCTACGCTGCAGCAGCTGCATCACAGATGCCTCCTGCAGCTTGTGTCCCTCGATCAGATGTCGCACCAGATTCAGCATTATCTCCCGGCCCAGAGGTGCGGCGGTATCAAACAGCGAGCTAATCACCAGCAGCTTGTATTTGTGCTCCTCCGGTTCGCCGATCTGCAGATCCAAAGAGCGAGATAGAGAGAGGGAAAGTGTGAAAAGGGAGCTGTCATTGGAGACGGCTTACTCACATTGGAAGTCAACTTGAGGTAGTTGAAGTGTCGACTGAACTCGTTGTCCGCATAGCCAAAGCTGGCGATCTGCGGATTCTGGTTCTCGAACTCGGCCAAGCGATTGCGTAGCTCGGCATTCGTGTGGTATCTGGTGTTGACGACGTTCTCGATGATGCGGAAATCGTTGGCGGATGCCCAGTGCTGTGGATCGTCGCGCATGAGGGTGACATCCAAGCGCATGCCAAACGGCTCCGCGTCGGGCACCTCGACCTCGACGCGCAGCGGCGCAAAGCCATCGGAGAGGACGGTCACATTGTGACGGCCAGGCAGCGTGAGCTTCCAGTAGTCGCCGTAGGTGCCGCTGTAGGTGTTGTGATTGGCGCCGTCCAGGGCGATGGCTGCCCCGACGATGGGGGTGCCAATGCTGCTGCGTACGAAGCCATGGATGCCATGATGCACCTGCTCGATCAGCTGCAGCATGGGCTCGCGATTGTCGCGCCAATACTGGGGCAGCTCCTTGGCCAGCGGATATTTGTCGCAGCCCATCTCGATGGTCAGCTCCATGCAGCCGGCGCGCACATAGTTCCAGTCCTGCATGCCACCCGTCACGCTGTACCATTGGGCGCCATTGGTGATGCCATCGGTGAACAGTTCGTTCTGGAACAGAGCGCACGGCTGGCCCAGGTGCATGGTGGAGTGCGCCTTCGAGTAGACAAGCGCCAGATGGCGGAACAGCTCGTTGTCCTCGGTGGGGTTAAGCTTGCGGCCGCTGATCCTGGAGTCGCGCAGGCGCGCATAGGGATCATTGAAGTCGTTCTCATTGTCATCGAACGGATAGTTGGCCACCAGGGAGCCGCCGTGCAGATTCGCGGAGAGAACGAACGGTATCGAAAGCGTCCAGTTCATGACGGCTGCCACCTCCGGCTCTGTGATCTTATTATATTTATCCGTGCCATACTGATCCGGGAAATTGCGATTTAGATCCACCTGGTGGGCATTGGGCCGGCCCAGTCCGCCGGTGCGATCGCCTTCGTGCGACACCTCATAGCCGTCCGGGTTCATGCTGTAGAGGAAGTGCATCCGTGTGCCATTCACGAGTCGAGTGACGCGCTCATCGTTCTCGTAGCGCTCCAACAGGTACTTGGTGAGCAGCAGCAGCATCTCTTTGCCGACCACCTCGTTGCCGTGCATGTTGGCCACGTACTTGAACTCCGGCACGCCTGGCACATGCTTGCCCGGCGCTGTGGAGATCTCCAGCACCCACAGATCTCTGTTCTCCACGCTCTTGCCAATGCTGTAGAGGCGCGTCAGCGAGGGATAGCTGGCGCTCAGGTTGCGCAGATAGCTGCAATAAGATGGGCATACATATAGTAGACTCCTTCGGCTGGCCAGTGCACTCACCTCTCCATGGCCACGAAATTGTGATGCTTGTACTCTGTGGGCGTGAGGAAGCCATCGTACTCCTGCTTCAGCTGCGCCGCCGGCTCGGCTCGCTCCACAATTTGCCTGCGAAAGTTGCCTGGAGAAACAATGGGAGAGGTCAGAGTCTTAAAGCAAACACAGCCCACAGAACTTAACTCTAGTCCACAGCCCAAGCAATAACTTAACAAATTAAAATGGAATCGAAATCGAAATTGAAATTAAAATTCAAATTAAAACTCAAACTGAAACTGAAATAAAGCCAGCAAACATTTCGTTTTCGAGTTTGATTTGCAATTGTTATTTATTTTCATTAAATTGTTTGAGATAATCGAAATCGTACTTAAGTTGAATGTTCACGAACAGCCACAAATACCAAAAACCCTGAGTTCACTTTGATATATATCCGACTATATCTAGCTCTATTTGAACAAACCGAATGGTATTGAAACGTTTAAACAATATGCGAACAATTCTTTGCGTACATTGAACTGGTTCCGTTCCGAAAGTACAGTACAGTGGCCGCTATGAACCATGTATGGGACTGGGACTGGGTCTGGGTCTGGGTCTGGGTCTGGGTCTATATAGTGTATGGGACTTTATTAAAATTGATCTTAGTTACGCAATATAAGGAATTACTCGCTATTTATATTATTTATATATAGAGTTAGTGCAATTCTTTATAATAAATTCTTGATTAAAATTGATTAAATATAATAAAATATATATATATATATATCTTTTCTCTTCTGTTAGTGGTAAAATAAAACACGCACTACGCAAAAATCAAAAATTTTATTTTCTCTTCGATTTTTGATTGGTTTTTCTTGATCTATACTTGAGTACTGTTGTTTAGTTAGTTTGTTCGATTTCATGTGCTTTGTTTGCTATATATATATATCTGTATATTTATATAATATATATATGTATGTTAACAATATTTCAGACGTTTTGTTGCTTGAATAATAAAAAAACATTTAACAATCTTGCGTTAACATATGCCTTGTCTATATATATATATATATATATATATATACGTGTATATGTCTGTATATATAAGGAGATATTTGAGGTTTATATATGGTTATATATATCTATCATATATCGTCAGTTTCTATATGTATATATAAGGTTAATTCGGTTACATAATTGGGTTCGTATTCATTTTACTTGCATCTAGAAAGCGGCTAAGGAATATGTATATATATATATTTGTATAATATATATTTATATATATAGAGAGAAGAAGAAGAAGAGATATAAAGTTAGAAGAGCGGGAAGTCGGGTATTTAAAATTGTTCTAGGCCATTGTAAGGCTCGATTGGGCTGGGTTTGATTTTGTAACTTTAACACGCACTGTTTGGACAGGCGATGCTGATCTGTGTACAATCGTATATATAAATATGTATGTGCCAATCAAATGTGGTGCGTTATTCAAATTGATATTTACTTAAAGAGAGAGCGAGATAGAGAGAGTCAGTGAGAGAGAGAGCGTGCCTATGAAATGAGATATGCGTTTGAAAGAACGGAAAAGCAACAACGAATACTTTATGAGAATGCAGCAAAAATATACAAAAGGAAAATGTTTGTGCGTATATATATGTGTGTCACTGTGTGTGTGTGTGGGAGTGGGGGTGGGCGAGCATAGCAAGCGTGCACTTGCTTGGTAATTTTACAAATGTTAGTATTAACAATGCTTCTATTAAGTATTAGGCAATAGACCCCGATGCAGATTGGTGCAGTGCGTTTTTGGTGGTATCATTAGGTTGCTGTTGGTTGCTCTTGGTTGTTGTTGTTGTAGGTTGTTGTTGGCTGCGTTGGTCGCCGCCGTTACAGTTTGGCACCCAGTTTAATGCCTAAAAAAGTATGGATTGTAATAACTGCTAATACCATCAAAATTGTTCTCAACGGGCGTCAGCTTGAAGTCCAGTCGCAGCGCCTCAGCGTTCTCGTTCGTGATTTGCACCTGCTGCGGCACACTCGATTGATAGCTGCATGGAGAGGATTGGGGTACACAAGAGAGACACGAGTTAGTGTTTAGCTGAATCGAAAGAGGCATGGTCTGTGTGCACATTTACCCAAAAGCTGCCGCATAGATGCTGTAGATGCCAGGCGTTAGCAGGCGCCAGTATTCGCCACGCTTCGAGGTGCGTATGGGCTTGTCCTCCAGCCCGGAGACAATGATGGTGGCGTCCGGTATGGGATAGCCGCTGGTGTCCTGCACCAGGCCCTTGACGCCGATGTGTGCCTGCTTCAGCAGTTGCAGCAGCGCACGCTTGTTGCGCTGCCACTCCTCGGGCAGGCTGCTTGCTGGTGGATATTTGCAACAGGAGAGCTCAATGGTCAGCTCAAAGCAGTTGGTGAAGGCATAGTTAAAGTCCTGCATGCCGCCCGACAGCTCGTACCAGTTGGCCCCGTTGGTGATGCCGCCGGCGAAGCTGTCGTTGCAATTGTTGCCACGCTGCATAATCGGATGATTGTCCGAGTAGCTGTGTGCCAGTTGCTTGAACACTCGATCGTCCGGCGTGAGGCTCTCCTCGCAGCAATCGTTGTGAGCGCTAGATGTGAGTTAGTTGGTTTAAACTGAAAAGCAGATGCGGGGCAACGACAAAATACTTACATTGAGTTATCGTAGGGATAGCTGGCTACGACGGCACCTCCATGGAAATTGGCGCTGAGCACAAATGGATTTTTCAAAATCCATTCGGCCAAGGCGGCGGTTTCCGGCTGTCGGGACTGGGTGCGCAGCAGATTGATATGATGTTGGTCCAAGCGATCGGGAAAGTCGCGGTTCAAATCGACGCCGGCAGCATTGCCGCGTCCCACATAATTTGGCAGTGATTCGCAGTTGCCCTCCTGCGAGATAGAGGGAGAGAAAAAGACTTAGTGTGAGCGAGTGAGACAATAATATTCAGCATATTGCTTCATTAATTTGTTGATTATGTGAATTATTATAAGTCTGAACGCCCGCCTCACCGCCTTGCACCTGCCTCTGCTATACTAATGGAGGCATGCGCCTAATTTGGCATTCAAGCCGCGCGCGCGCGCCACGCAGAGTTAACCAAACTAGTCTTTAATATGACAGTCAGGTGATCGCAAATGATCTTGCAACATATTCCATAATAAATGCTCCATCGGTGACAGTGAGAGCGAACGAGAGGTGGAGAGAGAAATCAGGTTACGATAACGCAAAACAAAAATATAAAGAAAACAGCTGTATCCTCCAATCAGAAGCACATTAGCGCAGCTTTTAATTGGAGCTAGTGTCAGTTAATCGCAAAAGCACAGTTAACCTATGAGCGACCGAGCGTGCGAGCGAGACGGGCAGACATAATTGGCACAGTCCGATTGCATTAATACGCAAATAAATAACAAGTGTACATATAGAATATAAAGCAAGCAAACATATGCATACGTACTTATGCATATATATAGGCTTAAACATTCATATATTATATAAATGTATATACATTTACATATGTAGGTTAGTCACAATGCTCGATCACGCCAAGTACCGTACTCAACTAGCAATTAACTCTGTCCCCACCAAAAAAAGCAAAAGAAAAAGATGGAAACAAAAAACAAAACACCGCAAAAAATCCCTGCTATGATGGTCGGGGAATTTCTCGTTTGCATTCACAATGCTACGTAACTGGCAATCTATACAGTCGGAGTAGGGGGAAATTTTTGCAGGTACAGAACAAAATATGAGTGGAAGGGTTATCTAAGGCAAATATTAAATTGAAATGAATATCGATTGCAGAAAAGCAATCAATATACATACATGTGTGGGTGTGGACGTTAGCAGAGATTGTGATGCCAAATGCCATGGCATGACGTCGATACCATTATCAATTACTTTGTGCATAAGAGAATATTTGAGCATGAATATCGATAGAAAAGCTACCGCAATATGTTTATACACATACATACAAATGCTGTCTTTTTCAATTTGTATTGGTGTACGTGTGTTTACTAGAGCCTAACCGCCCAACGTTTTATTATAAACAAACAACAACAAAGCAACAAGCTTTCGCAATATGTCAACAACCATTGAGTGTACGAGAGAATTGTGCCCTAACGCAATCGAAACGTAAGTGCGCAACAGCAGCGACGCGTTGCGTGGCGACGCGTCGCGATGGCAACGCAGGCACCGGGAGGGAAAAAAAATCTGCAAACGCCGCTAAAGCGAGCCATGTATAAAATTTTACAAATATTGATTTTTCCACCATGCGAATGAAATGGCTGCTTTGTGCTTTGAGTTTTTGGCTAGCTTGAGCGTTGACACATACCTGGGACAGGGCATAGCCATCGGGATTCATGGTGGGCATCAGATAAATATCTGTCGAGTTTACCAGTTGGCCAATCTCCAGACTACGCTCGTAGTTGCCCAACAGATATTGGGCCAAATAGACAAGCAGCTGTCTGCCCACCGTTTCATCTCCATGCATATTGGCGACATATTTGACGGGCGGCGTCAGCAGTGGACGCGAGCGGGCGCTGCGCGAGATTTGCAGGGCTAATAGATTGCGACCCTCCAGCGAACGGCCGAGACTGTGGACGCGTGCCTGCTCCGGATAGGCCTTTTCGAGGCGGGCGAACATATCCTCCAGCTGCTCCTGGCTGGTGTACTGCGGCGGCTGTAGGAAGCTCTCGTCCTCTTTGATAATGTAGCCGTGGGCGGCTAACGGTAATAATGCAATCAGCAATATCCACTGCATTTTGGCCAATATGTTGCGTTGTTAACCGTTACTTTAACTGTTGCTGCTGCCGCTGTTTCAGCTGCCTCTGCTCGCTGCTAGTTATCACTGGCTTGTAAATTGAAGCGGCCCGCTTTAGATACAGCTCGAAGCCCGCGTGCTTCGGCGTTCGTTTGGGTCAAAGTTGTGGCTGTTGTTATTGTGCAGCAGTTCCACTCGGTTCGCCTCAGCTTCAAAAATGTACTGTTTGAAAATTTGCTGCGTTGATTGGGCTTAAGCCCGTGCTGCCTGCCCGCTGTCCCACCGCTGCCGCAGCCGCTGTCGACGTCGCCACTGCTGCCGCCACTGTTGAGAGCGACGATGTGCGATAATTGTAGGGAAATTACACGGCAGAGAGCGCGCCGAAGCTTTGCGCTAGTCGGTCACGAGTTTTGTTGCTGTCGCAGCGACTCGACTCGTACTCGAATTTGTTGTTATTGCCGCATTATTGAGACAACGTTGCGTTTAAACACAAATTAATAGTTTTCAGTTTATATAACATTACATTTATCTTGATTCTCTTTTTTCTTATTTTGTACTTCATTTGGTTTCCATATTGATTGTGTGAATTGTTTTTTTTTGCACAGCTGTTTGGTGTGTGCGGAGTGCGGGCGGCGTTGCCAGATGCAAGTCAGGCGCCTGCGCAAGTTAGTCAAGCAGAGCAGCGGCGGTAACAACAGAGAGAGCGAGCGAGAGAGAGAAAGAGTGTGAGACTGTGTGTGCAGGAGAGAGGTAGCACATTGACGCTAGCAGCATTGTGAACGTCATGTTCGGCGTCAGCAACACCAACGCCAACGCATGGGGACCGTAATTGAAAGGATATAAATATTTCTACTTGCTTAAACACACACAAAAAATCGATAACTTTACCCAGTGACGTCACAGCTTACAAAAACATACATTTTAAGGGTTTTGCGTGGGCGAAAAGCGCACGTACGCCGCGAGTTGAGAGTGTGATCGGGTGTTGGGTTCTTATCAGTACGCTGTCACTGCCGCTGCTGACGCCGGTCGACGCGTAGCAATTGCTCAGCCAAAAACAAAAATTAATAAGGAGCTTGCAATAAATCAACGACAGGCGAGAGGAAACCAAAAAGCTTGTCTTCAGTCAATAATAAACAAAAGATGTATCTCCTTCGTTATGCCGGAGCAACCTTTACTTTTTCACACAAGCTTTTTTTCCTTTCAATTTGTTGACTTTTACAGTTTTGTTTACAAATATCAAAGTTGATTACAGAAGAGTAAGAAGAAAAACTCATGACCTTTATAGCCAAGTAGTTATGACTTAGATGACAGCAAAAGAAAAACTTAGTTTACAGTGGAGAATGTCTACAGGTTCTTAGGGCTAAGTGCAAAAAACCAACTAGAAAATACCCTACTTTTTTCGTTTCCTTTTGTTTTTTTTTTTTAATGCAATTGGCTCGTAGAGTAACTTACTTTTGTAACTGTTCTGTCAGAAATGCTTGATGATCTTTGAGTTTATTTATGCACGCTCTCGGAAGTGAAAAGAGCATCTGTGCTGATGTTGCTCAACACCATAAATGTGCTACGAACATACACTCAGCCGATAAAGTGCTTAGATTACGAACCTGAAGACCAGTGCAGCAAAAAGCATATATACTAGGTATACCCCTCTTATTCATAGCTTCTAATCAGTTATAAATATACGGAGCCTTTTATAATGCTGCTCTGCGCAAATCATTTATTTCTTTTTATACTCTGAGTTCAGGGTATACTCGTCTTGTCAAAATTACTGATCCCATACAGTATATATGTGCAATTCTGATCCATGTCAAGCCATGCCCGTCTGTCTGTCTCGTAAGCCAGAAAAGCTGCAGACTCCCAATTCTAAAAGTATCTTCCTGTATACCCTACGCAGTTGGCGCTTTTCGTTTATTAAGATAACTCATTTCATTTCCTTACTATCGATAAAAATCGATTATTTTATTTGAGGTTATAAGCGTAGTCTGAATTCAAGCTGAATATTTCAAATTTAGTGTGTAGCTGATAAATACACCGAATTTAGATATTTGCTCTTTAAATTAAATAGTAGAAATAGCCAATTAGAGACTTGCACTTTAGCAAATATATATATCTGGATGGCATTATTAAGCTCTCCAAATTTGATTAAGAAACTCTAACCAAAATAAAAGTTATTCAATATTTCACTTCTCTTAGTAAAGTCCATAGGCCTCGCAGACCTCATGCTTTGTGTGTGTGTGTGTGTGTGTGTGTGTGTGTGTGTGTATGTGTGTGTGTGTGTGTGTGTGTGTGTGCATGTATTTTTTCTGCATTTGTGCATATGAACAAAGCGTCAAACCATTGAATGAGCAGCTCTGCGCGGGGGGGTCAGGGTATGTGCTAGTCGAGCAGTCCCGCCAAGAGCAAAGTCCCTTAGTTTTCCGATAAGCGATAAGCGGCTATACGAAGAGATACGTATACAGATGTATATAGACTAGAAGCTTGTTGAGCCATCGAGGTTGAACTGCGCTTTGTATGGTGCGATGCATGGTTCAAATATCCTACATATATACATATATATATGTATATATACTTTTTTTAATGTATATAATCTGTCGGTTATCTATCACAGAGTCCCGCAAATTCCGCTTCACTCACAGACTTATCGCTTGCCGCTGGGCTTATCGCATTATTCGATTAAACTTCTGTAATAATCTAGAAGCGTATTTTCGTATTATTTTCGCCATTCATTTCAATTTTAGACTCTTTATCGCTACTTTTCTTTTACATATTTCCAACAACTTGAACTTTGTTGTCCAGTGTTTCAAATGCGGAAGGAATAAATACACATATCTGGTATAGATTTCATTGACATACGAGCTCTCTAATTGAATTACGACGGTATATTCATAATTATGTAAATGCAATCTATATTAATCAGATTAGTATCGATTTTCAGAGCACTGCATACCCATTGAATTGTCGCTATTATCTGGATAGGCAATGAAAATGTTTGTAAATATATTACTAACTTTTTTGCAATAGCGATAACATCTGTAGCAAATATATAATTTAGCAGATCAATATAAAATCGATAAGTATCGACATTTCATTCCGGGCTTTCAAAAACTTTTATTCGAACTCTTTATTATGCAGCACAGCAGACTTTGAGCTTAGGTTCATACTATTATCATATTATCGATAACAATCTTTATAAAAATAAAATCGATCAGTATCGTTCGATTGTTAATCAGGCATATATAAATTTCATTCTAATATTCATTGTGGCACGCACAGCTAAAAAGATCAAGGCACCTTAATAGTTATCGATGTTATCGATAAGTTACTACAATGTGATTAAATTGCATTAGAATATTCATTGTGGCACACACAGCTCAAAAGACCAAGGTTCACATAGCTTAGCTCTAATAGTTACCGATATATTATCGATTTAGCTCAACTCTTGATTTCAACTATCCAACAGAGTGATTACCTGTGTTATAGACCCAAAAACTTAGCTCAGATGCTAATTAGCGAATCATGCTGCATCGAGCTCGCACACAAGTTCAAACTAACAGACCGAAACTAGGCCAAAGTACTGCTCCACTCCGATCCAATTTGAAGTGTTTCAGTGTTGATTGAGTTGTGAAAGGGAGCATAGCTTTCCCACTAGGAGAGCGGGCGATCAGTGCTCGAAAGGAATGCAGACACAATATGCATTGAGGGCAACGAAAGCTGGATCAACTCTATTCAGCACTGGTTTTTGTTCGCAGCACAACAAATTCTAATCGTCAGTCAGAGCGGCACAGCAGGCGATGTAAGCTACATACAATCACAAATACATGCATGCATACATATACATACATACGTACATACATACATACATACATACATACATACATACATGCATACATACCTATATACATATACAACTTTTCTTTCTTTTGAGGCGCTTGTCTTCCGTTAAGCGTCTATGTTTCCCGAACCATAATCTACTGTATATGATATGATTCACATAGATTAGTTTTTATATTTCATTTATTTTGTATCAAACAAGTAAAGGTGCTCTAGTCGGAAGTGCCCGACTAGCAGTTACCCTGAACCGCGCGCAGAGCTGCTCTATTAATCGTTCTACGCTTCATTCATACGCACAAATTCAGAATCAATACATGCATATGCATACACACACACACACACACACACACACACACTGCTAGGCTTATGAGGCTAATGAAAACTAGTTATTGAATAACTTTTGTTCCAATTAGACTTTCTTAATCAAATTTTAAGAGCTTAATAATAACATCCAGATGTATCTAAAGTACAAGTCCGGCTAAAGTACAAGTCTCTACTATTTGAAATACTTTTTTTTATCGTGTAGGAAAGAGCAAAAATCTAAATTCGTTGTATTTATCAGCTACACATTAAATTTGAAATATCCAGCTTACATAGCATGCAAGCTACGCTTAAAAAACCAAATCAAAAAATCGATTTTTATCGATAGTGAGGAAATTAAGAGCGTTATCATAATAAACGAGAAGAAGAAACATTTATAACTGCAAGTCTCCAACGGACAGAGTACAGGGGTTTTGCCACGCCTCCCTGCAGGTCCATTTCTAATGTGTTCAGTCTATAGAAACTATGGTTGGCACCATACCCACACCTTCAACATCAGAAAGTTAAGGTAAGAACGTAGACTTATTCATTTCTGCTATGCATTTCTGACAAAAATACCTCGAATATGTTTCAGAGCACCACGTTATATGGAAATTTCGACCTATGCCATATTAGTCACTGTTCGTGTTAATAATAACATCTGACTCACCTTTGCGGCAGCGAAGCCATCCGGATTACAGCTGGGCAGAAAATGTATTTCGGTTGTGTTGAGAAGACGCTGCACTTGGCTGTCTAGCTGATAGCTGCTGGCCAGATACTCGGCCATGTAGAGCACTATTTGGCGGCCCAGTGCCTCGTCGCCCTGGATGTTGGCCACCAGCTTGACCATGGGACGGAGCAGATCGTCGCCATTGCCATTCGGTGCGGGCGCATTCAGGGCCAGGGCATGCAGCTCACGGCCCTGTGTGGTGCGACCTATCGTGTAGGCCTGGGCCAGCGCTGGATAGTCGCGGCTGAGGCGGGCAAAGAGTTCGGCGATCTGCTCGTTGTTCAGATAATGCGCATTATCGAGAAAGCTGTCGGTTTCCTCAATCACTTCGACATGCGCGATGGTTGGGTTAACGGGACTGGCAGCGGCAAGACACGCAAATGCGAGCACGACTACGTAAGCGTAGGCGTACATTTTGCGACGCGACACGTAAGCAACGTAAACAAGAGCACTAACAATACAAAAAAAAACGTAGGCGCAGGCGCGCGCGCCTCTCACTGTTTGCAATTATATGCAGGCCGTGAGTGGGATCGAGATTGCACTCACTTGTTGCACTACGCGATAATTTTCTATTTTTCTTTTATTCAACATGCACAACTGATTGTAATTAAGCCACGACAGACGGCACTTGCTGCGTAATTTAGCACTGTTTTAACTTGTGCTGGCTTGCTTGCTTTCTTTCTTTTCACTGGCAACTGGAATCAGACTTGATGACGTGCACTCAAGAGCCGCTCTTGACTTACCTGTAGAACGCAGCGTACACTGTTTATTTAATTATGCATTACGCTTACCCTGAGCTGCCGCCAATAACTTTTATCACAATATTTTGTTTATTAGTGACTTAATTAAAAAACACAAGCAAATATATATATACAACTACAATTATCAACTGGTTTATTTGGTAAAAGTAAGAGCCGACGATTCAGAGCTTCAATTATATAGTTTAGTTCCAGTCGATAAACAAAAAGTACAAATTTGACAGACTTTTGCCTAAATCTATTTATTTTTGTCCGAATATTCGAATCGCATTGTCAAAAGCAAGTATTATAGTTTATTTATTTAAATATTTTATAAATATTGGCTAACACTCCCAAGTGAGTAATTTCTTAGAAGTGAGCATCTTATAGAGCTGTAGACGATACAACAGGAGAAACATCGATAGCATGGACTTTTTCTTAAACATCGATAGGCCGACATTTACTTGATTCAAATACTAATTAAGTTCAACCAAATGCGACATGAACTCAAGTAAGCATATGAGGACAGAAATACTGTAAAAGTTGGCGCAATCATGCAACTTAACTAAAGTTTTTCCGGTAATTATTTTACTTCGATGCCATGAGAAGCCTTTAGATCTTGAAATTCTTTTAGCTAAATAAGTGGTATTCCATGACGAATGGTACCAAATGAGTAATTTCTTAGTAATAAACGGCAAGTATTGTCAGTAGTTGAGATGAGCTCATCACCATTCTGACTATCGATATCGCATCATCATATATATAGTATAGCAAAATTATGCTAGTTTGACTAAAATGTTTGCGGATTGAAGCAACTTTCTGAAGCTTGTAAACTTTAAGTTTTTTCCTTTT
Organism: Drosophila eohydei; assembly: GCA_035045825.1. Lineage (NCBI taxonomy): Eukaryota > Metazoa > Arthropoda > Insecta > Diptera > Drosophilidae > Drosophila > Drosophila eohydei. The sequence continues at coordinate 10,404,528 of JAWNOT010000036.1, read as the reverse complement.
CAACATTCTATGTATCATTCGGCCTTTGTTTCTATGTCTAAAATATTATCAATACCGCCACGATCATGAAATTCAAATACATAGATAAATAATAATCCGAATTGAACCTTTGGTAAAAGATTGGAGGCAGAGATGTCGATAATAACTCGGAAGCTTACTTCTGACTCTAAGTTTTAGACAAGTAATTATTAAATTAGGATACATATAATATAATTTATAACATAGACGTATTAGAATAAGTAAACACATATGTTCTCAAATAGTATGAGTCAAACTATACTTGACGGTAAAGCCAAAATTGTCTTCTATGTTTCAGTTGCAAGCGCTTGAATTAAATTTACGTTAGCGGTTTTCTTAAAATCAATTTATCGTGTTATAAGAATCATCTCTAATTGAATCAATGCATTACTCATTTTGGCACTGTAAACTAAAAATATTTTATAAATTGTAGCAATAAAAACTCTTCCCGCCAACGTAAATAAATCCGCGGGCAAAACTATAACATTTTTGCTGAAGCCTTGATTTATTTCGAGTAATCTAAGCAATTATTGTGCTTCAAATATTTGAATTAATTTTTAAATTATGATAGTCATCTCAAATTATTATCGATATTCTTCTCACATTAGAAATAAGGCAACACAATTTCATTTAAAACTAAATAGATTTAACTGAATCTTCTTTATCTGTGACAACTAAGCTAAACAATTAATTCAATCAATACTACATAAAATTGATGCAATATGTTTGCTAATACTTGCTTACAGTTAAAGAAATATTTTGCACTTGCAGCTAAAGAATTTCAGAACGTTTAATTATCCCATCAATGTTTTGTTTTTATTTTAACGATACATTTATTTACTTTACGCCGCGATGATAATAAACCTAATGAATTAAAAATCTGGGACGACATTTTAGCATTGTCCTTGTCCTTGACCTTGCCCTTGCGGCGTTGAGTCTATGCGTTTCACTTGTGGCACGTGTCAGGATGTTAGTTCATTGTCCTTTTTTCCAGCCAGCTTAGGAACTGTGGACATTTTCGAATCCGCTGGCTTCGTCTTATCAGCGTTGTCACACTGCAGCTCCAACAATTTGACATGCGCAATTGTTTGGCCGAAGAGCTTGTGTCTAAGACTTGGCCTTTTGGCCTCTATTCGGTGCACCTTGACGTCGGCCGACAGGCCCAGTTCCGTGAGGTTCACTTCGCACTCCCGTTGACGCTGTCTATGTCGCCGCTGCCTATTTCGATGCTTGGCTCCCGTTGCTAGCTCGTTGGTATATTGCAGACTGCTAGAGGCGCTACTGCTGCCGCCGCTCTGATTGCCGGCCTTGGCATGCTTCATCCGGGAATGCTTCTCCTCCAGCTCGCTTTTGTTTTTCAGAGCCACCTCCTCAATATGCCGCTCCTACAAAGCGGAGGAAGGGCCATTTAAGAACAAGAGCTTAGAATGTACAAGTTGTGGCACCTACAAACATGGCGCGCTTGTGCTTATCGCGCTTAGCCAGGACAACCACCCAAGCGCCATAGGACAGCATAATGCCCGCCGGTACCAGCATCCCAGCCAATGCAGCTGTCTTGCGTATCCAGGCATGGTACACAGCCATAAAGATCACTGCAAGGGACAAGTGGTAAAATTAAACTGTTTAAACTGTTTCAATTGTATAAGGAACGTGGCTCTCAGTCCTATGCCGTGTCATAGAGGAAAGAGCCTCCCATATAGTTGCACTTATTGCTCCGATTTAGAAGTCGTTCGTCGTTATGGCCAGTAGTTCACTTAGTACTAATAATAATGTATGAGTATACAGATTTCATTGCATTGCAAATGTTGTGCTGTCCGTAAGTATGACTTCCTGTCTGTCCGTCTGTATAAAAAATGGAAGTAGTCGTGCGTAAGCTCCTCGTCTTAGGGATATGCCATATGAGAATTCCTACAGCTTCTATTATAAGTTTACTCAACTGCAGACCTGAAGCTGCAAATATATGTCCTGCTTGAAAAAGAACTAGAAAGAATTTTCTGGTTGGGAGTGCGTGACTAGCAAATACCCTGAATTCTGCTTGGGGCTCATTCTACGCTTCGTTTATGCATGCAAGCAACGCTCTCACGCACACTAAGCACTCTCCGCTTGGGGTTTACTTAATCTAGATACATGTGTACGCAAGTATATAATGAATCTGAGTCAAGGTATTGGTTTATTGGTTTCTTCTTACCTAGAAAGGCAACAATCACGGCCACAAGACGTCCATTGGCTTTACGTTCTTCCTGCAGGGGAAAAATATAACTTAATGTTTATGTGAATATATGTAGGTTTATTTAAAGGAGATTTTAAACGTCGTCAAGCGATATGAATGCCATTTCGCCAGAGCCTGAATACTCTAAGAGCTGTAGGTCCCAAATTAACTGCGATCCATAATTAAGTTCTCATCATAGAGTGTGGGTGTGTGTGTGTGTGTGTGCTTGTGTGTGCATTAAAGAAGCGTAGAATATTTACAAAAGCTGCTCGGAGTACTTGGTAGTCGGGCACTCCCACCCAGATCACCCTTTCTAAGCAGAGTAAAAATGTGTTTTGCTGTATTTGATGGCAACTCGTTTTAAAGCTGTAATAAAAGAGTTTCATGGATCGAAATATACACACACACACACACACACAACAATGTTAACAATGTTTATAATCTTTCGATCGCACAAGACCTCACCATCTGCAAATGTGTGTATATGCATATAGATATGCATATCGATAGATATATATATTATACATATATATATATATTTTTATATATATGTGTGCGTATGTATATTTGTATGTGAATGAAAAATTTGATGGCGTCGTTCATATGGTTTTTGCACCAGGCATCAGGCATCACACACACACACACACACACACACTGCCGCGTACATATGGCTGCCCCTTAAACTTTCGATGAATCAGTTGCAATTTCTGGTTGGTATTAGTGATAACGGGACTTACGCGCGATTTGATATCTAGTATTTCCTTGAGATTCTGTTGTATGATTTCCTCGTCCGACATGGACGCCAGACTTGTCCTGCTCTTGCCTCGCTCCAGCGAGTCCGTGACGCTTGGTATGTGCACGGCCAGCGCAGCGGCTGCTGCTGCGGAGCGTACTGAATGCGCTGGATGATGGACGGTGGCCATTGAGCTCGTCGATTCACTGTGTAGGATCTTTGGGTTAGGATAGAGGGGCAGATGGATGCCAGCTAACTGGACTAAAGAACGCGCGTCAAAGCCAGAACCAGAACCAGAACCAGAAGAATTACATACGGCCCGGAGCGTTGAACAATCGACAATGCCTACCGAACCGATCGGATGCAAATCAAAGCGATCCAGACATCGTTTAATGTTATTGTTGCCTTTAGTTTCATCTCTCCATCTCTCCATCCGCACGAACATTTTTGTGGCCGAGCATTTGTTTTTAAGTATGTATCCAATCCAGCAACGGCACACACAATATTTACCGTTTGTTTATTTACATTACAGTAAATGATTCTGAATATGTGCGAATACATGCATACATACCTACATACATCAAAACTGGTGAGCACATGGCAAGTGTACATGTCCATATATATATATATATATATATATATATATATATATATATATATATATATATATATATATATATATATATATATATATATATATATATATATATATATATATATATATATATATATATATATATATATATATATATCCATATCTGTATCTATAGGCATGTGCACGAGCACTCAGAGAACCGAATTTTTAATACACTATCGCCCATTTGCGGCTTATATTTCATGGATCTTAGCTCGTGCGAGGCATTCGGCATAGATTCCTAAGCGCTTACGTTGATAAAAACCTAAAACATAATGCTGGCTATATGGCTGAAGTATAGGGCAAGTCGTTTAGCTATTGCATTTCAAAATAAACACACATACGTGAGGTATGCGGTAAAGCGAAGCGAATAGTGGCCGTGGTCGAGTGTATGCCCGACTATGGTATACCTCGCAGCTAAGTTCTATATCGTGAAACCAGGCGAGGCAGACATATAAAAAGTATATATGCAAGATCTGAACGAGCTGAGTTGATCGTTACTACAATTCTATTCCCTTAAACTATGCGCACTGAGTGCTTATCATTTTTCAGTATCTCATCTCATCATCTGCTTATCGATAATAATCGAACCATTATTTCTATCTTACAAATGCTATATTTTACAAATTTTACCCTATAAGTTTCTGGGCTGAACAGATTTGAAATATTTTAGATCTTGTAAACTTTTCGCTTCGCCAGAATGTGCATGTCGAGCAAAAGCTATTCAATAATTAGGTTCCTATAATAAAGCCCAGTCCAAACGTCGTCGCTGCGCGAACTGCGCAGTAAGCAGAGCGTGTGCATGTGTTGTTTGTGCATTTGGATGTAGGCAGTGTAGTAGCTGTGCGCAGGCATCAGGGTATCTGTTCGTCAGGCACTCCCGACCATAGCACCTTTACTTGTTGAATACGAAAAGCTGCTATAGTCGGAAGTGGCCTGGCAGGAGATGCCAAAATCCCGTGCCAAAGAGCTCTTGCACACGTTGAGTCCAAACATATCTATTCGTTTACACACAAACAAATGCACACATGCTAAATTTATAAAATAAATGCTGCTTTCATGTCCGAGTCTTTTACTTTTTAGGGCACATGTAGATGATACATATTTGTTTATTTTTATGTACCTGAGTCCCAGACAATATTATCTTAAATGCGTTTCTGTTGAATTTGGTGTGCAAATTGCATGTCTGTGGGTCCTATAGTCACCTCGACATGTCTCAAGAAAATCAACTTGATATAGAACCTTGACTTTTTTTATATATGTGTATGTGGTTGGTATTTATTTCTGCAATTTTGTGCCGAAAACAAGTTTAATGGCCAATCTATTTAAATAATTGTAATACAAATATGAAGATGTGAATTGAATTTCCGTTGAATTTATCTATTTATCTATCGATCATTTAAGCTATGGTACATGTATATTTTTCATATCGATATTCGACTCGTTTTGGCACTGTTAGAATACAATGTCTTGGTTATTAATTGTTTGATTTGGTCCGCTTGCTTAAAAATGCGACTGAAAGTGCGAATTGAAATATAAAAGAGACTAATCCGAAAAATTTTTTCTAACGGTTGTTCTCTCATTCTAGTTCAAAAAATCATCTTCGATTCCCGTTAATGTTTTACAATTATTAAAATGTCTCTTCATTTTTTAATGTGGTATGTGGTATTGTAGTAAAATTAATTCTCGCCAACGAACACGAGTTTGACATAAAAAGCTTCATCGATTTAAATTTAGCCTTAACTCGTATTTATTTATAATCAGTTTACCTACGTGAGCTTCACTGAGCAACTACAAAATAATATTTTTTAGTAGGCAACCCTGAATAATCGAGACTACATACAAACTATTCGATCAGGAAAAGTATCGCAATTCGCAGCAAGCGCGCCCATTTTGTTAGCGTCTGGAGTCGGTTTTACACACTTTCAAACAAGCGTCGATTTAAGCAGGATTGAAATCAAAACACGTGTGAGTTGTAAAAACAGTGTGATTTATATTAATAACGATTGTAATAATCGTAACAATTACTCAATATATGTGCCAATATATGTAATATAGTTTTCAAATGTGTTTTTCGCAGACAACCGACGCAAGCGTGCAGTGTTAAATTGTATCTAGTTCAGTTTGTTATTTTTTTTTTTTGTTTCGAGTTAAATATGGAATTACGTGCATGGAAAGCGATACTCTTGCAGTGGGTAAGTGTTTCATAGATCTAACTGTGAACGGAATACATCTCCGTACACCGTACGCCGTACGCCTCTTAATTTGTTTACGTCTATACCACTAGGTGCGGAAATGCAATTTCATAGCAGACGTTACATGTCTTGAAGAGTCCGATATTGAGGAATTTTTTACACACTATGCACAATTTTCTCAGGTTGAGCTGACAGCTCAGCAGCCGGCGTTGTCGTCCTCAAGCGTCAAATTTTCACCGGGACAACTACTGATTTTTCTAAGAGGTGCATTTAGACGATAATAACAGTATACAATTTGTAAAAGTGAATAATAACAACTTTTGCATTTTAGATATATATCCAAATTTCAAGCCGCTTTTAGAGATCAATGGCCGTATAATGGCAACTGATTACATTTACGCCTACACACTTCTGATGCACTACACTTGCGTTCAGAGTCCGAACGAATATTTTCATAATATTTGCAGAAACTTACCTGACATCACACAGCAGTGCATAGCGGATTTTTTCCAGCAGACAATAAAAAACCCAGAATTGACTCGCAATTGCTTGCGCGAGACCATTGCTAGAATCAGTGATATTGCTGAGAGTAATGTTGCGGACTTGACTCCGATCCAGACTAAGTCGCGAGGCTGTACCTCCTTCTCGTCCGACCGCAATAGCTGCGAAGTAAAATCCTCGGAGTTAGAGAGCAACAACAAGGATTCGGCTACAATCGACAATGATGCGACTGCGAGTACGAATTTTGCAACGCCAATCCCAGTGCAACGGGAGCTGACTAGCTTACTAGAGGTCAGCCAAAATCAAGCTCCGTCGACACCAAAAACAGTGCTGCTCGAACAGCGTACACGTGAGCTGTTAGGATTACGTGTAAGAAACGATGAACAATCATACAACTACAATACTCTATGTAATAACTTCTGCAGGCTCAGCTGGAAACCGAACGTTATGAAAAGGCTGTTTTAGAGGACCAAATTTTGGAGAATGAGCAACTAATCAATTCGCTAAGTAAAGGTATGGACCAAAAGAATATGTTCGACTTGTAAGCACACATTTAATTCAACTTTAAATCTCATTCTCTCAAAGAAAACAAAGTAAAAAAGAAGCAACTGGCCAAGCTAACGGCCTCCCTGGAATATGAAAACGATGAGGGCAATTACATGCAGAACTCTATGCCCAACGAATTTGAGAATGTATGTTAAATCTTGACCTGAGCGCAGGTAGACTGTGCTTGCGTAGACCTTTTATTAATATCTATTTCTTTCTACCGCAATAACAGTTGAAAAGACAGCTGCTTAAAGAGATTAACAACAAGGATGCTATGCTCGCCGAAAGCAAAGAAGAAATGCAGGAGTTGAAGAACAAATATGATAAATTAGCGGATAAGGTACGAATAAATCACACGCCAAGAGCTAAGTCTAGAATACATATATACATGTATTGGTTTACTGTTTGTAAACTAAGCATTGCCAATATATGTATTTGGCAAATATTATTAATATTATTCCGTAATGATAGAACATTTTATTATAGAATTTTATTATGAAAAGTCTCAAGTACCAAATTAGCTGTAATTTTTGCTACATTTTTTAGGCAAACTAAGTCAGATAAACTGAGTCAGCGCAATATCAACATATCCTGTTTTTAAGTTGAAATGAATACATAGTATGTATAAAGTATTCAAATTTATTTTAATTAAATTCAATTTAATTAAATTCAACGATTTCCTAAATAACTTACAAAAGAAACCAAAAAAAAAAAATGAAATGTTCAAGCCTATTGAAAATTAAAATTCTAGATATAATATTATAAGTATGTTGACATTTAACTTAGCTTATTAATTATTATTAATTTAAATTATACAAACTGATGCTTGCGTTGCTGATTGTTGACTTTATGTTTTGTTTTGATCTGGCTTAGAATTTCTTCTCTAATGATTAACTTTATCCACAGCTGAAACTGTCCGAAAAGCAGATGCTCGTGTGTATGGATAAAATAAACGATCTGGAACTGCGATTGGAGAACGCAACGCTATTGTTGACAGAAAAGGACGATGATATCGCTTGTCTGCAGCGTGACAAATTGGAGCTGCAGCAGTGTCTGCAAGAGGCTCGCGCCGAGTTGCATAATGGCCGCGAGGTTCTCAACGCTTCCTCGGATTTGCTTGAAACTTCACAGTCGACGGCTAGCATGAATACCACACCCGAAACTTTGGCTTGTTCCGTCATCGATAAGCAATTGCGTGAGAAAGAGCTGGAAAACTTGGAGCTGCGTGAGCAGCTGGAAGCTATTTGGAAGGAAAAAAAGAGCATTTTGGAAAGTCTGTTAACGATCGTGCAACACTATGAACTGGAAATGCCGCCCGCCCCAGATGATTCACAAATATTGGGCCTAATAGGCCGTAGCATGGACCAGTTGAACGTCCGCTTTGAGAAAGAGCAGCTACGTGTGAAGGAACTGCAGGCTCAGTACGACACACTCTATCAGCAAAATAAACAGAATGAAGAGATTATTCAAAGGCAACAAGAGAGTAGAGCACAGAAGCTGGATCAGGTACTAGAACAGAGTCAGATAGTTGTGCTGGAAGGCATTAAGAAGTGTCGGGTACGCGACAATGAAATTAGATACCTCGCTAAGATCTCTGCTGATATAGAAGAAAAGAATGAGAAACTAGAACAATTGGGCTGCGAAATAATTCAACTTAACAGTAGAAACCATATTTTAGAGGAGCGTGTCAGCACAGAGGGGAAATGCGCACTGAGTCGTGGCCAAGAGCTTAAAGCACAGCAAATACGTCTTCACTCTCAAGAAAAACTAATTAATAAGCAGCAGCAGCAGATAAACGAGAATCAAGAGCAATTGCAGCGCTTCATCAACACGATAGGCTCTCGATTTGACCTACATTCAAGTTCGGCGTGGATCTGCGATAAAAGCCTGAAACAAATTGAAAAGATGTTAATATCTTGGCAAGATCAAATGCAAATCAAGCTGAAGCATTCGGAATCAGAGATATTGAACCAAAGTAGATACCTAACTGCAGTAGATCGCATCGTTATAGATATACTAAGGGCACTAAAATCACATGCGAAGTCATCAATTGAGAACAATATTATTTCTGACTATCCTTTGCACAAGAAACTAGTCTTTTTACAGAACCAGCTCTCACAGTTTGTCTCCGAATATGACCAATTGACCAACAAATACAAGGCTTTGGAGCAGAGCTTAATACAGTCCGTAGAAGTAAAAACACAAGAACACGACGCATTGCAGTTGGCAGATAAGTTAAACCAATTACAACCGCAATGCGTTAAAGTAATGAATGAACTTCAACAGAAAAATGCTGAATGCGAAGAAATGAGCGAAAAGTTGCCAGTCGAAAAAGGGTTAAGAGACAAAGCTGATAGCAATGACGTAACCAGTGCTAACGGGGATTTAGGAAATGTGAATTGTAAAGACAGTGCCGAGCAGATGCTTCATAAGGAAGAGTTGAAGAAAGAACTGATTGATATGAATGAATCTCATCTTGTGCGAGAACCTGAAACAACAACCGAAGAAGCAACGGTGGTGCAGAATGGAAACCAAATCGAAGTCCAATGCCAAGATCACAAACTAGAGCAAGCTAAACTTAAAGAAGAGCTGGATGCTTCCAATGAAAAGCAAAAACAGTTGGAACAGGAGCTCAAGGAGAAAGCGGAGCTCGTTCAAAAGAGCGAGTCTACGATCCAAGCGCTGCAGGAAGAGATTGTAGTGCAAACGCAGCAGTCCGACATGTCAAAAGCCGAGCTTAAAAATACACAACAAAAACTGGAGGAGGCTCAACAGCAGCTGGAGAAGGCGCTGCAACAGTTGCAAAAAGAAGAATCTCTTGTGGTACAAGTCAATGAATTGGAAGATTTGTTAAAGGTAGAACAGAGCAAAAACTTGAGCTTAGAACAGGCGCAAATACGTCAGATGGAGCAGAAGCGCGTTATCGAAAAGCAACTAACGGATATGCAATACATGTTCACAAAGAGGGAGGACGACCTGGAGAAGAGCAAAACACAGTTGGACTCGAGTACCAAGCGCTTGGAGAAAATTGCCATTAAACTTGGCGAACAGCAAGCGATTTTATCTAAGACACAACGGGAAATGGCCCAAGCCAAACTGAAGCAGAGCGAGCAGGCAGAGCTTATTGCAGTATTGCAACACGAGAAGGACGGCTTGCAGTTGGAGTTGCGGAAGAGCAAGGAGCGTGCGAGTCGTTCCGAGGAGAAGCAGGCCAGCTTGGAGCAGCAACGCATTGCGTTAGAGGCAGATCGCGATGCAACTCACGAGCATTTAACCAAGCTCGAGCGAGATTTCAAAAAAGCGAACAGCTCCATTCGCGAACTGCAGCAGCAGATGAAAAGTATTGAGAATGAAAAAGTGAGCCTGGTTCTGGAAGTCGGCGGCCTCAATTCAGAGATTGTGCAGCAGCAGAAACGCATAGCAGACTTGAACGGCCAACTGCAACAGGCGAATGAGACAATGAATAGCCTTATTCTGGCAAATGAAAACAATGCTGCTACCGCTGAACAGGTAGTCAAAGAACGTTCAAATGTGCTGCAGCTGCAGTCGCAGCTGGCAGAAGCTCGACAGGAGTTAGAGGAAATGAAGCACATGCACGAATCCATGCAGTGTGAACTAGGCGACAAGATAAAGGAACTGGAACTGGAGCGCAGCAAGTCAAAAGATCGCGAATCTCATTATCAGCGCAAGCTGAATGACCTGAACGATGAGCTAAAGAAGTGCAATGAGGAAATTGTTGATGCACGCAATAACCATGAAAAGCTTTTGGACACCTTAGATAAGGAGTCTCGTACCTCCACCGAATTGCTGGAAGCCCAGCAGCAACTACAACAGCAGCGAGCCCAGCTACACCAGCGCGAGCTCGATTGTCAGATATTGCAGGCCAAGTACCGGGAAACGAAAGAGGAGATGGCTCGCTGTGAGCAAAAGCTGAAGGATCAGCGCCTTGAGATGGAGGGCAAGCTAGAAAAGATGAAATCAAAAATGGTAAGTGAACGTCCCATGTGCTCTGCACATAATGTACTCGTGTTTCCTTTATGTTTGATGTGCTATCCCTAAAGTATTTTTGCTTGAAACAAATTCTCTTTCACGCACTAAATCCTTCTTCCTTGTACGCACACTAAATCATTAGCTCAGTTGACGCTGCACAAAAACATATTCAAATGGTTAACTTATATATTTTGGGGCAAATCAACAATTGACATTGGAAGTTAGTTCCTATTGTATCAAAGTTATTCTATTGAAAAACGTCAGCTCCTGGAACTTGTCTACAGACCGAAAGAACTAACAGCTTACGGTGTGCGAAGGACTTCTATATGGCATTCTTTACTATCATCTCATAGACATTTTTAACCGATTTGAGATCATAAATATGCAACGTCATGACTAAAAACACGGAATTTATAGATCGACAGATAGACATATAATCAGTTAGAACTTAGGATTCAGGCTATAATGGTCTTTTGAAAATGCCAGAAAATGCACGAACCAAGTCGATTTAGCCATATGCTAAAAAAAAGCTAGAGGACAGGTCAATCAATTTATATTCCTATGTATTTCTATATTCATCTAGAACAAAACTCATTCAACATTTACTAATTAATTTAGCCGAAAAGCCCATATATATGTGTGTATCTACCTGTGTGTGTATGTCTTGTTTATGTATAAAAGAAGCGTAAAATGATTGGAGTAGCAACTGTGCGCAGGGTTTAGGTATCTCCAAGTCGGGCACTGCCGACTTGACACTCTAGTTTGAAATAATTGCAATTGTTTGCAGCGTCCGTCAGACGAGCCCATTCAGTAAGTAAATGTTAAAATGTAATATGAATGGCTTAAGGCATCAATGTTCTTGTTTAGTCTCGTAGTGTGTGTGTTGGTTGGGACTAACTAAAAATTTCTAGCAATCGAAGCATCGAAGGAGAGACGATTCAACCAGCTGTTGCTTAATTTTGGCATTTATCATACGCATAGAAACAAACTCAATAAGTAGATTAATTCGATTATCAATCACATGGTATTTACAATAAATTTTCTTTGTTTCCTCTTCTCTTTCTAATCCGACACCGACTACAATACTCACTATCACAACTTACCACTTACCTTACTTCGCATACTGAAATTCATGAAACAAATAGCTCAAGAGTCTTGTATCGTCTGATTTTCAACAGCTGGGCAAATCGAAGAAAGTCAAGAAAGCACACACAAGCAAAGAGTTAAGAACTAATTACTGGCTTAAAATTTTAATTGCGTTGGTCTTGGTCATAGGTGTAATATATGTAATATTTTTAACCAACAACGTTGTTGTTAGTTTAAAAGTTAAAAATCCGACTGAATTTTAAGCAATATATGTATGTCTGTAAATGTCTCGAGTTTTTGATTATGAACTTAGCATTAATAAATGTTTTATTACTGGCTACGAGCAAAGCTAATTTAGAGTTAACTAAATATCTAAAGTATCGATCGATTACAATATCGATTCTGTCTCTCTCTCTGTTTCTCTCTGCAAAGTGAAAAGCTAATCATAAATGTATTATAAATATTTGTCTCTTTTTTCGCTTTCGATATTGTGTCCCCCTTTGCTTTAACTTGCCACTCACACATTCCACTTACTCTACACCACTCACCACTAACACACAAACCACACAATTTGACAACAATAGCGCACGTTGTACACGGCGGAGGTGACCCGAATCAAGGAGAAGCAAGAGCGCGATGCGGCCAGCAACAAAGTTGAACTGGAGAAGCTCAATGGGCAGGTAAGCTGGCATTCCTTATATCCACAAGTGCTTGACTGATCATGTCTTCATTCTCACTTTTCTAGATCACTAAGTATGAGGAATATACGCGAAAGCTAGCTAATCAAATTGTGCGGCTCAATGAAAAGCTTCTGGAGCAGCAGAAGAAACATGCCATTCTCAGTACCAAGTTGCGGCACCTGCAGGAAGCCGAGCAGCCATCGACGGCTCTGGCGACTGGAGAGGACTGGCAGCCGTTCAAGCGGCCATCTGCGCCATCTGCCAATCTTGGCAGTAATCTTGCAATGGAGGACGAAGAGGGTGAGGTGTTCAATAACACCTACCTGACCGATCTAAAGCTGGGCACTGTGCCAAACATGACGTACGTTGATTCCTTTCGATGCAAACAAACGTTTTATTATTATATCATTTCCTTCTACCTCAAGCGCCGAAGAACTTCAATATCGAAATTCGTTGCAACCTCCGCATTTGAAGAGCGCTTATGCGGCGCAGTATGACCTGGGCACCCAGGAGGACGATATCAAAGTAAGCATTCAAAAAGCATAACGACCAAGATGAAGGGAGGAGTTGAGGGCTGAGGCTTTTCGCTTGGTTGGTTGAATTGCTAATGGTTAATTGCTAATGTGTTTTAATGCAATGCATCTCCGGCAGGATGGTCCGCACAGCCTGGATGACAGCATGAGCGCGCTGTTAAGCACTACAGATAACAACGGCTTGGGTACACGCAAGAAGTCCATGGGCACTCACTATAAGCGTCCGGGTCCACCGACGCCCAGTAAAAATGGTGGTCGTTTGTCATTTGGCGGATCGGAGCCGCCCCGGGAAATACTACGTGAGACTTGCGACAATAACGGTACTGCCAAGACGCCAGCCCGCTTCAAGATCTTCACATCTCGCTTCAGCATAGGAAGCAGCGGCATAGGTGGTGGAGGACATTGTCTGCCACGCGACGAGGTAAGAAGCATGCGAAGAAGATTTGTGTTTCGTTTCGTCTCTTTTGTGTTTTGTTTATAGCATATAGCCTGTGTTTACTGCCTGTTGTCGTCCTCGTGATTTTGTGTGGTTGATACCGCAACGGCCCATTAAAAACCTAATATGCTCCTTCACAGAGGCGGCGTCAACGTAAACAGAATCTGTTAAAGGGTATTATGCATCGTCGCAATTTGCAAGCAGCATTTTGTACATCGACACCACGCAGCAGCCGCTCTTTCTATGATGGGCCACCAGACGCCCAAGAGCTGCAAAAGCAAGAGCAGGACGTCACCCCGCATTTGGCTGATGCTGCCTTGCCCTTGCCATTAGATATGGCTAATGGGCAGGCCGGCAGGCCAAGTATCTGTCGCCGTCGTCTAATAACTACCAGCTCAAGCGGCAGTCTTGCATCAACTTGTCAAAGTGGCTCGAGCGGGCGTCAGCGTAAATCCATTGCACGCTTACTTTATCATCGGCATGGTAACAGGGGCAGGACACGCGCCAGACTGTCCTCAACGTCACAGATGAGTCTAAAGCGCATGCAGCAGCGAAACAAAATCAAAGACCAACGCATTGGATGCTTTGATCGAGGCAGGCATCTGTGCGATGCTGAGATCGATGTCACAGAAGAAGATGCAAAACAAACTTTACAGGTTGGTAATGGAACGTATGCGCTAGACGAGCCCAACGAAAACAACAATTACTGTGTGCATAATCGCAATGATTCGATGATGGTAATGGGTGCCACGATGCTGTTGGATAAGCAAACTTGGAATTGCATCAAGATGGAATCGGAGCTTGAGCAAACTACTGAAGAAGCAGCTACGTTCAACGTGGACCGGGCAACTGTTAATAGTTCATTTTCCAAATGGGAAGAGGAGGAGCACCCAGCTTTGCTGAAGGCGCTGGTCGCCAAATACGATTACGACCTTGACTCTAACTTGACTGCGCTACAGCAATTTGAGGAGGACCACGTTTGCGCATGGCTGAGTGACGGTGCCAACATCAGCGTCAGCGCCGTTAACCATGTCAGTCATGACATTCACTTTGAAGAACTTTGCCGCCAGACAGAGTCTACAGCGCCATTTGAACTGCAGCCACTGAAGTACAGTCCTGGCTTGGTAGAAATTGTGCAACATAAGAAGCCGCTTAGCGCGTCTAACATAACTGATAACACCTCAACCGTCAGCTGCAATACCAACTGCTCGTCGCTGCAATCGTGGACCACCTACTCGTTGAGTCACATTCGCACGCATCGCTTGCCCCAGATAAACGTGACCACCATGGACCGCCTGAGCGACTTGAAACATTTACCGAATCACGAGCAAGGCAGCAATATATTGATGCGTCTGTGGCATCGCCAGTGGCGTCGCATGGGCGTTAAGAAGTCACTGGGTATCGGCATTCTCTTGTTTATTGTGTTAACGCCGTTCTGTAGCTTTCTCATCGCCACAGCAGTCGTGGGCTTGTTCGCGCTGTCTTATCTAGCAATATGTAGCTCAAAGTGAGGCTGAGGATGAGGAAGAGGAAATTTACGACAGCAGGCAGCAGGCGAATTTATATCAATATTTTAGACTCCAATCTAATTTCATTTATTTTATGAGAAACTTCCGTTGTTCCTTTACAGAACTCGCCTCCCAAGCGACGGCTCAGCAACATGTTCAAACGCAAGTAGATGTGTTTAACTGCAATATATATCAGATGAGCTGATCCTACCATGGCCTTTTTTGTACAGTTAAATGTAAATTGCCAGCAGATTGAAAAGTACTGCGAAACTCTTTTTTTCCTCTCGCTTAAGTCAATTATTTGTAAAATAAGTTCAATTACTTCAATGTCAATACATATATATATATTTTTTTTTGTTTTTTTTTCTATGTCAATCTCAACTCAGTAATAACTATGTTGTATTATATAAAAATATGTTAATGAACTCTGATAAACAATATATTTGCCGTGCATATTAATGTTAATAATCATGTTTGTGTGCATGTATGTGTGTGTGTGTGGGTGTGTGTTTGCCGAAACGAATGAATGATTTCAATTGATCTTTTTATGCAACAATAAATGGTTTGAGATCACCAGATACATCAAACAAATATCAATAACGCATATTAATATACATTTAAATACCAGTTTATATCTATATATATATATATTTATAAGTATTATGATATGTATTTCTGTGTAAGAACAATATCTTTACTTAACTAGACACTTAACACCTCTAATTCTAAATCGATCGACTATTATATGCCTAGTACTTGTATTAAAACTACTCAGTCTTGTGTTTCTAATCTTTAGCTAGTTAATGACTGGATTAACTGCAGCCAAATGGATGATTCGATCAAATCAATAAAGAAACGAAATTGATTTGAAATTTATTAATTGAAATTGTGGCCAATACAACTGCCTTTTAGGATACCGAAAGCAAAACGAGTTTCGCAGAAGAAGAAGGCAAACAGGAGGCTCGCTCGCAGCGGACTCGAACCAGTATTCCATTCGTTTTCTCATGTGCCACGGCCTGCTGACATAATTTAGCATACGGTTAAATATTGTAGCAGCATGTTAACTGTGACTAAGCCAACTGCGCGCAACAACAAATAACATATAAATATGTAAGTTGCTGGCAATACCGGAATAGTGGTCCATAGCAGTGTTTCTCTCTCTTATTTTGTGTGCCTGTGTTTTGCCGTAAACTGTTTACTTGTGTGGCGTCAAGCACTGAGCTCACGGGTATTGCGTCGTCTTCGCGATTTCCATTTTCCATTGGCAGCAGGCGTCATAACGCCTAATAGGCCACATGCATATGCATTTATGCGAATATCCGTAGCCTGATTAGCGAACTGCGTTTTATTTTGCTATAGACCGATTTATGATTGTACGATGTATGATGTATGATCTATGATGTATGATGTTTGTTAGCGAAGAACAGTTGGTGAATCTATTGCTAAGTTGTCGTCGATATTGTAATCAAACTGCTGCTGGTTATTAAAGATAACTTGGGCATTTTGCAAATGAAGCATTGTTGTTGTTGCTGTTGTTGCTGTTGTTGTTTTGTTTTTTAACTAAAAAATCTTGTCCCAAGTCGAATCAGGCTTTATAAGAAATCTACATATTGTTTATATGCAAAAGTATGTTCGTATGTATATTTATTTACTTATTTTTGTCTCGAGCGACAACAGTATTCAAATCAGAGATAGGCCCGAGCTTGATCCGAAGTTTCAGTAGTTGTTGTTCTTTGGTTCGGCGCCTGCCGAAGCGCGTGTTGTGCGGTATAGTTATGTATGTCTTAGAAAATCGTATATATCGCGTATATATTAAAGCGGCCAAGCGGCGCAGCCAGAGCCGATAAAAGCACCAAGAGATCAGCCGAGTAAATCAGTTTTGATTTAACCCAGAATTCGCACCGACCTAATACATTAATAAGCACGCCAACGCAATCCACAGCTATAGCCACAGCCTCGCCGAGATTGCATCACTAATGCTTGTGTGGAATGAAAATCAGGATTCCAACTTTACCTTCATTTGAATACTGAACTCCGAGAAGTCCCGAGCGCACTGGCAACTGCCTCATCGGATTTGGATTTCTTTTGGACTTTCTTTTAGGTTTTTTTTTTTTTCTTTTCTGTGCCTAAATTTGTTTGTACTCTGCCTGGTGATAATGCCTAGCAGTGCTGCCAGCAAAGACTACAAGTTTGAAAGCAGCTCCCCGGCAACAACTCCCAACAGCGGCGGCGAGACTCTCGCCCAGGAGCTGCAGTCGCAAAAAATTGACGATGCTGCGATTAGGTCCGTCCAGCAACGCACTGCCTGGCAGATTAAAGGCTCTGCCCTGTCCCTGAACACACACAATCGCATTCGTAACATTGTCGAGGCTCTGCAGATTAAGCCCAATCCACAGAAGCCCATGATACCCCTGTCCATAGGTGAGTTAGTCTATCAAATGCTCGCACAGTCCATGCCCAACCGGCTTAGAATATTTTAAAGATCCATTTTATATGCTATAAAATTGGAGATATACATACATTTGAATCGATTATATATATATATAGTTGTGCCAAATCTCGCTTGTCTCTGGGCTGGCTTTCGTGGCCCTTTCGAGACACAGCTCCAACCTTTCGAGCTCAAATCGTATTATTTTCAGCTATACTGAAACTTGTTTCTTGAAATGCTCGAGCTGAATTCGTTTCTTTTTATCAAATATGTGTATAATTATTTGCAATACATATATATATAAATATATATATATATATATATATATATATATATATATATATATATATATATATATATATATATGCCACAGGTAATTAGCAGAGAAAAACCTCTTAGAACTTTCTTCAAGCTCACATGCATTTGGCTGATGCCCGCATACTGCGTGTTGCTTCTTAATTTATTCGAAATTACTAGATAGGGCTGTTCTATCTCTACCTCACAACCCGAGCTCTGGACGGACGCTTGTTGTTACACATTATTATTATTATTTTTTTTTATATATATTTTTCATCGCGCGCGTTTTCGATGCATTTGCATAAAATGTAGTTTCACCTGTTTGGAGAATCAAGAAGCAAGATCAAGAATCGAATTAGCTTAGAGTCAAGCATGATGAAGGTGGAATATTATTCGCTGTCTGCCGTCCCAACGTGTCCCACATGGGACTCATGGCAAGGCGGAAACATGCAAAAATACGCTAAGCTTGTTTTAGGCCGGGCCAGGGAAAATATGTGAGGATCTGTGCACCTTAGTTGATTCAATAGAAAGACTCTCGAGAGATCTTGTGGTTAAAGCATTTGGCTCATTTCATTTCTAGGCGATCCCACAACGTTTGGCAACCTGAAGGCTGCCGATGAAACTATGAAGGCTGTGCTCCGATCCCTGGAGAGCGGCAAGTTCAATGGCTATGCCCACACGCAGGGCCATGAGGCGTCGCGCCAGGCGGTGGCCAAGTATAGTGCACATCAGCGCCCCGACGGGCTAATCGATCCTAGCGATGTAATCCTTTGCAGCGGCTGCTCGTCAGCTCTGGAGTATTGCATATTGGCGTTGGCCGAACGTGGCCAGAACATACTGGTGCCGCGGCCAGGCTTCTGCTTGTACCACACACTTGCCGAAGGCCTGGACATTGAGGTGCGCTACTATGAGCTCTTACCGGAGCAACAGTGGCGAGCCGATCTGCGGCAGCTGGAGAGCCTCATCGATGCGAACACAGTCGCACTGCTGATCAACAATCCAAGCAATCCCTGTGGCAGCGTCTACGACGAGGCGCACTTGCTCGAACTGATTGCCATTTGCGAACGCCACTATCTGCCCATAATCGCCGATGAGGTGAGTGCGACTTGGATCGTTGCATGATGTTTTTCATTGTCCATCACATCGTCTCGCCTTTGTTCAGATCTATGAGCACTTTGTGTTCCCAGGCTCGCGTCACGTGGCCATAAGCAGCCTCACACGCGAGGTGCCAGTGCTGTCTTGTGGTGGGTTGACCAAGCGCTTCCTTGTGCCCGGCTGGCGCATGGGTTGGATAATCGTGCACGATCATTACAAACGTCTGGGCACCGCGGTCACGGGTCTCAGGAACATGTGCGGTCGCATTCTCGGCACGAACACGATCATCCAGGGCGCACTGCCCGACATACTGACAAAGACGCCGCAGTGCTACTTCGATGGCGTCATCAAAGTGCTCCACGTGAGTGAAAGATTCTGTTACATAACTCAACTTCATTGATGTGTATTAATATTGAACATAGGCCAATGCCCAGCTGGCTTACAAAATGCTGAAGCCGGTCCCCGGACTAAATCCGGTCATGCCCAACGGAGCCATGTACATGATGATTGGTGTCTGCATCGAGCGCTTTCTGGCCTTCAAAGACGACACACACTTTGTGCAGGAGCTGGTCAACGAGCAAAGTGTCTTCTGCCTGCCCGGCAGCTGCTTCTCCTATCCGGGATATATACGAATTGTGCTGACCGTGCCGAACACGATGCTTGAGGAGGCGTGCGTTCGCATCGCCGAGTTTTGTGACACGCACTACAAGAAGGACAACCGGGCGCTGATAGAGGACGGCCTGCTCGAGGATGGACAGATACATTACTAATCTGAATGCGCGACATGGAAGTAGGTTTCTTGGGTTGGTACCGTTACTATACACACACTTTATTAGATGCTCTCTAGGCTAAGGTTTCTAGCGTGGTATACATTAGTGTAACAATAATTACCTAAACGTATAATATAAGAAGTATTGTCGTAAAACATCAGAACTTAGCGCACAGACGCGTATACTCCATTAGTCTGCTCATAAGGAAGTATGTCCCTAAGTCCAATGGTAACTTGTAAGAAAATCGACATACATGACGATGTGAATGCATGAATGTGTGTCTCCTCTTTGTTCTTAGCATATGTAAATGTATGTGAATGAATAAATATACATAAAAACAGCGCTATGTATATGTATGATGCACATGCATCAGATCTCCCTCTACAGAGCCAATATGCACTGGTCTAGCCTTGAGAGATGTGCACATACATATACACATATTATATAGATATATATATATATTAAGTGTAGAGAAGGAAAGAGTTTGTGGTGAAGAGTTTGTGATGTAAACACAGTACATACATACACATATGTACTCTGGGCTGTCGACGTTAGACTTTGAGCAAAATAGATGAGCCAATGGAATCGGATGTGGACAGTGGACTGTTGACAGTGGACACTTGTCTACATGTGATGCGGATGCATTTTCTTTTCCATGTGAACCTCGACGCGAGCCTCGTCAATGCCGGCGACCGTTGGCAGTCCTCCCGGCCAGTGAAGCAAGTCCTGCTCATGCTCCATGATTATATTCGCCTCGGCTGTAAAAGGCGTTCAGAATGATGCGGAGCTGTTAAGGCGAGTGGCGAGTATTTACCCTGAATGCGATGCAGCTTGCTGCCATAGGCCCAATCCGTGTAGTATCCCATGACAAAAGTCAGAGGCAGCAGCGGCGCCAGTGCCGAGGCGCGCTTGACCCGCTGGTAATAGTTCGCACAGCCGCATAGGGCGCTTAGATAGAAGCCGCTCAGCCAGTAAAAGAGCTCCCGATGCTGGGCAATGGCCAGCGCCTGTTCTCGCTGCTTGATTTGGTAGTGCATTTGGATCCAGCGCTCCATCTGCATTGACTTCATTAGTTAGCTAGCCCACGCGATTAGATAATTGAACTTGCCTTCAACTCCTGGCATTTGCGATACGCCGGATCATCGTGCTCCGGATAGCCCACAGTAGGTGATTTATTACGCGACGATGATGCGCCCATGTTCAGTTAATGCAGCTTATGCAGTTTAGCCTACAAACTGTCGCTCTCCACTTTGGCAATGCGACTGTGACTCGCATTGTTGTCATCGACCCGTTTCTGCCGCTGGCAGTGCGCAGGCGCCGGACCAGAGCGCACAATCTCCATTTGGCAGGATGTCAGCTTGAAGGCAGCCAGTCGGTTGACCAAGGCTCTGCCCGACCGACCAGTCTGCATCTGTCTTTGCCACAACCGTTTGCTGTTCAGCGCGAGCTGCCGTCAGTCTTGAACTGCAGTTCGAAGTTGAATTTTCATAATTCCTTTGCCTTTCTTTTTATACTGGCGAAAAGCAGTCGAAGAGCTCTGATTGTTCTGCTATTTACGCTTGGCAAAGACTTCAACTCCAGGCTGCCCATGGAGCGCCTTTGAGATGGAGGCTTCTGATAAAAAAGCGCAAACTCCGACTGAGACCAAAAGTATGTAAGCAAAGACTCTTGGTAAGAAAAATGTAATGTCAAAAGCAACTACATAAGTAGGAGACGTACACACACACACACACACACACACACACACACACACACACACACACACACACACACTGTACACATTTATAGCTGAGTGAGGCAAGCGAATGTGTATGCCTGTGTAGGACGCTCCCTTGCCTTGCTTTTGGGGGTTGCAAATGGCTCAGGGGTGGGGGTAGCACATACACACACACACATGGCTCTATTGACAGTGGCAATTGTGTCTAATTGATGCCTTCGCACACAGCAACGCTGACAAGTTGAAGACATTTGCGCCATTGTAGTGGCGGCTCGGTATCTTAATAAATAACGGCCCAGGCGGGAGCAAGATGCGCTGCTTGAATGATTGACCGCTTACAAATTCGTCGCTTGGGTGCAGCTGCTAGAAATAAACGCACGGGAGGCAGCGGCAGCTTTCACTCCGCCAGCGGCATCACAACGCCAGCGACGGCCAGCACCAGTTCCTCCAGCGGCAACAGCTTAACACCTCAGCAACATCAGCACCCGCATCCTCATCAGCATCAGCACCAGCATCAGCATCAGCATCAGCATCAGCACCAGCATCAGCACACGCATCTGCGCAGCTCCCAGCAGCAAATCGGTCATCTGAACTTGAATCCATCGCCGGGTAGCAGTCCTTGCAACGGATTGGGCACACGTCAAGATGCATCTAGCGTGCTCAACAGTCCGACCACAATTGTGAACTCGGGCAGCGGCAGCAGCACTGCCTGCGGGATGCAGTCGCAGGCTGGGGGCTTGTCAGCAGCTGCAGTCGCGGGAGCGACAACGGTCATTGGCGGCCAGTCCACGAGCAATGCGCACAACAATGGTGCTGGTGCCACAGTGTGTCCTGTGGGCGGCGTTGGCGGCGGCCTCAATCTGCTGGGCGGCATTGGCGGCCTGGGCGGCGGAGCCGCTGCAGCGGGCATGGGCATTTGCGGCGGCATCAGCAGCACTGTGGGCAGCGCCGCCATTACGGGCGTGCCTCCGATTGGCCTGGGCATCGCCACGGGAATTGGAAATAAGATTATGCTCGGCAGAAAGCAAAGCCTCAAGGGCGGCGAGCCGTTTCTGGCTGACTACGGCCCGGAGGAATCGCTGAACGAGAGCGCGGACATTGAGTGGGTCAACAAGCTGTGGGTGCGGCGCCTGATGCGCCTGTGCGCCTTGGTCTCGCTGGCGTCCGTTTCGCTAAATACGCCCAAGACCTTTGAGCGCCATCCCTCATTGCAGTACATCACCTTTGTCTCCGACACGGCGGTGACAGTGCTCTTCACAGCCGAAATGATTGCCAAAATGCACATCCGTGGGGTCCTCAATGTAAGTTACCTTCACGTTCCCGTTGAGATCTACTCGAACATTCAATGTTTCCTCCTTCCGACTCCAGGGCGAGGTGCCTTACCTGAAGGATCACTGGTGCCAGTTCGACGCCTCCATGGTAAGCTTCCTCTGGGTCTCGATCATACTACAGATCTTCGAGGTGCTCGAAATCGTGCCAAAGTAAGTTGTCAAGCCTGCAGCTCGCTGAATCGAATTCCATATCTCGCTGGCGTTTCCTTTCAGGTTCTCGTATCTATCAATTATGCGGGCGCCGCGTCCGCTTATTATGATACGTTTCCTTCGAGTGTTTCTTAAATTCAGCATGCCCAAGAGTCGCATCAATCAAATTTTCAAGTAAGTGTCACGCTTTCAATGTGGAGTCAGTGGATGGCAGCGAGATCTTCTATTTTCAGGCGCTCGAGTCAGCAAATCTACAATGTGACGCTCTTCTTCTTGTTCTTCATGTCGCTATATGGACTGCTCGGGGTGCAGTTCTTTGGAGAGCTGAAGAATCATTGCGTTATGAATAATACGAACTATGATCTCCTGGGCAGGCCGTAAGTATACAAAGTGTACTCTGATTGGGCTCCTCTAAGCCAACGCATATCTCATTAGGGTGCTCACAATCAATTCGCTGGCCATACCTGATACATTCTGCTCAATGGATCCGGACTCCGGCTATCAATGCTCGCCTGGGATGCGTTGCATGAAGATGGACTTCCTAAGCAGCTACGTGATTGGCTTCAATGGCTTCGAGGACATTGCGACAAGTATTTTTACGGTATATCAGGCCGCCTCCCAGGAGGGATGGGTCTTCATTATGTACCGGGCAATTGACTCGCTCCCGGCATGGCGTGCCGCATTCTACTTCAGCACCATGATATTCTTCTTAGCCTGGCTGGTCAAGAACGTGTTCATCGCTGTCATAACGGAAACCTTTAACGAGATACGCGTCCAGTTTCAGCAGATGTGGGGTGCACGAGGGCACATACAGAAGACGGCTGCCTCCCAGATACTCAGCGGCAATGACTCGGGCTGGCGCCTGGTCACGATCGACGACAACAAGCACGGCGGCCTAGCCCCAGAGACCTGCCATGCCATTCTGCGCTCTCCATACTTTCGCATGCTGGTTATGACCGTGATCCTGGCCAATGGCATTGTGACAGCGACGATGGCCTTCAAGCATGATGGCAGGCCTCGCCATGTGTTCTATGAGCGATATTACTACATCGAGGTGATATTCACGTGTCTGCTGGACCTGGAGACCCTGTTTAAGATCTACTGCCTGGGCTGGCGCGGCTACTACAAGCACTCCATACACAAGTTTGAGCTGCTGCTGGCAGCTGGCACCACACTGCATATAGTTCCCATATTTTATCTATCTGGCTTGACGTATTTTCAAGTGCTGAGGGTGGTGCGACTCATCAAAGCGTCTCCCATGCTGGAGGGCTTTGTGTACAAGATCTTCGGACCCGGCAAGAAGCTGGGCTCACTTATCATCTTCACCATGTGCTTGCTGATAATTAGCTCGAGCATTTCAATGCAATTGTTTTGTTTCTTATGCGACTTCACCAAGTTTGAGTCGTTCCCGGAGGCGTTCATGAGCATGTTTCAGATTCTGACCCAGGAGGCGTGGGTGGAGGTCATGGATGAGACCATGATACGTACTAGCAAGACGCTGACACCGCTAGTCGCAGTTTACTTTATACTCTACCATCTATTTGTGACGCTCATCGTGCTCAGTCTTTTCGTGGCGGTCATCTTGGACAATTTGGAGCTGGACGAGGACATAAAGAAGCTGAAGCAGCTCAAGTTTCGCGAGCAGAGCGCGGAAATCAAGGAAACCCTACCATTTCGCTTGCGCATCTTTGAAAAGTTTCCGGACTCACCACAAATGACCATTCTGCATCGGATTCCCAATGACTTCATACTGCCCAAAGTGCGTGAGAGTTTCATGAAACATTTCGTCATTGAAATGGAAACGGATGATCCGTCGCTTGTGGAGAACTGCAGGCGTCCCATGTCCGAGTGCTGGGAGTCCAACGTAGTGTTCCGCAAGCAAAAGCCCGTGCGCATCATGAACAAGACGGCCAAAGTGCGAGCCGCCGGCAGCAGCCTCCGGAAACTGGCCATCACACATATTATCAAGTAGGTATCAGGGATCTATGCATGAGGGCAGCTGATAATATTGAACGTTGCTCCACCACAGCGACAGCAACAATCAGCGTCTAATGCTGGGTGACTCGGCCATGCTGCCAGTGGTGGGTACGAAAGGCGGGCTAAAGTCCCAGGGGACCATAACGCACTCGAAGCCGTGGCGCGTTGACCAGAAAAAGTAAGTGAACTTTGCCCCTAGGCGGCATGATTCGTTTGATGTGTGTACGCTACCAATTCGCAGATTCGGATCCCGTTCGATACGTCGCAGCGTGCGTTCCGGCTCGATCAAGCTGAAGCAGACCTATGAGCACCTCATGGAGAACGGCGACATTGCGGCCGCGCCTCGAGCCAATTCCGGCCGGGCCAGACCACATGATCTCGACATTAAGCTGCTGCAAGCGAAGCGTCAACAAGCTGAAATGCGGCGCAATCAGCGCGAGGAAGATCTGCGTGAAAATCATCCGTTCTTCGACACGCCGCTCTTTCTGGTGCCGCGCGAGAGTCGCTTCCGCAAGATTTGCCAAAAGATCGTTCACGCACGCTACGATGCGCGTCTCAAGGATCCCCTAACTGGCAAAGAGCGCAAGGTGCAGTACAAGAGTCTGCAGTAAGTAGTCCTTCACGGTGCTCCAGTCACATTCCTAATGCATGCGATCTGCATGCCATTTATTAGTAACTTCCTAGGCCTGGTCACCTATCTGGACTGGGTCATGATTTTTGCCACCACGCTCTCGTGCATCTCCATGATGTTCGAGACGCCGAGCTATCGCCTAATGGATCACCCCACGCTGCAGATCGCTGAATATGGCTTCGTTATATTCATGAGCCTGGAGCTAGCTATGAAAATTCTGGCTGATGGCTTGTTCTTCACGCCCAAAGCGTACATCAAGGACGTGGCTGCGGCGCTTGACGTCTTCATATACGTTGTCTCAACGTCGTTCCTGTGCTGGATGCCGCACAACATACCCACCAACTCGGCGGCCCAGCTGCTGATGATTCTGCGCTGCGTGCGTCCGTTGAGAATCTTTACGCTAGTGCCGCACATGCGCAAAGTGGTCTATGAGCTGTGCCGAGGCTTTAAGGAAATCTTATTGGTATCCACGCTGCTGATTCTGCTCATGTTCATCTTTGCCAGCTACGGCGTACAGCTCTACGGGGGTCGATTAGCGCGCTGCAATGATCCGACCATACTGCGGCGTGAGGATTGCGTTGGCGTCTTCATGCGACGCGTCTTTGTCACCAAAATGAAGCTGACGCCCGGCCCGGACGAGTCCTACCCCGCCATGCTGGTGCCGCGAGTCTGGGCCAATCCCCGTCGCTTCAACTTCGATAATATTGGCGATGCTATGCTCACGCTCTTCGAGGTGCTATCGTTCAAAGGCTGGCTAGATGTGCGCGATGTACTCATCAAGGCCGTCGGACCGGTAACGCCAAGACCAATGGCCAATAGCTATCTTAATCTAATGCTGGCCCATTCCATTTCAGATTCATGCCATTTATATCCATATCTACATATTCTTGGGCTGCATGATCGGATTGACTCTGTTTGTGGGCGTGGTCATTGCCAACTATTCAGAGAATAAAGGCACCGCTCTGCTCACCGTTGATCAGCGCCGTTGGTGTGACCTAAAGAAGCGTCTCAAGATCGCTCAGCCGCTGCACTTGCCTCCACGGCCGGATGGCCGCAAGATTCGTGCCTTTACCTACGATATCACTCAGCACATTATCTTCAAGAGGGTCATTGCCGTGGTGGTGCTCATCAACAGCATGCTGCTCTCCATAACGGTAATATAAAATGGATAATGGGTTTGCATAGCAGCTACTAAACGTCTCCCTTCTCAGTGGATCAAAGGCGAAGTGCACACGGAACGCCTAGTCATTGTCAGTGCTGTTCTGACCTTTGTCTTTGTCATCGAAGTGGTCATGAAGAACATTGCATTTACGCCTCGTGGATACTGGCAATCCAGGCGTAATCGCTACGACCTTCTGGTAACCGTCGCAGGTGTCATCTGGATTATACTGCAAACTATTCTCAGGGTAAGGCATTTGAGCACAACTTTGCTGAAATGAATGTAACAGGCTGCAGAAAGCCTAGTCTAGCCGCTAGGAAGTCCAGCTTCAGCTATGTGTGTCTAACTGCCATCGTTCATCGATAAACATCGATAAGTAACGTCTGTTATCTAGCTAGAATTGCTAAATTCAAATAAAATATTAAATGCAATGCATAATAAAAAACAAAGTCACTTTTAGATGTAGAGAGAATTTCTTTATTTTTTATAAACATATTTTATGACCTTTTCTATACATGTTTTGCAGAACGACTTATCGTACTTCTTTGGATTCATGGTAGTTATCCTGCGATTTTTTACCATCACTGGCAAGCATACCACACTGAAGATGTTGATGTTAACGGTCGGTGTGTCCGTCTGCAAGTCGTTTTTTATCATCTTTGGAATGTTTCTTCTCGTCTTCTTTTATGCATTAGCCGGCACCATACTATTTGGTAAGTTGTTAACCTTCTTACGCATATATATTCTTGTTGATTGCTGAACTTTTGGTTTTAGGCACCGTGAAGTATGGCGAAGGCATTGGGCGCCGAGCAAACTTCGGATCGCCAGTGACGGGCGTTGCGATGCTGTTCCGTATTGTCACAGGCGAAGATTGGAATAAGATCATGCACGACTGCATGGTGCAGCCTCCGTACTGCACGCGAGGTGAAAACTACTGGGAAACGGATTGCGGCAACTTTACGGCCAGCCTGATTTACTTCTGCACATTTTACGTCATCATTACGTACATTGTGCTCAACCTGCTTGTGGGTGGGTGCACAGCGAACTGCCGTACCTTATTTAGTTGCTTATGAAACGTGTCTTTCAGCTATTATCATGGAGAACTTTTCGCTGTTCTACTCGAACGAGGAGGACGCTTTGCTCTCCTATGCAGATATCCGCAATTTCCAGAACACCTGGAACATTGTGGACATACACCAGCGCGGCGTCATACCTGTGCGACGGGTCAAATTCATTTTGAGGCTTCTGAAGGGCCGACTCGAGTGTGATCCGCAAAAGGATCGCTTGCTTTTCAAGTACATGTGCTACGAACTGGACAAGCTGCACAATGGCGAGGACGTTACGTTCCACGATGTCATTAAGTAAGCCAACAAATAGTCAAGGGCCGTTTATGTGCTATAATTAACAAATTGATGTGCTTCAGCATGTTGTCCTATCGCTCGGTTGACATACGAAAGGCGCTGCAGCTGGAAGAGCTGCTGGCACGCGAGGAGTTTGAATACCTGGTCGAAGAGGAAGTGGCCAAGATGACAATACGTACCTGGCTCGAAGGCTGTCTGAAGAAAATCCGAGCACAAAACGCCAGCGTAAGCTTCAGTCGATTTATGTGCATCCTGACAATTTGTTGAACTATCGAATTTTCCCACTTACAGAAGCAGCAAAACTCTCTAATTGCCGGACTACGTGCCACCAACGAGCAGATAGTGATGCGTGCCAATGTGCAGGAGGACAAAGCACCCGGCGGGATAATAGACAAGTCAGCTATAAGCACAATAAGCGGTGCGGTAGCTGGCACTTGCCCGCCCACTAGCGACGCTTTCTCGCCAACCTTAAGCTCGACGGAGAACGATGAGAAGGATGCCAGCAGCAGCGCAGTGGTTCTGCCTCACACTGAGCCACATGTGTCAAGTGCCCGCTATGTGATGGCAGTCGGCAAGCGGGCGTACGCACTCAATCGCAGCGATTCGACGGGCAGCTCGGCGGGGCGAAAGTTTTTGGCACCCACTTCGAGCGATCCACAGCAGCGGTCCACACTAAGTGATAAGGAGCGACTGCACATTAGCAGTCAGCAGCGTAAGAAGAATTCGATGACCACGTTGCCACATGCTGCCCAGCTGGGCCAGTTGGGCAAGCAGCGTGACACCAACAAGACGTCAAGTTTTTTTTCGCAACTTAATAGTGAGATTGGACAGTTTCACTATCCGGCAATTAACGCGTCTGCTGCCACGGCGGCCGCGCTGCACGGCTATGGAGATCACCATCAGCATCATCACGGACCTCTCAGCAGTCCATCGGCCATGATCAGCCAGTTGATTGGAGGCAGCGGCAAGCTGCTTCCGTTCAACAATCAGGCGAACGCCGTCTACGAGGTGCATGACTGGTGGCAGGAGCAGGTCCTCTGCTCGCAGGCCAGTGACGAGGAGGTGTAGGCGGGAGCGAATGCCTCAGCAAGTTTTGTTTGATTTCGGCAATAGCCATGGAGTTAGCCAATGCCATACATTAGAGCCTTACTGAAACGAATGATTTGTCGCCTGTTCAAATTAAAAATAGTGGCCTAGAGAAAATTATATATTTATTCTAACCAATGTAAATATTGCCGCGCTCTTTTGCGAATCGGACGTACGCACAATGCATTCCATATTTGTGTGTAGGCATTAGGCTTTGTTGTTGCTTATGTACTTCTGTAAGTAGATACTCTATTAATAATATTTCTTTAATTAAATGTTTAAGTATATATACAGATACATATACATTTGTATATATGTATACCAATATATTATATTAATAAACAATGAAATGAGAACGGTCTAGTCGAGCCTGTCTCAGGATATGCTGTATATCTGTTATCTGCCACATAAGAATAAATATATATATATATATGTTTATATTATTTCAACATATCGCACACTTTCACTGCCCCAGTCTGGTATTTACTATTTTATTGCATTTCCAGCTCAGTTTTTGGATACCTGCGCGCTGTGCTCTCCGTCTATCTATGGACTAGGAATTATATATATATTAATATTGATATATATATATATATATATATATACTTTTTGGTGACATCGCCATTTAGAATATCCCCACAGATCTCCCACAGATTAGCTTTTTTATAAATATACTTTATTTCGTTGTTTTTTTTTTAGATTTCCTGAACCCATTACAAACGCGCATCTCGAGTCTAAAGCCTAAGATATATATCTATTGCAGATAAAAGTATGCTACACATTTATATTGGCTTCTTAGTTTAGTCCTATAAAATATTGCATACTTTACGGCTGTTTGCATAAAGTCATTCAGTATTTAATACACTTTTAATTCCTCGTAATGTGACTGTGGTTTGGCTCTAATTCCATATATATACATGTGTTGTTAAGGTGCTAAATTTGATTGTACAGGTTCTGCACTTAATAATACTAAAATACTAAAAAAAATTACAGATATAAGTATGCTACACATTTATATTGGCGTCTTATTTTAGTCCTATAAAATATTGCATACTTTACGGCTGTTTGCATAAGGTATTTTTCTAATTCCATATATCAACATGTGTTGTTAAAGTACTAAATTTAATAATAAAATAAAAAAAAAGTATTTAATAGAATACTAATTTTATTATTTGGGGTGCCCGACTAGGAGATACTCTGATCCCAGTCCTATCTGCGTTTCTTTAATATTTTCAATAGCTTGTATCGAGAATTAAAAAAAAAAAACAAATAAAAACTGACATAACACCAGGACTCGAACCAAGACTGCATCAACTCTAACAACACCACCACTTGATAATTAAACAAAAAATAAAACAAAAAATATAAAGCAAAAAAAAAAACGAAATAAATAAAACAAAAAAAAAAAAAACAAAAATAAAAATAATAAAAAAATAAACAAACAAAAAAATAAAACAAAAGTAAAAACAATAAATAAACAAAAAAAAAACAAAGAAAATGTCTTTTCGTCGCCTGGGATCGAACCGAGAACCGCCTCTGCCTATCTCGCCATGGCACTGCTTGAGCAAGCAGTTGCGACTTACTTTGGTAGCAGCTGACAATTCAAGCACAATTTAATCGCAATTTCGATGATTCAAATAGAGAAAAATACACCCATTTGAAGCGCTGCTTGCCACTTGCTTTTGCAGATTGGCCAAACGTGTTATTAAACAAAACGTTCTATTTTACTTGAATGCAATTTTCAGCTATGACCTACATATTCTATTGCAGTTTAGTAATAATGCAAACTTACATTTTTCCAACTGAACTAAAATTTAAAGAATTTACGGAAATTTGGAGCCGGTATCCAAAATACAACAAACATCAAAATTGCAGAAAATATACATTAAACTAAAGGAGGTTCTAGCTCTTAAGCTGTACGAGTTATTATTTAATAACTGCATTTCGAACATGGTTTTAATCGATAACAATAAAACGGGAACAGTTATCGGACCTACAAGAAAAAAAATTCCAAGTCTCTAGCTCTAATAGATGTTGAGTTTGACGCATTCATACATACGGACCTACGATACACGGACGGATGGACAGACGGACATGGCTCAATCGAGTCGGCTTGTCGTCCTGATCAAGAACATATTTATTTACTTTAAGGGATCTGCCACGCCTCCTTCTGCCGGTTACATAAATTTTCACAAAGCTATCTTCACGTGATTTCCTATTTTCAATGGGATCAGCGTTTAAAAAACATAAAATACTTTATACAAGTGGAAGGAGTATATTGGTTGTGTGTCATGTCTATCTGGCCTTAGAGAGCGCCTACGCATATTGGGATATACTATATAGATATATGTTGGCAAGGCTAGTGACTGAAACCATAACATCACCGCAAAGAATATATGGCATGTGTCTTACACTAATCCGTCAGAAATCTGTAATGTCTACTTAGACGCATGCTGGATAAAACTCTAATAAGCCAGGCTTGCCGGAACAATATGTACTGAACGAAATGGGTAGTATCGCAATCAGACTACAGCGCAATCAAACTACAGCGATAATTAGCTTTACCGAGATTTCGGGCTAGATAGATAGATATATAGATACAAGAAATTACATATTCTAGCTCAACAACAGCTCGAGGTCTTGAGGCGTACAGATTTATTTAACACAAGCGCACAAGAGCAATGTTTCTGTTTCAGCCGATAAAGATTATGGAGCAATAGGCACGCGCGAACGCAAGTCTTGTGTCAGCTCATCAGACGCTTTCAAGAATCCAAGTTCCAACACCTTAATTTAAACCATTGTTGAGCTAACAAAACAATATAATATCTTAAAACAAGTCATATTGTCGCAGGGCCCGACTAAAATATACCCTGAACCAAAGCTATATCTGCGCCTGTTCAAGGAGGATACACATATGTATGATATCCCCTTCTCTGATAGGCTGCGATTTGGACGTATATTTACATGCACACAGATACCAGATGGCTAGGGTTCCTGAACAAGAATATATCAAGTCATTTGAGTAATTCACGCCTTCTTCTGCCTGTTACATACAATTCCAAAAACATTATACCCTTTTCAATGAACTTGAGGTATACAAATCCACAAAAAGGCAGAGTAATGTATGTATATATTCTCAGAATATTAAAGAACAGTTAGTAAGGTTCGTGCCAGTAACAGTTTATTCACACGAGCTCCCGGGGCTACGTGCTAGCCCTTTAATAATCGGAATAACGAAAGCTCGTCACTGACCTGCGCTTACAATAATTTGCGCGTTGCGTAAGCCAGATCAGAGTTCAATAGAACAAGCGCGTGCTTTAAAATTGCATATGCATCCGTAATACGTATTTTTATGGGAATATACATTTAGACACTAAAATTTCAATTTTTGCAATACCAGTGAGCTAAAGCAATTTGTGAGATAATTTAAATACTAAGCATTAAGGCCCGCTTTAGTTAGTATCCAGGGTGTCATCAAGCTGCTCGCACGCTGTTTGACCCGACAGGACTTACTTAAAGGAGAAGACGGACAATCAGCATTGATACGATGAGACTCTTTATACTTTGCTTGTTAGTCGCCACAGGCGCAGCGTTTACACTCTTTGGACCAAATATTCGCATTGCTCCCGGATACAAGCCGAACGAAATAATATTGCATTTCCGCAATCCATGTAACAACAAAACGAGCTACACTACTTTAAGGCCGCCACCAACGAAATGCAAGTACCATCCTACCACACCGAATTGCGAACATCAAGGAACTAGTCCCACTTCATATTCTTCAAAAGCCACCACATTAAAACCTACCTATAGAACGACTCTCAGCACTTTAACAGACACAACCGAAACCGTTGATTCAAGTACAACAACACCAGGGAGAACTACACAAACGCCTTCAACAGATAAGCCAACCAAGGGTACCACAACAACAGCTCGGCCAAGTAGTCAAAAGCCATCCTCAGTAAAGCCAAGCGGACCGAGCACCACAACAGCTAAGCCAAGCACGCAAAAGCCGTCGACTGCTAGGCCAACTACCGAAAACACGTCAACAATAAAGACTAGCACCCAAAAGCCATCCTCCATAAAGCCGGGCGGACCGAGCACCACAACAGCTAAGCCAAGTAGCGAAAAGCCTTCGACTCTTAAGCCAACAACCGGAAGCACCTCAACAACTAAGACAAGCACCCAAAAGCCATCCTCCGTAAAGCCGAGCGCACCGAGCACCTCAACAGCTAAGCCAAGTAGCCAAAAGCCATCAACTATTAAGCCAACCACCGGAAGCACCTCTAAGCCAAGTAGCCAAAAGCCTTCGACGGCCAAGCCAACCACCGGAAGCACCTCTAAGCCAAGTAGCCAAAAGCCTTCAACTCCTCAGCCAACTACCGGAAGCACCTCAACAACTAAGACAAGCACCCAAAAGCCATCCTCCGTAAAGCCGAGCGTACCGAGCACCACAACAGCTAAGCCAAGTAGCCAAAAGCCATCAACTATTAAGCCAACCACCGGAAGCACCTCTAAGCCAAGTAGCCAAAAGCCTTCGACGGCCAAGCCAACTACCGGAAGCACCTCTAAGCCAAGTAGCCAAAAGCCTTCAACTCCTCAGCCAACTACCGGAAGCACCTCAACAACTAAGACAAGCACCCAAAAGCCATCCTCCGTAAAGCCGAGCGCACCGAGCACCACAACAGCTAAGCCAAGTACCCAAAAGCCATCAACTATTAAGCCAACCACCGGAAGCACCCCTAAGCCAAGTAGCCAAAAGCCTTCGACGGCCAAGCCAACTACCGGAAGCACCACAACAGCTAAGCCAAGTAGCCAAAAGCCATCAACTATTAAGCCAACCACCGGAAGCACCTCTAAGCCAAGTAGCCAAAAGCCTTCAACTCCTCAGCCAACTACCGGAAGCACCTCAACAACTAAGACAAGCACCCAAAAGCCATCCTCCGTAAAGCCGAGCGTACCGAGCACCACAACAGCTAAGCCAAGTACCCAAAAGCCATCAACTATTAAGCCAACCACCGGAAGCACCTCTAAGCCAAGTAGCCAAAAGCCTTCAACTCCTCAGCCAACTACCGGAAGCACCTCAACAACTAAGACAAGCACCCAAAAGCCATCCTCCGTAAAGCCGAGCGTACCGAGCACCACAACAGCTAAGCCAAGTAGCCAAAAGCCATCAACTATTAAGCCAACCACCGGAAGCACCTCTAAGCCAAGTAGCCAAAAGCCTTCGACGGCCAAGCCAACTACCGGAAGCACCTCTAAGCCAAGTAGCCAAAAGCCTTCGACGGCCAAGCCAACTACCGGAAGCACCTCTAAGCCAAGTAGCCAAAAGCCTTCAACTCCTCAGCCAACTACCGGAAGCACCTCAACAACTAAGACAAGCACCCAAAAGCCATCCTCCGTAAAGCCGAGCGGACCGAGCACCTCAACAGCTAAGCCAAGTAGCCAAAAGCCTTCGACGGCCAAGCCAACTACCGGAAGCACCTCAACAGCTAAGCCAAGCACCCAAAAGCCATCCTCCGTAAAGCCGAGCGTACCGAGCACCACAACAGCTAACCCAAGTAGCCAAAAGCCTTCAACGGCCAAGCCAACTACCGGAAGCACCTCTAAGCCAAGTAGCCAAAAGCCTTCGACGGCCAAGCCAACTACCGGAAGCACCACAACAGCTAAGCCAAGCACCCAAAAGCCATCCTCCGTAAAGCCGAGCGTACCGAGCACCACAACAGCTAAGCCAAGTAGCCAAAAGCCTTCAACGGCCAAGCCAACTACCGGAAGCACCTCTAAGCCAAGTAGCCAAAAGCCTTCGACGGCCAAGCCAACTACCGGAAGCACCACAACAGCTAAGCCAAGCACCCAAAAGCCATCCTCCGTAAAGCCGAGCGTACCGAGCACCACAACAGCTAAGCCAAGTAGCCAAAAGCCATCATCTACGAAGCCAACCACCGAAAGGACCTCAACAACTGAGCCAAGTAGCCAAGAACCTTCAACTACTAAGCCAACCACCGGAAGGACCTCTAAGCCAAGTAGCCAAAAGCCATCGACTCCTCAGCCAACTACCGGAAGCACTTCAACAATTAAGACAAGCACCCAAAAGCCATCCTCCGTAAAGCCGAGCGGACCGAGCACCTCAACAGCTAAGCCAAGTAGCCAAAAGCCATCAACTACGAAGCCAACCACCGAAAGGACCTCAACAGCTAAGCCAAGTAGCCAAAAGCCATCAACTATTAAGCCAACCACCGGAAGCACCTCTAAGCCAAGTAGCCAAAAGCCATCGACTCCTCAGCCAACTACCGGAAGCACTTCAACAATTAAGACAAGCACCCAAAAGCCATCCTCCGTAAAGCCGAGCGGACCGAGCACCTCAACAGCTAAGCCAAGTAGCCAAAAGCCTTCGACGGCCAAGCCAACTACCGGAAGCACCTCAACAGCTAAGCCAAGCACCCAAAAGCCATCCTCCGTAAAGCCGAGCGTACCGAGCACCACAACAGCTAACCCAAGTAGCCAAAAGCCTTCAACGGCCAAGCCAACTACCGGAAGCACCTCTAAGCCAAGTAGCCAAAAGCCTTCGACGGCCAAGCCAACTACCGGAAGCACCACAACAGCTAAGCCAAGCACCCAAAAGCCATCCTCCGTAAAGCCGAGCGTACCGAGCACCACAACAGCTAAGCCAAGTAGCCAAAAGCCTTCAACGGCCAAGCCAACTACCGGAAGCACCTCTAAGCCAAGTAGCCAAAAGCCTTCGACGGCCAAGCCAACTACCGGAAGCACCACAACAGCTAAGCCAAGCACCCAAAAGCCATCCTCCGTAAAGCCGAGCGTACCGAGCACCACAACAGCTAAGCCAAGTAGCCAAAAGCCATCAACTACTAAGCCAACTACCGGAAGGACCTCAACAGCTAAGCCAAGTAGCCAAAAGCCATCAACTATTAAGCCAACCACCGGAAGCACCTCTAAGCCAAGTAGCCAAAAGCCATCGACTCCTCAGCCAACTACCGGAAGCACTTCAACAATTAAGACAAGCACCCAAAAGCCATCCTCCGTAAAGCCGAGCGGACCGAGCACCTCAACAGCTAAGCCAAGTAGCCAAAAGCCATCAACTACGAAGCCAACCACCGAAAGGACCTCAACAACTGAGCCAAGTAGCCAAGAACCTTCAACTACTAAGCCAACCACCGGAAGGACCTCAACAGTTAAGCCAAGTAGCCAAAAGCCTCCAACTACTAAGCCAACCACCGGAAGGACCTCAACAACTAAAACAAGCACCCAAAAGCCATCCTCCGTAAAGCCGAGTGGACCGAGCACCACAACAGCTAAGACAAGTAGCCAAAGGCCTTCAACTATTAAGCCAACCACCGGAAGGACCTCAACAGTTAAGCCAAGTAGCCAAAAGCCTCCAACTACTAAGCCAACCACCGGAAGGACCTCAACAACTAAAACAAGCACCCAAAAGCCATCCTCCGTAAAGCCGAGTGGACCGAGCACCACAACAGCTAAGCCAAGTAGCAAAAAGCCATCAACTACTAAGCCAACCACCGGAAGGACCTCAACAACTAAGCCAAGTAGCCAAAAACCATCAACTACTAAGTCAACCACCGGAAGGACCTCAACAACTGAGACAAGCACCCAAAAGCCATCCTCCGTGAAGCCGAGCGGACCGAGCACCACAACAGCTAAGCCAAGTAGCCAAAGGCCTTCAACTACTAAGCCAACCACCGGAAGGACCTCAACAGCTAAGACAAGCACCCAAAAGCCATCCTCCGTAAAGCCGAGTGGACCGAGCACCACAACAGCTAAGCCAAGTAGCCAAAGGCCTTCAACTACGAAGCCAACCACCGGAAGGACCTCAACAGTTAAGCCAAGTAGCCAAAAGCCATCATCCGTAAAGCCGAGCGGACCGAGCACCACATCAGCTAAGCCAAGTAGCCAAAAGCCTTCAACTACTAAGCCAACCACCGAAAGGACCTCAACAACTAAGCCAAGTAGCCAAAAACCATCAACTACTAAGCCAACCACCGAAAGGACCTCAACAGTTAAGCCAAGTAGCCAAAAGCCATCATCCGTAAAGCCGAGCGGACCGAGCACCACATCAGCTAAGCCAAGTAGCCAAAAGCCTTCAACTACTAAGTCAACCACCGGAAGGACCTCAACAACTGAGACAAGCACCCAAAAGCCATCCTCCGTGAAGCCGAGCGGACCGAGCACCACAACAGCTAAGCCAAGTAGCCAAAGGCCTTCAACTACTAAGCCAACCACCGGAAGGACCTCAACAGCTAAGCCAAGTAGCCAAAAGCCATCCTCCGTAAAGCCGAGTGGACCGAGCACCACAACAGCTAAGCCAAGTAGCCAAAAGCCATCAACTACTAAGCCAACCACCGAAAGGACCTCAACAGCTAAGCCAAGTAGCCAAAAGCCGTCAACTACTAAGTCTTCCACCGAAAGGACCTCAACAACTGAGACAAGCACCCAAAAGCCATCCTCCGTAAAGCCGAGCGGACCGAGCACCACAACAGCAAAGCCAAGTAGCCAAAAGCCTTCAACTACTAAGCCAACCACCGAAAGGACCTCAACAGCTAAGCCAAGTAGCCAAAGGCCTTCAACTACGAAGCCAACCACCGCAAGGACCTCAACAGTTAAGCCAAGTAGCCAAAAGCCATCCTCCGTAAAGCCGAGTGGACCGAGCACCACAACAGCTAAGCCAAGTAGCCAACAGCCGTCAACTACAAAGTCAACCACCGAAAGGACCTCAACAACTAAGCCAAGTAGCCAAAAGCCTTCAACTACTAAGTCAACCACCGGAAGGACCTCAACAACTGAGACAAGCACCCAAAAGCCATCCTCCGTAAAGCCGAGCGGACCGAGCACCACAACAGCAAAGCCAAGTAGCCAAAAGCCTTCAACTACTAAGCCAACCACCGAAAGGACCTCAACAACTAAGCCAAGTAGCCAAAAACCATCAACTACTAAGCCAACCACCGAAAGGACCTCAACAGTTAAGCCAAGTAGCCAAAAGCCATCCTCCGTAAAGCCGAGCGGACCGAGCACCACAACAGCTAAGCCAAGTAGCCAAAAGCCATCAACTACTAAGCCAACCACCGAAAGGACCTCAACAGTTAAGCCTAGTAGCCAAAGGCCTTCAACTACTAAGCCAACCACCGAAAGGACCTCAACAACTAAACCAAGTAGCCAAAAACCATCAACTACTAAGCCAACCACCGGAAGGACCTCAACAGTTAAGCCTAGTAGCCAAAAGCCATCAACTACTAAGCCAACCACCGGAAGGACCTCAACAACTAAGACAAGCACCCAAAAGCCATCCTCCGTAAAGCCGAGTGGACCGAGCACCACAACAGTTAAGCCAAGTAGCCAAAGGCCTTCAACTACTAAGCCAACCACCGGAAGGACCTCAACAACTAAGACAAGTAGCCAAAAGCCGTCAACTGCTAAGCCAACCACCGAAAGGACCTCAACAACTAAGACAAGCACCCAAAAGCCATCCTCCGTAAAGCCGAGTGGACCGAGCACCACAACAGTTAAGCCAAGTAGCCAAAAACCATTAACAACTAAGCCAACCACCGGAAGGACCTCAACAGTTAAGCCTAGTAGCCAAAAGCCTTCAACTACTAAGCCAACCACCGGAAGGACCTCAACAACTAAGACAAGTAGCCAAAAGCCGTCAACTGCTAAGCCAACCACCGAAAGGACCTCAACAACTAAGACAAGCACCCAAAAGCCATCCTCCGTAAAGCCGAGTGGACCGAGCACCACAACAGTTAAGCCAAGTAGCCAAAGGCCTTCAACTACTAAGCCAACCACCGGAAGGACCTCAACAACTAAGACAAGTAGCCAAAAGCCGTCAACTGCTAAGCCAACCACCGAAAGGACCTCAACAACTAAGACAAGCACCCAAAAGCCATCCTCCGTAAAGCCGAGTGGACCGAGCACCACAACAGTTAAGCCAAGTAGCCAAAGGCCTTCAACTACTAAGCCAACCACCGGAAGGACCTCAACAACTAAGACAAGTAGCCAAAAGCCGTCAACTACTAAGCCAACCACCGGAAGGACCTCAACAACTAAGACAAGCACCCAAAAGCCATCCTCCGTAAAGCCGAGTGGACCGAGCACCACAACAGCTAAGCCAAGTAGCCAAAGGCCTTCAACTACTAAGCCAACCACCGGAAGGACCTCAACAGTTAAGCCAAGTAGCCAAAAGCCATCCTCCGTAAAGCCGAGCGGACCGAGCACCACAACAGCTAAGCCAAGTAGCCAAAAGCCTTCAACTACTAAGCCAACCACCGAAAGGACCTCAACAACTAAGCCAAGTAGCCAAAAGCCGTCAACTACTAAGCCAACCACCGGAAGGACCTCAACAACTAAGACAAGCACCCAAAAGCCATCCTCCGTAAAGCCGAGTGGACCGAGCACCACAACAGCTAAGCCAAGTAGCCAAAGGCCTTCAACTACTAAGCCAACCACCGAAAGGACCTCAACAACTAAACCAAGTAGCCAAAAACCATCAACTACTAAGCCAACCACCGGAAGGACCTCCACAGTTAAGCCAAGTAGCCAAAAGCCTTCAACTACTAAGCCAACCACCGGAAGGACTTCAACAACTAAGACAAGCACCCTAAAGCCATCCTCCGTAAAGCCGAGCGGACCGAGCACCACAACAGCAAAGCCAAGTAGCCAAAAGCCTTCAACTACTAAGCCAACCACCGAAAGGACCTCAACAACTAAGCCAAGTAGCCAAAAACCATCAACTACTAAGCCAACCACCGGAAGGACCTCAACAACTAAGACAAGCACCCAAAAGCCATCCTCCGTAAAGCCGAGTGGACCGAGCACCACAACAGCTAAGCCAAGTAGCCAAAGGCCTTCAACTACTAAGCCAACCACCGAAAGGACTTCAACAGTTAAGCCAAGTAGCCAAAAGCCATCCTCCGTAAAGCCGAGCGGACCGAGCACCACAACACCTAAGCCAAGTAGCCAAAAGCCATCAACTACTAAGCCAACAACCGAAAGGACCTCAACAGTTAAGCCTAGTAGCCAAAAGCCTTCAACTACTAAGCCAACCACCGGAAGGACCTCAACAACTAAGCCAAGTAGCCAACAGCCGTCAACTACTAAGCCAACCACCGGAAGGACCTCAACAACTAAGACAAGCACCCAAAAGCCATCCTCCGTAAAGCCGAGTGGACCGAGCACCACAACAGTTAAGCCAAGTAGCCAAAGGCCTTCAACTACTAAGCCAACCACCGGAAGGACCTCAACAACTAAGACAAGTAGCCAAAAGCCGTCAACTGCTAAGCCAACCACCGAAAGGACCTCAACAACTATGCCAAGTAGCCAAAAACCATCAACTACTAAGCCAACCACCGGAAGGACCTCAACAGTTAAGCCTAGTAGCCAAAAGCCGTCAACTACTAAGCCAACCACCGGAAGGACCTCAACAACTAAGACAAGCACCCAAAAGCCATCCTCCGTAAAGCCGAGTGGACCGAGCACCACAACAGCTAAGCCAAGTAGCCAAAGGCCTTCAACTACTAAGCCAACCACCGGAAGGACCTCAACAACTAAGCCAAGTAGCCAAAAGCCGTCAACTACTAAGCCAACCACCGGAAGTACCTCAACAACTAAGCCAAGTAGCCAACAGCCGTCAACTACTAAGCCAACCACCGGAAGGACCTCAACAACTAAGACAAGCACCCAAAAGCCATCCTCCGTAAAGCCGAGTGGACCGAGCACCACAACAGCTAAGCCAAGTAGCCAAAGGCCTTCAACTACTAAGCCAACCACCGGAAGGACCTCAACAGTTAAGCCAAGTAGCCAAAAGCCATCCTCCGTAAAGCCGAGCGGACCGAGCACCACAACAGCTAAGCCAAGTAGCCAAAAGCCATCAACTACTAAGCCAACCACCGGAAGGACCTCAACAGTTAAGCCTAGTAGCCAAAAGCCGTCAACTACTAAGCAAACCACCGGAAGGACCTCAACAACTAAGACAAGCACCCAAAAGCCATCCTCCGTAAAGCCGAGTGGACCGAGCACCACAACAGCTAAGCCAAGTAGCCAAAGGCCTTCAACTACTAAGCCAACCACCGGAAGGACTTCAACAACTAAGACAAGCACCCAAAAGCCATCCTCCGTAAAGCCGAGCGGACCGAGCACCACAACAGCTAAGCCAAGTAGCCAAAAGCCGTCAACTACTAAGCCAACCACCGAAAGGACCTCAACAACTAAGCCAAGTAGCCAAAAGCCTTCAACTACTAAGTCAACCACCGAAAGGACCTCAACAACTAAGCCAAGTAGCCAAAAGCCATCAACTATTAAGCCAACCACCGGAAGGACTTCAACAACTAAGACAAGCACCCAAAAGCCATCCTCCGTAAAGCCGAGCGGACCGAGCACCACAACAGCTAAGCCAAGTAGCCAAAAGCCGTCAACTACTAAGCCAACCACCGCAAGGACCTCAACAACTAAGCCAAGTAGCCAAAAACCATCAACTATTAAGCCAACCACCGGAAGGACCTCAACAGTTAAGCCAAGTAGCCAAAAGCCGTCAACTACTAAGTCATCCACCGAAAGGACCTCAACAACTGAGACAAGTAGCCAAAAGCCTTCAACTACTAAGTCAACCACCGAAAGGACCTCAACAACTAAGCCAAGTAGCCAAAAGCCATCAACTATTAAGCCAACCACCGGAAGGACTTCAACAACTAAGACAAGCACCCAAAAGCCATCCTCCGTAAAGCCGAGCGGACCGAGCACCACAACAGCTAAGCCAGGTAGCCAAAAGCCATCAACTACTAAGCCAACCACCGAAAGGACCTCAACAACTAAGCCATGTAGCCAAAAGCCTTCAACTACTAAGTCAACCACCGAAAGGACCTCAACAACTAAGCCAAGTAGCCAAAAGCCATCAACTATTAAGCCAACCACCGGAAGGACTTCAACAACTAAGACAAGCACCCAAAAGCCATCCTCCGTAAAGCCGAGCGGACCGAGCACCACAACAGCTAAGCCAAGTAGCCAAAAGCCGTCAACTACTAAGCCAACCACCGAAAGGACCTCAACAACTAAGCCAAGTAGTCAAAAGCCTTCAACTACTAAGTCAACCACCGAAAGGACCTCAACAACTAAGCCAAGTAGCCAAAAGCCTTCAACTATTAAGCCAACCACCGAAAGGACCTCAACAACTAAGCCAAGTAGCCAAAAGCCATCAACTATTAAGCCAACCACCGGAAGGACTTCAACAACTAAGACAAGCACCCAAAAGCCATCCTCCGTAAAGCCGAGCGGACCGAGCACTA
This sequence comes from Drosophila eohydei, assembly GCA_035045825.1. Classification (NCBI taxonomy): domain Eukaryota; kingdom Metazoa; phylum Arthropoda; class Insecta; order Diptera; family Drosophilidae; genus Drosophila; species Drosophila eohydei. Next base: position 10,362,153 of record JAWNOT010000036.1, on the reverse strand, counting down.
CAACAGCTAAGACAAGTAGCCAAAAGCCATCAACTACTAAGCCAACCACCGAAAGGACCTCGACAGCTAAGCCAAGTAGCCAAAAGACGTCAACTACAAAGTCAACCACCGAAAGGACCTCAACAACTAAGCCAAGTAGCCAAAAGCCGTCAACTACTAAGCCAACCACCGAAAGGACCTCAACAGCTAAGCCAAGTAGCCAAAAACCATCAACTACTAAGTCAGCCACCGGAAGGACTTCAACAACTAAGACAAGCACCCAAAAGCCATCCTCCGTAAAGCCGAGCGGACCGAGCACCACAACAGCTAAGCCAAGTAGCCAAAAGCCATCAACTACTAAGCCAACCACCGAAAGGACCTCAACAACTAAGCCAAGTAGCCAAAAGCCTTCAACTACTAAGCCAACCACCGAAAGTACCTCAACAACTAAGCCAAGTAGCCAAAAGCCATCAACTATTAAGCCAACCACCGGAAGGACTTCAACAACGAAGACAAGCACCCAAAAGCCATCCTCCGTAAAGCCGAGCGGACCGAGCACTACAACAGCTAAGACAAGTAGCCAAAAGCCATCAACTACTAAGCCAACCACCGAAAGGACCTCGACAGCTAAGCCAAGTAGCCAAAAGCCGTCATCTACTAAGTCAACCACCGAAAGGACCTCAACAACTAAGCCAAGTAGCCAAAAACCATCAACTACTAAGTCAACCACCGAAAGGACCTCAACAACTAAGCCAAGTAGCCAAAAGCCGTCAACTACTAAGTCAACCACCGAAAGGACCTCAACAACTGAGACAAGCACCCAAAAGCCATCCTCCGTAAAGCCGAGCGGACCGAGCACCACAACAGCTAAGCCAAGCAGCCAAAAACCTTCAACTACTAAGCCAACCACCGAAAGGACCTCAACAACTAAGCCAAGTAGCCAAAAGCCTTCAACTACTAAGTCAACCACCGAAAGGACCTCAACAACTAAGCCAAGTAGCCAAAAGCCTTCAACTACTAAGCCAACCACCGAAAGGACCTCAACAACTAAGCCAAGTAGCCAAAAGCCATCAACTATTAAGCCAACCACCGGAAGGACTTCAACAACTAAGACAAGCACCCAAAAGCCATCCTCCGTAAAGCCGAGCGGACCGAGCACTACAACAGCTAAGACAAGTAGCCAAAAGCCATCAACTACTAAGCGAACCACCGAAAGGACCTCGACAGCTAAGCCAAGTAGCCAAAAGCCGTCATCTACTAAGTCAACCACCGAAAGGACCTCAACAACTAAGCCAAGTAGCCAAAAACCATCAACTACTAAGTCAACCACCGAAAGGACCTCAACAATTAAGCCAAGTAGCCAAAAGCCGTCAACTACTAAGTCAACCACCGAAAGGACCTCAACAACTGAGACAAGCACCCAAAAGCCATCCTCCGTAAAGCCGAGCGGACCGAGCACCACAACAGCTAAGCCAAGCAGCCAAAAACCTTCAACTACTAAGCCAACCACCGAAAGGACCTCAACAACTAAGCCAAGTAGCCAAAAGCCTTCAACTACTAAGTCAACCACCGAAAGGACCTCAACAACTAAGCCAAGTAGCCAAAAACCATCAACTACTAAGTCAACCACCGAAAGGACCTCGACAGCTAAGCCAAGTAGCCAAAAGCCGTCAACTACTAAGCCAACCACCGGAAGGACTTCAACAACTAAGACAAGCACCCAAAAGCCATCCTCCGTAAAGCCGAGCGGACCGAGCACTACAACAGCTAAGACAAGTAGCCAAAAACCATCAACTACTAAGCCAACCACCGAAAGGACCTCAACAACTAAGCCAAGTAGCCAAAAGCCGTCAACTATTAAGTCAACCACCGAAAGGACCTCAACAACTGAGACAAGCACCCAAAAGCCATCCTCCGTAAAGCCGAGCGGACCGAGCACTACAACAGCTAAGACAAGTAGCCAAAAACCATCAACTACTAAGCCAACCACCGAAAGGACCTCGACAGCTAAGCCAAGTAGCCAAAAGCCGTCAACTACTAAGCCAACCACCGGAAGGACTTCAACAACTAAGACAAGCACCCAAAAGCCATCCTCCGTAAAGCCGAGCGGACCGAGCACCACAACAGCTAAGCCAAGTAGCCAAAAGCCTTCAAGTACTAAGCCAACCACCGAAAGGACCTCGACAACTAAGCCAAGTAGCCAAAAGCCGTCAACTACTAAGCCAACCACCGGAAGGACTTCAACAACTAAGACAAGCACCCAAAAGCCATCCTCCGTAAAGCCGAGCGGACCGAGCACTACAACAGCTAAGACAAGTAGCCAAAAACCATCAACTACTAAGCCAACCACCGAAAGGACCTCAACAACTAAGCCAAGTAGCCAAAAGCCGTCAACTATTAAGTCAACCACCGAAAGGACCTCAACAACTGAGACAAGCACCCAAAAGCCATCCTCCGTAAAGCCGAGCGGACCGAGCACTACAACAGCTAAGACAAGTAGCCAAAAACCATCAACTACTAAGCCAACCACCGAAAGGACCTCGACAACTAAGCCAAGTAGCCAAAAGCCATCAACTATTAAGCCAACCACCGGAAGGACTTCAACAACTAAGACAAGCACCCAAAAGCCATCCTCCGTAAAGCCGAGCGGACCGAGCACCACAACAGCTAAGCCAAGTAGCCAAAAGCCGTCAACTACTAAGCCAACCACCGGAAAGACCTCAACAACTAAGACAAGCACCCAAAAGCCATCCTCCGTAAAGCCGAGCGGACCTTCGACTACTAAGCCACCTATCAGAAGCACCTCAACAGCTAAGCCAAGCACTCGAAAGACGTCGACTAGAAAGCCATCGACGCTTAAACCGAGCAAGCCAAGCATTAGAACATCAACCACAGTGAAGCCTTCTGAACCAAGTACACCAAAGACAAAGCCGACTAGGGCAAGCACTTCAACAGCTAAGACAAGTACACAAGAGTTTTCCACTGTAAAACCGACTGTCCGAACGTCTACAACAACCAGATCGAGCACTAATAAGCCAGGCACCTCGAAGCCAACTGTTCGAAGCACAACAACTAATCAATTTACTTCTCCAAGCACAACAGAATCATTACCACCTTTCAATATATTTTAGGTGAGTTTACTGAAAAGCGTTCATCGATGAGATGTCTTGTACCCTGCTCGTCAGATTCTATCACCGATATCATCAAAACTGTCTGCTGCCAGTAAAATTGAATTTAAATAATGCCAATATCATTTTAATGTACATTTTTGACAGCGTGTCTGCTCTGTATACTATTAAATTTGCCTGAAAATGTTATATATGTGTGAATATTTTTTGATATAATTACATGTTATTGACTGTTTACAAATACACTATGGAACATATCTAACTTTTGCAATAAGTCAATAAGAATCATTTAATATCGTTACAGTTCTACTTCTATTATATATATTTTGTTAGAATTTTGGGTATTTTCATTTACTTTTTATATTTTGTTTAAAAACTATATACGTATAAATGTTTATATATAAGCAACAAATCCCAAAATATCAATGAAAAATTTTGAATTTAGAATAAGACCATGCAGTTGGACGCGCCCGGATACAAGGAAGGCCTTCTGTATGAATGTATAACTGTTTGTATGAATGTAGTAATGAATGAATGCATGAACATATGAATGTATGACTGTATGAATGTATGAATGTATGAATGTATGAATTTATGAATGTATGAATGTATGAATGTATGAATGTATGAATGTATGAATGTATGAATGTATGAATGTATGAATGTATGAATGTATGAATGTATGAATGTATGAATGTATGAATGTATGAATGTATGAATGTATGAATGTATGAATGTATGAATGTATGAATGTATGAATGTATGAATGTATGAATGTATGAATGTATGAATGTATGAATGTATGAATGTATGAATGTATGAATGTATGAATGTATGAATGTATGAATGTATGAATGTATGAATGTATGAATGTATGAATGTATGAATGTATGAATGTATGAATGTATGAATGTATGAATGTATGAATGTATGAATGTATGAATGTATGAATGTATGAATGTATGAATGTATGAATGTATGAATGTATGAATGTATGAATGTATGAATGTATGAATGTATGAATGTATGAATGTATGAATGTATGAATGTATGAATGTATGAATGTATGAATGTATGAATGTATGAATGTATGAATGTATGAATGTATGAATGTATGAATGTATGAATGTATGAATGTATGAATGTATGAATGTATGAATGTATGAATGTATGAATGTATGAATGTATGAATGTATGAATGTATGAATGTATGAATGTATGAATGTATGAATGTATGAATGTATGAATGTATGTATGCATGAATGTATGAATGTATGAATGTATGAATGTATGAATGTATGAATGTATGAATGTATGAATGTATGAATGTATGAATGTATGAATGTATGAATGTATGAATGTATGAATGTATGAATGTATGAATGTATGAATGTATGAATGTATGAATGTATGAATGTATGAATGTATGAATGTATGAATGTATGAATGTATGAATGTATGAATGTATGAATGTATGAATGTATGAATGTATGAATGTATGAATGTATGAATGTATGAATGTATGAATGTATGAATGTATGAATGTATGAATGTATGAATGTATGAATGTATGAATGTATGAATGTATGAATGTATGAATGTATGAATGTATGAATGTATGAATGTATGAATGTATGAATGTATGAATGTATGAATGTATGAATGTATGAATGTATGAATGTATGAATGTATGAATGTATGAATGTATGAATGTATGAATGTATGAATGTATGAATGTATGAATGTATGAATGTATGAATGTATGAATGTATGAATGTATGAATGTATGAATGTATGAATGTATGAATGTATGAATGTATGAATGTATGAATGTATGAATGTATGAATGTGTGAATGCGTGAATTTACGTATAGCAATCGCTGTTCTAACACCATTCCGGCTAAGTTAAGGCAAATTTATTTTCATATGCTGTCCTAAACTGCGTTTCTAATGAATTCATTCATATAATGTAGGCAGGAGACGGCCGATCTTTGGGTTGATTATATTTGCAATACTCTGTACAAAATTAAGTAATGAAAACTTATTCAGCTGAAATGTGTTCTTGGAAATTTACTTTCTTTCGTTTGCTACAATTTGGTTTGCTCTTGGTTGAAAATAATTAATTTGTTCCTGCATTTGTTTACTCCGATTTGTTCTAAAAAGCGCTAAGAAAATGTTGAGGTATGTAAACACAATTTGTGCCAAGTGCCGACTGCGGAACTTCTGGTTGTTGGCCAAGAAATTAATTGAAATAGTTAAGAGCACGCAAAATACGTATTCTGTCACAGAAGCAGGCCCAGAGTAAAAGTCGTCGTTGCGTGCAAAAACAAGTAAGTCTAGTTGGGAGTGCCTGACTGTCAGATACCCAACAGTTGAATGCATTCCACTGTAGCTATTAACGTGGAATAACTTAACTCAGATAACTTAAGCTACATAATGATTATAATCAATTTCGTTGAAATTTAAAAGTAAATGATTACTATTGGACGATGTCTATTAAGTCTTTAACTAGGTTTTAAGTTCGACAGATGAAAAAGGGAAAATTCTGAAAAATAATACATGGGCTTGTCAGTTGCGATTGCTTTACGCCATTATACCCGTTATCATTAGACTTAGGTTATTAAACAGATAAGTAAAATAATGTTTGACTTGATGCAAAGCTCTTGAAGCATGTTTTGATCCATGCCTATTATCCATTCTGGGACCGGCTGAATGGACTCAACCAGTAAGAGTCAATATCTATACAAATATCTGCCATACAATTAAGATATGCCAAATGCGTTTTAATTGCTACTAACACAATATATTCCGTTGTAACCCAGATTGATTTTCCGTCCATTGCCAAATTACCAGCACATCAACTGTGTTGCCCGATGGGATGCGTCGGATGAATGATTCGACAGAATGCTCGATTAATTGTTATATTCAGATATAATATTAGCTAGCTAACGGCTCACCAGCATAACAAAAGCAACCGAAGAAGCCTTCACAAAACAGTTGGTTGAATTGGCAATACTCTGTAAACTCAGTTCCGATTGATAAATCTATGAATTGTGTAAGGGCATGATTCAAAAGAGTTTCCAGAACGTTCGTAGTGGACTTTTGCAGTTCTTAAAACGATATTTGATAATTTTATTTGGATGCTTGCTACGCTTCAAGGTATCTAGTTCTAGAATCGGTAGGTCAATTAAATAACTAATTATGGTTAGGTAATCCTCATTAAGTATGTAGCTTGACTTATTCACTTTCATCAATCTGCATTCGTTTATCTGTTGCATACACATTCTCTGCTTGAGGATGCCCCTATTTGGTCATTAGTTGTGTGTGTACATGGTGTAAGGAAATAAAACCCATAAACACGTTACCAACACCATAACCACAAATGAACGCACAATAATCGTGTTCCGTGTCCGATGATGGCAGATTACAAATGTCAATGATAGAGTGTGCGTGCGTGTGTGTGTGTATTTGCATGTGTGTCTGCGCGTGTGGGCGTGCGTAATGGAACGGCTCGGCATAATCACCTTGGTATGCCCTCCATATTAGAAAAAATCCGAAAAAAAAGAAATACTCAAACAGTTGGGGCCGTTGGGTGACACGTCAAAGTTCATTGACCAGAAAAAAAGAAGTGAAAAAGTAGTGGCACTGCGGGTGAGTCCTTCAACCACTTTGCACCACCGCAACCACTTTGCTTCACTCATGATGAGCAATTAAAATGAACGCTCCATCAAAAGACTCGGTGGCAGTGCCGTCAAGCAAATGATTGAGTGCCTCCAGCTGGCAGTGATAACCATATTGAACTGGCGTGAACTAGTTCTCTCTACGCTGCTTTGAAGCGCGCTTTTAATTAATTGATGCAGCTATTAGTCGAAGGTTAGTTAAGTGTTTAATTTAGTTGTAACAGAAGTTCGTTCTGCCATCGACCGTTTGAACAAGTTCAAAACTTTTTGCCAACACTCAGGCGACTGGTTTCGCTTGCCTTAATCCAAAAAAAAAAGAAATAATGTTGTCTAAATTGTTTGTGTGCATTTTCCTTTGAACGCATACACACAGACAGACATCACAGCAAGCGTCTGATAGCATTTTATGGGTCAGCAAAGAGGTACACTGTAAAAAATATTGGGGTAGTTCCCCATTGTGATTGAGTGGTTGAATAGCCTCAGCGCATGGAGTGATATCAATATTTGCAATATTTAATATAATAAATGTTAAGTGCTTTTTCTTTCAGTGTAAGCGCAAGCAGCCATAGGGTGACTGGACCTTAACTGAAATAAAGTGAAGCTTGCCTGAATGAAGCGTTTGTCCTAAGCAGAACCTCAGATTTTGATTCAGATTAAAATATTATTATCCTTACCTAATAGAGTTTATTGATGTGTTTAGTTCGTTATAGATATGTTCTCTTATACAGGCCAATGTATGACTTTTTGCACTTGCTCAATGTGCTTCGGTCAGAGAGCTTTAATTGGCTTATATGTTCACCAACTCTGACCTGTCGTAGGTCAGCCAGCCAGTCAGCCCAGCGGCAATGGATGAATTAATATAAATCAAGGCATCACAAGCTGCTGTCGTTCGCCCTCTAATAAACCTTTGGGCACTTGAACTCTTTAGACAAAATGCCACAAGCTGGGAGGGGGGGCGAGCACAAGCACGCAATGGCTGGAAAAGCCGCGACGCATTTTGATATCAATTAAATTTGGCGTGAAATTTGAAGCACTTTGTAGCAAGTACTGTAAACAATTTATTCCAGGAAAGCTCATGATGAGTTCGTGACTTCCATCGCAATGTCCTATGTTAAGTCACCAAGATGCGCCCACAGACCGCGTATGCAGCCCACTCACCCAGTCGTCCATCCAGCAGCAAATTGTGGCTTAATAAATTCACCAGCTTTGATTATCTAATAGAATCAATTTTAGATGTGTTTGGCCTGATTCTATATGCAGGCCATAAACAACACGGAATAAATTCGTGAGTGTTCCGAAAGTAAGCAAAGCGGAATAAGGACCAACAGTATTCAGCTTATATTAGATAAGTTTCTTTCTCCATTTAGCTACATTTTTTATGTTAACTTATTTTCAATATATCTTACATACAGTCTATTTTTGAGACGAATTGTAAACCCATCTAATAAATATCTAATATATAGTTATATATTTCTTATATATTCTAATATATATGCATATATATCTTATACATATGCATATTCGTATATTTACAAATTCATATTCATATTCATATTCATATTCATGTTCATATTCATATTCATATTCATATTCATATTCATATTCATATTCATATTCATATTCATATTCATATTCATATGCATATTCATATTCATATTCATATTCATATTCAAATTCATATTCATATTCATATTCATATTCATATTCATATTCATATTCATATTCATATTCATATTCATATTCATATTCATATTCATATTCATATTCATATTCATATTCATATTCATATTCATATTCATATTCATATTCATATTCATATTCATATTCATATTCATATTCATATGCATATTCATATTCATATTCATATTCATATTCATATTCATATTCATATTCATATTCATATTCATATTCATATTCATATTCATATTCATATTCATATTCATATTCATATTCATATTCATATTCATATTCATATTCATATTCATATTCATATTCATATTCATATTCATATTCATATTCATATTCATATTCATATTCATATTCATATTCATATTCATATTCATATTCATATTCATATTCATATTCATATTCATATTCATTTTCATTTTCATATTCATATTCATATTCATACTCATGTCCATATCCACATATTCATATTCATGTTCATGTTCATACTCATGCTCATGTACACATATTCATATTCATGTTCATAATCATATTCATATTCATATATTCATACTCATATCCATATTCAAATTTATATTTAGGTTCATAATCACATTCCCATATTGTTCTTTAGAAAATCACTCTTCAGTTGATATTGGTATATATATTCATCTTCATATTCATAATCATTCACCTATTCATACTCATATTTACTAACTCATTTACTCATTCATCTCTATGCAGATGCTCAAATTATTGCTAATATTAATTTACGTATACCTATTCAGCACACATATTATTGGTACTCTTATTCACATTCAAATATTTATTTATATATTTCTATTAATACTAATGTTCATATTTATATTCATGTTGATCTGGGTTCGTCGGCATCTTCGTGGCTTAATTTGCTTCATTAATTTGAGCGTCCCGCGTTAAGGTGTCAACGCATGGCAGCTGGCAGTAGTGCGACGTCTAATGGAAGGGACCCGTGCGGCAATTGATATTGGTATTGGTATTGGTAATTGCAGCTTAGTCGTTAGTCAACAGTCAATGGGCTCCAACAAAGGGGAGCAGCATTGACAACAACAAGCACGCGGACAACAATGGCGACAGCTTCGTTCGCGTCTGTGATGGTAGCGTGAATAGCAGCGCAGCGATAACAGGTGGAGTGGGTGGCGACAGGTAGCAGGCATCCAGCATCCAATATGTTGATGCCACAGTGTGCTGCCTGTATCAAAGGGAAACCGGATAATTTGCTGTCCAGGCTGATGCTGTCAGCAGTGCTGGGTGTTCGTGTCGCATTTATTGAGCGACCCACGGGCATGGAGTCCTTTCTGTGCCTTCCTGTCCTCTGTCTTCTGTCGTTTGCCAACTGATTTATCTGCATCCTGTGACGTGGAATGGCCACTATGCCCTCGCGGCACAATTTGCGTTTTGTGTCAGTTGTCCAACGCTCACTGGGAATAAAATGGGCCATTTCTAATCAGACCAATCCATGCACAATGTGTGCGCAGCCCGTTCCAAGACTCGTACGGGTTGGCTCTATATAGGTTAAGATTAAAAGTGATCCTTTGATTTTTATCTTTGTGGGTGTACAGAATCCAGTTAGCTAAATTCATATTAAACTCGAAAATCTAAGCAGCACAAACTATTAAAGCGGACACTTCAGCTGTCGTCAATCATCTGTTGGAGTCGTAAAGCGTCTCCTCCAACTCTCCGGCAAGACTATTGATTAATTTAGCCGGTCATTGCACTGCAGTGAAAGCACTTAAAGACTCTTGTGCGTTGTGTCTCTGGCCTGGAGTCTGTTGAGTCTCGCCCGTCTCGCAAGCTATAAAAGTTCTTGGCCAAATTGAATTGTCAGAGTTTGAAGCAAGCTCACAATTTCTCTCCATTATGTGGACAACTTTGGCTCTGACTTTCTTCCTTTCCTCCTTTGGCTTGTTTTGTTTTTGGTCACTTAAAAATTAATTTGCAGCTAAACCTCAGGCAATTGTGGGCAAGCGGAACTGTGTGGTGCCGCTGCCGTTGCCGTTGCTCCTGTTTCCATTTCTGTCTGGGTGTCTAGTTTTGACTGCATTGTTTCAACTTTTCGCCCGCCCAATAGCAGATAATTGAATTTAATCATCATTATCGTCGTAGTTATAATAATCATGATTATTACTGCTGCTGTTGGGGACTGTTGGGTACCAGCCGCCCCTTCCCAGTCTCCGCTCCCACTACCAATTTTACGCTTTTCAAACTTATCAATTTGTGCGTTATAATTTCATTTGAAATACCATCCACAACCAAAGTGGGCGTGGACATGGGCGTGGCCGGGGCGATTTGTATTTAAATAGCGCTGCATTCATCACATCAGGCCACGTTTTTTTCTCTTTTTTTTGGCTACATTTCGGGTCGCAAGTTTCTCCACCCACAAACCGCTTCATTTCGCCATGATGAAGAGAATTGCAATTAACACACACACACACACACACACACACACACACACACACACACACACACACTATCGCACGCACACCCGCTCACACATAAAGCCAGCTTATTCAGTGACAAACTTTTTGTCCTTGTTCAGTCAACTTTTTTCGCTGGCCGTTGAAGTCATTGTTATTCGAGCAGATCTCGGTGTCCGTTGGACGTCAGCATTTGAGGCCTCCATATGCTGGGGACATTTAAGTTTCTGCCTCTATTGCTGCTGCTGCTGGTCGCCTAATTCAATTTTAATCTACTTGGATACCAACTTTCACTTAATGGCCATGCCCCGTACGTGTCTGCCACAAATCGCAGCACGCACGCAGCTGACAGTCAAAATGTCGTTTGTGGCCCCTTAATCTTGTTCCAGTTTCTTTTTGTTCGGTTTCTGTGGTGTTTTTTTTCTGCTTTTTTTGGCGTTTAAGCATTTGCAGCCGCCCTAACTACTGACCACCTACTTGCTCGCTCGCTTTCCCTGTCTCAGTCTACCTTTTTCTCATTCTCTTTTCCTAAGTCTATCTCATACTTTCATTGGCTACCTTCGATTTGGCATACATTTGCTAATAATTGGCTTCGCACTTATGCTTCGGAAGTCCACAGCGGTCAGTGTAAGCGCAAGACCACTTAACACTGCACACCCACACACACCCACAAACATCTTTACATTGCAAATAAACCACTCAAATCTGAAGTATATTTTATACTTGCTCACAGTAAAAAGGAGATATAAAATTATATTTGGTGCATCAAAACAGAACAACAGTGACTTAAGCTTGAAGTTTGTGGCTCTTAAACTGTGGAAGAAACGCATTAACCTGATATGCCATGCCTCTCACGGAGGGTATTAAATATTTTAAGTCTTGAACTGCCCACATGATTTGGCACACGCCTAGTATGCGTATCGCAGGAGTCAAATTTGTCTCTAGATTGGCTGGCGTTCATAAGGCATTATCGATATAGTTACAACAATTATTTAACAGTCAGTCAATCTGTCAGTCAGTTATGTGGCCAGTCAGTCAGCCAGGCAATCACTCAATCAGTTTGTAAATCTTTTGGTCAATCGGTCAATCAATAAGCCAATCAGTCAATCTGTCAGTTAGTCAATCAATCAGTCTGTAAGTCTATTGGTCAATCAATCAATCAATCTTTCAATCATTCATTTTGTCAGTATGTCAATCTGTCAGTCAAGGAGTCAATCAATCAGTCTATAAGTCTTTTGATCATTTAGTCAATCAGTCAATCAATCAATCTGTAAGTCTATTGGTCGATCAGTCAATCAATCAGCCAGTCCATCAATCAGTCTGTCCATCAATAAATCAATCAATCAATCTGAAAGTCAATTGGTCAATTAAGTTAATCCGTCAGTCAGTCATTCAATATTAAGTGGTCAGTCAGTCAGTCAGTCAATCAGTCAATTAATCAGTCTGTAAATCTATTGGTCAATTAGTCAATTAATCACTCAGTCAGTCAATCAACCAATCAGTCAGTCTGCCAAACAACCAGTCAATCCGTCAGTCATACCCAAACTGCACAGAGATTTGTCAGCCCTTCACAATGTATGTAGATCTTAACGAAATGGCATCGAGGGAGCTATACAAATCATCATCAACTGAGTAGCCAAAGAGTCAAGTTAGAGCTACACACATTTTCTTTGTAATTTACGCGCGAGGCACGTGAGATTCATATGAACCTCTCGACCTCTCCAGTGGGCTGTTAACTTCTGGGTCAGCTAACTTTTTTTTCGGCCATTGCAATGAAGAAAAATGATGCGCCAAATGTGTGAGGCAAGGAGTCACCCAGCGGGTAGAAGTGTGGACCAGGCAAACGAACCCGTGCACACATACGCATTCAGAATGTTGCTGGGGCTCTTATGACCGGTTGGCTGTTTCTTGTTAGCCCTAGGCACATCTATATAAGCCCGCTGCCTCCAGCCGGATGTCTCTCTATTTCTCAGCTGTATGACTCTCGCCACTCCCTAGCTTAGAGCCAGCAGCAAACGACGACATCAAACAATTCTCTTCAAATGTGCTTCTTCTTTTTGTATTTTTTTTGTGTTTGGTTTTTGTTTTTGTTATTTTTTCGATTGGCTGCCCCTGGTCAGTCCTGGTCAAACGTGGGCAGTCGTGGTCAGACTATGCTGGTTGGACCCCCTTTGTTGTCTGTGGCTCACCCCATTCAGGCAGCTCGTTTTATTTCGCTGCCCTGCTCAATTGTAAATATTAATGAGGGTTATTTCTACTCTGCAGACTAAGAAATAAAATCCTTAATTTATATGCACTTATTATGTATGCATTACTAATATAAACCATAATAATAAATGAACTCCTGAATCTTACGGCTAAATATATGTAGCGATAGCTGTAGATGTGGATATATGTATATGTATGTTAGTTCTAAGTGATTGCTAACCATAGCTCAAGCTTCTTTTAGGGCAAATGAATGTAAGTCTCAGAGGTAGGCGTGGTTCATTCCATATTCTTAATCGGGATTGGCAGTCAAGCCGATCTGGTCATTTCCGTCCGTTCGTTCACGTAACTAAGGAAAACTTCTCCCGAACTTAGCTGCAAGTCTATTATTTCGATAAGAATCGATTATTGAATCATCGATTACCGTTCTGGGGATTATTTTGAGAGCTTTACTGTACTTGCATACGCAGGCATATTTACAACGTCCACATTTCTTTAATTTTATCATTTTTTCGTACTTAGCGCTCCTCTGCTGTGGCCTAGGCTGAGCTTCTTGATTATCCTCCTGTTGCAGTCGTCTTCCTTGGTACTGACCTCGCGATTGCAGCATCATGTGGACGGAAAGTGACACAGGCAACATTTTTTTGGTACTTTCTGACTGTGTGGTCAAATTAATTTCATTTGATGTTGCTGAAGCTCTTTACATGCGGAAAATGGTTTTCGCAGTGATGCGAAGTGAGTGCATGTAGAGAGAGCGAGCGAGAGACTGAGAGAGAGAGACAGGAGACAGTGGGAAAGGTCTCTCTTCCTATAAAGAGAGAGAGAGAAAGAAAGAAAGAGACAGAGAGAGAGAGAGAGAGAGAGAGAGAGAGAGAGACAAAGAAAGAAAGAGAGAGAGAGAGAGAAAAAAGAGAGAGACAGAGAGAGATGTAGCGAAAGACAGAGAGTTGCTATAAAGCTGTATTCCTATGTTTGCCATTTCGACCAGTAGCGAACAGTTCATGAAATCGTGAAAAGTCCAATATCTATAATTTAAAAGGAGCCTTCTTTAACTAAAATCGAACTAATACATGAGTATTGATTGATTAAATGATTTTTTTACTGATTTGTTTAGTTTATTAAATGAAAATTCCCTTCGCGTGCTGTTAACTTCAATCAAGAAATCAGCATTGACTAATTGATTCATTATTGCTGATCCATGTTGATTCGTTATTCGCGTACTATAATTTACCCATTCGAATAAGTGTTTATATGAACAACTTAGTTGGAACTGGTTGACTGGTGTGCTTTGCGACTCGAAGGTATTTTTCAGATATTTTCGAAATTTTAATTGCGTTGTATAACTTATAAATAATATCTAAAAACAACTAATTAAGGGACTGAACTGTTTTTTTTTTCGATCTGAAGAGCAGCTGCTAGACTGAAAAGATTATGTTGGGTGACTAAACAAGACTGAAACAATTTTCAACAACTATATCTTATCAGTTGTTGGAGTTATCGCCCACATTTAGATTGCAAAATATTTAATAACTGGCCATTATTGGGCAAGTCCACTAAACAACAGCTCAGCTTAACAAATTTGCTTTACTCTCTTAGCCCAACATTGCAAGCCGAAACATTTGCGCTTACGGCAGATCGAGATTTAAGCATATATTCCACGATTCAGTCAGCTAAAGAACTCTGCTGAGTGATAGGATTGAAAATATGGAAACGGAAACGGATATGGAAATGGAAATGGAAATGGAAGAGGTGTGGTACCACGTGCTGTGTGCTGGCTGTATATTAATTGTTAAGCTGCAGGCCAACCAGTTTCACACGGCCACACACTCATTTCACGGCACAGCAGAGCGTCCATAGTCAACAGGCCGCTGCCCACAATCCCGCCACCCACGGGCCGCGTGACTGCATGGAAGCGTCGCCGGTGGCATTGAGTGCATGTTTGTCCTTGTGTGTAGGGAGAGAAAAGGAACTTTTGTTTGGTGCCTTTGAATGGGGCAGCTTTGCCTCGTCCACAGCTCGTATTTCATGTTTATCAATGGCTCTTGTTAATCGTGTGCCGCACGAACGCCCGCATAATTGGATGGGGCGTGGTTAGCCAGAAGAGTCACAATGATATCGTTTGACTCAATTATCAATTTGCATGAGCCAATTAAAGCGTGGACGTTGACAAAAGGGTCAAAGACAAGAAGAACCTCGACCCTAAAACTTGGCCGTTGATTTTCACTTATTACTTTACGGCTGGAAATGGCAAATATCAAGAATACACACACGCATGCAAGATATGCAGCACAAAATGGCGTCACATGTCACACGCACGCAAACAGAGCTTGAGTAAGGGAAATATTTGCATACGAATGAAATGAAATGGAATTCACGCATATCGCAAGACGCCGCCTCATCGCATATAAATTGCGAACGTTGTGTGGGGTTTTGGGGCGTTCAGTTTTTAATATGTTGATTCATCATCATTCATTGCTACGGCAGAGTCCACACAATATAACAGCAAATTCGCTGTTGCTTAAATTCTTACGCAGTTTTTCATGACTGAATCATAAACCTTTCACTTCACAATACAATGGGCGGCTCAATATGTTCATAAACTTTACAGAATCTTGCAAATTCCCAACAAATGTGTGCTTTGCTCATGTCGGATTGAGCAACCAATTCCGGTACATGCTGTTGTGACACTTGAAATTTTACCAAATTTTTATAGCATACTTTTATGCGCGCGGCAAATAAAATACGCATACGCCGCATAGCCCCGCCGGTCATAAATGTAATTGCAGCCTGCAGGGCGCGTGTGTGTGTGTGTGTGTGTTTGTGGGTGCAACAGCTTGAATCTTTATAGCTAAATTTATGTACGACTTTAATAATTCAATGCGCTCAAAGTGCACAAGCGTCTTGATGATGACAAACCAATCAACAGAGATATAAATATATTTCTAGAGAGAAAGGGAAAGAGAGTTAGAGAGGGAGAGGGAGACCCTAAAAGCAAGCGGGTGCCACACACTGTTGTCCTTGTCCCAGCATCAAGCATCACAACATTATACCCTCGATGCGCTAATCTTTTTGTCTATTTCTGTAGCTGCAACCAGGCCACATGTTGAGCTGCTTCTGCTGCTGCCATTGACGCATTTCATCGTCACTTGGGAAGCAGCAGCAGTAGCGTGACTAAGCTAAGATGATGGTGTCGATGATGATGATGATGACAGTTGATATGCAGAAGTCTTTGTGTGTGACAAGCCGACCCTTAATTGAAATCTAAGTGAGCTTTCCACTGAACAACTTGTCGAGGGAGTCAGCGCGCACTTACGACAAAAGACAGCAACACTCAAATGTGGTGAACAACAATTTGAGAAACAACAAGAATTATTCACAATTCACCTAAGCTATTTCATTTAATCATATAATTTGTACATTTTATTGGAAATTATATTTCGTATCAATAGAATTTAAGCACATACAGCTGAGGTGAGCTGTGATTACTTCAGCACACAAAATTAAGGCGATTGCAAGCTTTGCATACTCGATGCCGTAATCCACAAAGCCTAATGCGATTTGTGCTAATAGCAGGAGACTTATTAAGGAGCTGTAGCTGGACTTTCATTAACATTCTTCAGTTACGATTCGCATCATTTTGCTGGTAAGAGGGAGTCAACGTGCAGCGGCGCCTGGCAACGCCAATTAGTCAGCCCAATTAACGATGCAACGCAATACGAGCATGCAACATGTGCATAAATCCACTTGAACCTTCCTCCTCACTCTCTCATTCTCTTCTTTACCATCTCTTATGACCAAATGTAATCGGAATCAGCACCTGTTGCAGGCATCACACATGTCTCAGTCTGATGAAACGATGCAGCGAATTCTCCGACTCTTAAATTTGTCAAGCTTGCATGTAATTAAGGTTTTTCGTGAGAGAAAGTTAGTTGGCCACCTACATATAATTTCATGCAGATCCATACAGTTTGAGTGAGTTAATTTGAAACCAACATATTTTTGAAGTATATACTCTGAATGTCCTTTTCTTGCAAATAAATTTACAAGCTGCAAGCAGAGCTCCTCGGCTTGACCCAATTCCAATACTCTGCTCAAGCCAAGCGCTGGCGTTAACTAAAAAGATTGCTCTTGTGTGCAGTACATGACTAAAAGATACCCTGAATCAGATTTTGAAACATGTTTGTGAATTGCCAGCGTTAAATATTTGTCAAATTTGATATTGCTAAGTATTGAGGGGCTTCATTCTACCAAAGAAATCAAAGCAGAAGCATTATCTATTTTTGAAAATCGGAATGAGATATCGTAATTAAAATTTCAACTTTTTCATACAGATGATGTGACAACTATAAAAAATTGACATGAGTAGATCTACTTGATTATATATTTGTATATATATACATATATGTATATCCCGTGTACAATATCCTAAAGTGCCTTCAGCAGTTGAAAGGGCATAAAAATGCTTAAAGAGAACTTTTTAATTTGCTGTGTCAAGCTAATGGGAAACGTTCTTGGATCTGTGTACGCCGAGTTGTGCGGCGAGTTGGGTTCCGTAGCAACTTCTAATTGACAGCGGTACACACCAAGAATTATTGCCCTAGAACTCATCCTGCTGGCGATAGGCGGTACAGTGAGCTCGGGTCGTGTCCATGAATGGCAGCACTTAATTCGACAGCTTCAAAGATTTATAAACGTTGTCGGCCTGACAAACGCTGATGAATTGCCCAATGCGACAATGCTGTGTGGGTGGATGGATAGATGCTTGGCTGGTTGGCTGGCTGGCTGGGAAGTTAGTTTCTGTGAGTTTGACTTTGTGTCCTTTTTAATTAAAATTAATATGATTTGATTTCGAACCAACAGTTAATTAGCAGAAGCGCATTTTAATTAGCGGTTCGCCCCAACTAATCAAGGCTAGCAAATTCTATTTGCAATTATGTTTATAATTTTTGATTACCATCATCATCAACCAACATCATCATCATCATCAGCATAATCATATTCCAATTAATAGCATCCTCTGCAGCGGTCACGTCCGCCTATGAAATTCATTTTCTCATTTTTTATTTTTTTTTTTTTTTTGGCTAGTTCCGCAAATAATTAACTTAATTTTTTGAATTCTCGATTACTGAAAACAATAATTGTATATATATTTTTAAGCAAAAATAAAAATAAATTATAAAATGATTTAAATATACTTGTATAGAAATATATTAAAAATGTTCAAAAATTCCAACAAAAAATACAACAAATATATTTTAAGCTCAAATTTTTTATCTAAAAATGTAAGCAACATTTTTAATTCGTGAAACAAATATAATAGGTTTAAAAGCCATAACGCCTAACAGCATGTTAACTGAATACGTGTGGTTAACATTAAAGTGTACTGTTAAGCTCCAAATGGCACTGCCAATGTACAGAATTGTGCAGAATTCGTATTTTTTGCTGTTAAACTGCCAGCAAAGTTATCGATAAGACGCGCCATTTGAAGCAAATATATGCCATCGATAATTCAGAAACAAAAACGAAGCCGAATGAGGCGGACGTGTGACGCTCGCGCGCGCATCATTTTGCATCAGTGCCGCAAAATGCGCGCGTGTTTCAGTTTCAGTTCGTGCTGTCATTTGTTGCTGATGGCCAAGTGAATGTGTTTACAAACAATGTTTGTCCGTTGTTTCCTTTAAATGCAATACACTCAAATAAATACTTAAAGCAACTATATTAAATATTATTTAGTCAAACTACAAAGTAGACAAAACTGCAACGGCAACAATAACAATAACAATCAAAACTAAAAACTGAACGTGGCTGCTGAGGGACGTGCGATAAGAACGGCAACAACAACAATTGCAATTCGCCGACTTCTCTCACTGCAACAACAACTATAACAAGAGAAGTGTGTGTGTTTTTATTTTAGCTGCATTCTTGCCAGCGTCGCTGCAACTGCTTTAACGGCGACAGCGACGGCGGCGGCGACGACGACCGCGACCGCGACTTCGTCGTTGAAAGTTTGGAGTCCCAGAAACATCCAAAACGTGGTTTCAAAGTAATTAATCTATTTATATATTTTAGCATATGCATAATAATAGTAATAAACAAATATTGTAATAATAATTGCATTTGTTCGTGTTGTTTGTTCATTTTTTTTCTGTGCTTGTGCTGTGTGTGTTGTGTTGTGTTGTGTGTTTACCTCTTAATTAGTTTACCTGCGACACGCTTTGTTTTTGTTTTCTGCGTTTGCGTGTGTTTATGTTTGTGTGTGTTATTGGTGAGTTGATATGTTTACCTTTTTGCTTTTGTTTCTGTTTTTATGTTTGTCGTTGTATTCGTGTTTGCTTCTCTTCACAGTTAAGCGGAGCAAAAGACAAGCAAACAACATCAACAACACATTTTAAAATGTTGCTCATTTTGCATTCGTGCCTTGTGTTTTTGTTTTGTTGCATTCTACACTTCCCGACGCCGACTGCAGCAGCAGCAGCAGCATGAACGACAGCAGAAAACATAAACTGCCAGCCGAAGCGACGATCGCTTGCTGCCTGCCTGCCAGCTCTCAGCTCTCAGCCACGGTTGCCACTTGAGCGAAATGTTTTGTACCAACGAGGACAGCACATGTACCAAATACGTTGAAAATGTACCCAATCTCCACTCAAGTAAAACAGTTTCGAGCAGGATTCTTTTCAGTTTTCAATATATTTTTATATTATTTATACAAAATAAAGTATTTACTATAAGAAATGTACTCGCAATTAAAAAATATATAATTTTTAGTTTTTTAAAATAATTTTCGTGAATTTTACTAATTCGACTTAAAATCAATTCCATTCTATCAAATTTAAATAGATACCATATTTGAGTTAAAGTCATTTATTCAAATGCTTGTGTAGTTTTTGTGCCCAAAAGATGATGTGCCACTTTCGGTACATTTTCTTTTTCTGAAATATGTGGCAACTCCAAACTCTCTACGATATATTTGCTATTCTCCGCTCTTCTGTTGCTTCTCCTTTGGAATTTTTGACTTGTTTTCTTTTTTACATTTGAAAGCTCTGAGAACTTGAAGTGTCTCATTTTTGATCTCTCCTTCGCTCTATCTGTGGGAACTGTTAAAGCCTGCACCTGGGACAGTCAGCCTCCCTCTAGTGCACTGTGCAGACACTTAGCCATAAACATTTCCTTTTGGCCAAATGCATTAAATGCATTTTATGGTCGCCTCGTGCGTTGCAAGTCGTTAACAATGCCTGGCCACGCCTTTGCCGCCCCAATTTTTAGTGGCGCTATAGACACTTGACCATTAAAACATGAAAACTAGCTGCGCAAGCCAACAGAGCAGAAAACCAACAAGCCACAAGCCAATTTACCACCTGCAGCAAGTTGGCAACAACATCGATGCCAATATCGAAATTGTATGTGTCAGATGCGACATTGCGTCTGCCTGGCAGCTTGCCGTCTGCTGCTTGCTGCCTGCTGCCCTGCTGCCTTGCGTTGCATACTTGTAATATCCTTAACGTCTTTGCTCAATATGGTAAACATAAAAATATGAATCCAATAACTGTAATTCGCTCTTACAGCTCTTGCAACTACGCACAGTACAAAACCCTAAAATCAAATTCGATTGCGGCTTAAACCAAATTTGCTGCACTGTAGTGTGAGCCATGAGGCTAGCGTGACATAGTTACAAAGGGGGGCCTATGTATCGAACGACTTTACTCCAAATTCTTGTAGTGCTTTGATCATTGATTGTAGTGATCAGCTCTTTGACTTTGAACTCCAGCTAAAATATAAAAATTAAGAAGGTTTCTAAGTCAGTTTTTGGGAAAAAGACCAAGATTGGGCTTACCTATGTAAACACTTGTCAATATAGAGTTTTCCGAGTTTCAGCATTTGTGGATTCTTTCGATTAAAATCGATATCAACTTAGATCGATCGATTCTTCTAAAGTTGTTATACCGCTTATGACGAGTATACCCATTTCTCGCTTCGATTCGGGCATTGCAATTCCATTGGCATGCACTTGTGAGTTTTTTATAATCATTTCTATAGAAACGCTCTAGCTTTCGATATTTATGACGTCTTCGGAGCGTGCACGTGCATGGGGGATATTAGATAATTCACGTAGGTTTGCCGTGCTGGTTTTCGCTCAGTGTACTAGCTGACGTAGGTTTGCAGTGAGCTGGTGAGTGCATTTGCAGTTATGTGCAATATCGTATAGAATTTCAATACCACGAATACGCTTGACGTTTGACAAACCAAGCGTTGAGGCGTACGAGGTGGGTGGACTTCTGGGCGGGCATCGCTGTGGATCCACTTTATGGTGGAGCACACAGCTGTTCTCTTACGTAAGCATATCTCAATATCAAACAATGTCGCTTCAGCTATTTATGAGGGCAGCGTTGCAAATGCGACTGGATCTTCTCCATCTGTAAGTCATACGACAACAATTATGGTATCAGCTCTACAATGGAAAGTGTTCAAATTCTATTCTCAGACACTATCCGCTGCTCACGTTTCAAACTAGCTTTGAATATTTCTATTGTCTTTGCCATTCGCCTTTGTTGTAGCACTTTGTCTACTAATTTTATACCCGTTCACAAAGTGCAAAAGTTTACAGCTTTTTCTCCATATCATTTACAGGTCTATCTGAAGAGGAAAACCTATAAATTCTTTTCAATATAATTTATGGTTATTCCGTCAAAGATAGGCACGTAAATGGTATAGAAAGTACAAAAATATCGACAGGCATCGATAAATGCGGCTATTTTTGGAGGGTAAACGATTTCGTATAATAAATTAAATAATATATAGTAAAAAGATCATAAATCGAACGTGAAACCGACTAAAAATAGGCAAGTCAAGCCAAACCAAACCAAGGCGAGCTAGTACTAAAAACTATATACAAGTTGACTTCTGGATTAGTTTTTATTAAAAATAAAAATAAATAAATATAATGTACCCTAAATCAGGAAGTTGATAAGCAATAGCGAGCCGCACTTAACATAGTATTTGCAGCTCAGTGTTAACTCGAGATAACATAGGTATGTTAAGTGAAATATAGTTAACAGCTGTTCATTCCTTTCATATAGCTAGATATCTGAAAAAGTATATTGGAAAAGTGATAAATTTTCAATTTTTAACGATTTGATAAAAACGCATTGACCTGTTCAGGGGAGTTTTTTTTTTGTTTTGTTTTTGTTTTTTTTTTTAGTTTATCTTTATTGCTTGTTGCTGTCGCTGTTAATTGTGTGTGGGAGTTCCCCGTGCTCGAGTGAAGGGCTGAAGTCTTTGGGGAAATACCCCAGGCTAAGGCCGGTCAGCATGTAAGCCATTTAAAGTGACAATATTAATGCAGCAATGCAACTGAGAAACTAAGACAGCAGATGAAAAAGCAATAGAGAGAGAGAGAGTTAGAGAGAGCAAGAGCTACAGAGAGAGATGGAGGAAAGGAAAAACAACGCATGAGATTTACCAAGCAGCATTTTTTTATTGTTTTTCCTTTCCTTGTGCTGATTTTCGAAGTTCGTGCCATGGAAAATTGCTCCTGCTCCTTTCGTCTGCTTCTGTCTCACATTTTATTCATAAGATCGCAATTTGAAACAATAACTTATTAGTTAAAGTCAACGACAGAATTCATTTACCTAATGTATATTACGTTTTCATTTAATCTGGTGTTGGTGTTGTTATTGTTGTTGTTTGTGTTGTTGTAGCTGCCGCTGAACTTTTAAATTACTCGTATAAAAATTTATGATTTATATACGCATTATACACACACACACACGCACACACAGAGGCTGAGAGACGCACGCGTTTAAGACCAGTTTCAGATTCCGAGCTTGACGCTGAAAATCTCTCGAAAATTTCCGAAGCGTGAAGCGACACCAACAACAACCGCAGCAGCAGCGGCAGCGACGTCAACATCGACAGCGACTGCGAGAGCCGCTGCAAAAACAGCTGTTCCGCTACGAACTTGAGGCAAAGTCAAGCGGGTTTATTGTTGTTGTTGTTGTTGTTGTTGCTGCTGCTCGTTCTCGATCAGCATCGAGTTGTCCAGCCGTTCAGATCGTTGGATGTCGCTTTTTGGTATGATTCAGTTAGCGACTTAGTTGTTTTAGCATACTCTAATCAAAGTCCTTTAACTACGCCACGCTCCATGCGCGTGTGTAGGTTGATCTCTCTCAAATAAGTTTTATACAGATAGATCTCTTAAAGGAACACGCCTCAAGCAAGGCAGGGCAATTGACAAATTTGATGCAACTTTCAAATGCGATTTCAGCTGAGATCATTAAAGTTGTTCATTATATGCAAGTTCAGTGATTGTATGGGATTCTAAGTAAGCTGACGTTACGTTGGTCCAAACTAAGGCATGTAACGCGAAGTTTATATTCCAAACATGAATAATTGAAATCCAATAAAGCAAATATCAAATTTATATAGAAAAAAGATCATTGAACTCTATAAGAGTTGTAAGGTATACGAATTGCACTCCAGTAGGGTGAAAGGGGCTTTTTCACTCAATATACATATATATATATATATATATATATATATATATATATATATATATATATATATATATATATATGTAGGTAGAGCATACAAAATTGGTTATATTAACTGAGATTCTGCATTAGCTCTGGGCACATATGGTTATTGTTGTTGTGGTTGTTGCTGTATGTTTCTTGCTTTATCTGGTTGTTGTTGTTCTAACCCAATTGCCCGGAGCTGAAGTCCGGACCGCCTCTCGAATTGTATCTGAATCTGAACTGACTGAAATCTGTGACTGTCACTGCGACTGCGACTGCGACTGCGATTGCGACTGCGACTGCGGCTTTGAGCCAAGGTGACGTAATGGCAACGCCTAAAGTGGCTTTTATACGCTTCAACAGATCAAGTATCAATTACAAATCATTCACAAAGAGCCCCTGGCAAAAACAATTTCGCTTTGTGGGTCATCCATTTGACTTGAGCGGCTTGACTTTGACTTTGACTTTGAGTGGGCAGTTTATCCTGCTGTCAGGAGCTGGCTGGCTGTTGGCCATTTCGACATTGTCAGCGCATGATTGGCTCTAATTGAAAGTAAATATACACATGCACACACACACACACACACACACACACACACATCAATATATAGCTATACTATAGGGCCATATAAATACCTGTATTCTGTTCCATGTAACTGCAAACTTTATTCTCGACCATTTCAGATTTGTTTGAAAATAAATTATAATTAGCTAAAAATAGCTGAAAACGAACGTTTCGAGAGCGCCCCAATGGGCACCCATTCGGCATCCATGGGGCCACTTGGCAGCCACTTCTCGGCGCTCTCGAAGATACTTTATCAAACTGTTGTGGTCGCTGCTCTTGCCTCGTTGTCAGCTGCTTTCGTATTAATGATAGTATCGGGTTACCGAAGCGTCTTCTGTTTCATGTCGCTTCTGTTTCACACACACACAGACACCTTTTTTTCTTTTTTATGCCATTTGCCATCAGCTGTCAGCATCTCAGTGCGTAGACTTACACCGGACAGCTCGCAGATTAGCTCCAAAACTGTAGCATTTACCGATTGGCATTCTGAATATAAATAAACAACAATGGAAATGTTTTGTTAACAGCAACAACAATTACTAACAATGTTCTCGTCACGGCCATTGCGCAACGGCAACAGCAACAGCAACGAAAAACGCAGCCGACTGCACAATACTCGTTCACGTTGCATAAAGAAGCCAATCTTATAGATACGATCAACAAACCTCAACACTAAAGCTGTCAAAACTTTCGATTTAAATATATATTTATACAGATTATATTCCAAGTCAAGACATTGTAAACAATTAGTAATTCCGGAACAGCATTCGATTAAATATAGCAAATCTCCAATGCTTTGCGCAAAACCCATATACTCTTAGCCCTGCCTGAGCGAGTATATAAAAAATTTATACGTCAAATCAATTTGTCTAACTTTGCCGTTGTTTTCTAACGCCTTTTAATGGCATATGATTTTGATGGATATCTTGCTGTATATATATAGAATATATATATATATATATATATATATATATATATATATATATATATATATATATATATATATATATAAGTCTTAGATAATGTTCCCTGTGTTTAGGTTCCACAGCTTAAGCATATACATATGCTATACCTATTAACGAATTTCCCAGAAATTAGCGATAATTTTCACACGACTTGAACCAATCGAAGCACTCTGAATCCAAACTGGTTCGAAAGCGAAATGTAATTGATAAGCAGGTTAGCTAGGTTAGAGCTGCAGTGCTTCGTCTTAGATAACTTCATATTTTATAGAGTTATAAACTGCGCCGAGCCATAAAAGATTTATGACGCTTAGAACTAAGTCTCGTTACACAAGCGTTTAGCTAAGCAGCGATAATATATGAAAGTTATACGAAATATAAATTTGCGAATTGCTTTTTTATTTCTCAACTCGCTCAGCTTAATTTGAGCGACTAAATGAACCAGTTCATTGGGTAATTCGAATGCGAATCACATTAAGAAAGTATGAGTAACATGTAAACTGTTTCAATTTGAGATCAATGATGGGATTTACGATGCAGCTGAAAGTCAGTGAAATATAAAAAATATATATTTTTTAAATTTCCTGCAAATTAGATCAACTTAGATCAAGAGACATCACAAGAAAGAACTAGTAATATACCGAAATACTAGAAACTTGTAAAAGAAAAAGAGAGAGAGACAGGGAGAAAGAGAGAGAGCTGGAAAAAAACAGAATAGAGAGTATCATAAGTTAGAATGAGAGGAACAGTCATTAGAAGGACAGAGACAGAGACAGTGAAAGGGAGTGATAGAGAAACAGAATGAGATGCATGTGTTACAATAAAAGAGAGAGAGAGAGAGAGGCAGAGTGTCATAAGCTAGAACGAAAGAGAAGGAAACAAAGAGGCAGAGAAAGAAAAAGAGAGAAAGGGATAGATTCAGAGAAAGAGAGAGAGAGAGAGGTAGAGGTAGAGCAAGGCAAAATGTATAATGCCAATGCGAGGTAGACAAAGAGAGAGAACAACAAAAGTTAAAGTGAGAAAGGTCAAGAGTAGTTCAGCTACTAAATGAGTTCTACAGACGATATCTTAATGACTTGTTTTTGCAGCCCAGCAGAATTAGTTTCAGGCATCGTAACTGTATTTTTGAGAACAATACAAGCTAGTCATGACTTTAGTCTGGTATTCACTCTCGACGAGTAATTGTGTTTGGACTAAGCAACTCTTCAGAAAAGCCGCTTACTCCATGGAATCAGTGTTTTGTTGGTCTGTGTTAATTTCGAGCCATTTGTTGTGTTTTCCGTAAGGGTATTTGAGTATTCTTCCAGTTTCCGACTGTTGCTAATTGCATTTGCCAATGTTTGTGTTTATTTTTGGTCTTTTGGCGTCTGCTGGTGTTGCTTCGGTTGCTGTTGTTGCTGTTGCTGTCGTTGTTGTTGTTGTTGTTGTTGTCTATTTACACGTTAACGCTTATTTATCTTTCAACTTTTCGACTTTGTGCTTAAAGTTCATGAGCACGCGTGCCGCCGCCGCCCGCTACACTGTGTGCTTTACCTGGTGCGATGTAAACAAATGTTTAAAAATGAATTTTTCAATTTTCATTCAACGATACAACATAAACAGCAAAGACCAAAGGCAAACGAAAACGCAAAGGCGCCGTGCCAGTGCCTCCAGGCAAACCAAATTCGAATGGCCAAGCGGGAGCCGGTCAAGGTCAAGGACTCAGGCGTCTCTCTTGGCTCTGTCCGTGAAACAGTCGAAAGCTATGTAACTGGCGACCTAGGGAAACCAGCTGATTCTATATATATATATATATATATGTATATATGTATATATATATATCTTATATATATATACGTGCACATTAAACAGTTAAGCGATGGGCTCTTTACAGTCTAATAAAATAATCATCAATAGACTTTTTATCGCTTCACTTATCATAATAAATATATATAGTGTATATTTAGTTTAGTTTCCTGTTGTTCTTTATCGAAGGCGTTGAAATAGTTTTCCGCTGTGCAGAAGCTCATTATTGGTCAGAGATTGGGCTCAGCATCTGGCATGATCATAGAACCATTGGCTTCGCTTTTGGGCTAATAAACATTGAAGATATTATTTAAAAACATTTACTCGCTGAACTACATAGAGCTCATCAAAATACCTGACAATTGTTTATGCCAATAACTGAAACATCTGTCTGCCATTGCGATTTTTTATTATACTTTTCTCTCGCTCTCTCTCTCTCTCTCTCTCTCCCTCTATCTCTTTCTTTTTATTATGGCAAACTTAAGAACAGTAATTTGGAATGTTTCTATATACACTTTTTCTGCTGATCCCATTTACTGAATCATGCCCAACGTATTGAATCATAATACCTATAGAGCTCATGCTTTGAGTCAGCATGAATTAAGCACGCTTAAACATCGTGTTCGTATCTTTGGCTATGTGAAATTAAATAAGTTCTCTTTGGCTTAGAGTATATTTGTAATCCCTGTTGATCATCTATATTGATTATTATTATTGTGCAGCACTGGTATTTGGCTTGAAGCAAAGGCTACAAAGTTAACACTTTTACACTAGTAAAAGTGAGATGAGAATATCTCTAATATATACTAGTCAGTACTTTTTCGACAACTCATTGCGTTTCCTTATCGAGAGTAAGAGCTTTGAACATTTGATTACGAAAGTCCAACTAGTGTAAAAGTTATTCAACAAGGCATAGGCTTTGCAGCTCTGCGCAGGGTGCAGGTATCTGCTAGTCGGGCACCCCTAACTATGCTCTTGTTCGGTTGTCATGTTCATCTATTCATTTACTATTTGTATAGGGCAGGTAAAGGTTATTGGAAATGTTTGCTCTACGCATTGTGCTTTTCATAAATATCTATACATAAATAATTCAGTTCAATTAAATATAGAGGCAGCTGCATTTGTCTATTGTTGTTGTCTGGACTATTGTTGTGCATGGATTAGCTGTGGTCGACTCGCCTAATGCAGCTTTCATTGTTTTAGCTAATTTTGCAGTCAGTCGGTCGCCAGCTAAGCCCCCAGCATTAAGCATAGCTATGAGCTGGAGTTGAAGGTGAAGTTGATGGACTTGTACTTGGTCGAAGCAACGTCTAATTAACGCTTTGATTAAAGCAATTGTTGTCGTATTTGTCTGTGGCAGCAGCAGCAGCAGCAGCAGCTGCTGCGTTGACTTTTGTTCTTAGCTTGTTTACTCGACTTTGCCTAGCTTAGCTGGTGATTAGCACACACACACACACACACAAACACACACACAAACACACACACACACACACACACACTCTCAGTCAATTGTCAAGTGAAAGACAATGAAAGAAATTGATGCTGCGCTTGCGTCGCCGTCCACTGAAAATTATTTGAATTATTTATAAATTATATTGTATTGTTATTGCTGTAGCCGCTGCCTGCGCTAGCTTTGGGTGTTTGCAATGCGATAATACTAATAAAATCAGTTCAGTGGCAAAGTCAACAATGTGGACACACGCACAGCATGGCTGTCTGCATAGATACAGATATTTTTGTTTATGCATTTGCGTATCTGTTTCTGTTTCTGCTTCTGCTTCTGTTTCTGTCATTGTACCGCAATAATGACCCCGCCTAATGCCGCATATTAAATATTAATAACAAATTTATGCATAATCATCCAACAAACCGCAATGGACATTGTAAAATGTCTGCCAACAACAGCAATCGAAAGCAATTAACTAAAGAGATGCTGTGCATGTGCTGCTCATAAATATGCACATAGATACAGACATACATACACAGAGACATACATACGCACAGGCATAAGTATGCATATAGTATGATTGGCTGCTGAGAGACCGAAATCGAAAATCTAGTCTATAAAACCTTCTTCCAATATGATTTTCTGTTGGCTTAGCTGAAGAATGCATTTCAGGCTTTGCTTGGGAAATTCATATAATTTATTCACAGTAAAATATATGATTCCAAAGGCTAGTGCAGCTATAGCCTTATAGAACATTGAAAAATCTGAGTCAGGCTGGAAATTAAGAAACATCTGATCGAATTAAAGCAACAAACATAGTGAAGATGTACAATTTAACAAGAATTTATGATTTCAATAGTACAACAAGTGAGAGTGCTCCAGTGGGGAGTCTCCGACTGAGAGATACCCTGAACCCTAAGCAGAGCTGCTATTCCAGCAATCCAATCAGGGACACACACAAGAAGACACATTGGATTTCCAACGTAGATAATTGAAAGTTTGCTGCATCCTAAGCTTTTTACGCAGAGTCACATTCTGATTAAATTCATAAGCATATACATATATATATGTGTATAAATTGAAAAGTAAACTATTAATTCTTAAGTATCGTGTGTAAGGCTTGAAACTATATAATCAATTTTCGATAATGCTGCTCAAGTTGAATTAGGTCAAGGTCAAGTTTCTCACCTGGCTGTTGGGTGCTTCATCATTGCAGCTTTCTGAGATTGTGCGATAATCCAATTGGAATTGTGTTATTCTTAGGCTTTCACAGGGCATTCAAGGGGATTCCCCTGCAGCTGCATTTCCTGATATGTGTCGGCATTCCACTGGGCAGCGATACGAGTCGAAAGACGCCATGCGAAACACCCAAGAAATGCATTCTGTCAAATGACATAATCCCTATAAATATTGAACAAACAATATGGGTTCGAGTACTATTGCTGCTGGTGTTTGTAAAGTGTGACAAGAGCGTTAAAATAAAATAGGAAAAACGAGTGAGTTAACTTTAAGCGGGAGTGATTGACTAGCAAGTACTCTGCACACAAAGCTGGGCTGCCATTGGAGCCATGCGAGCACTCATCTGCACCAAGAGCGAGCGTATTTATAAATGAATGCATGATCCAGATCGAGATCATTATAGAGAAAGCCTAAACTGCTCGTTCTGACCGCTTGCAATGCGTACAGGGTATACAAAAGCGTGTCAGAGTCGAAGCATTGAGTATTGAGTGCGCTCTGTAGGCGTGACAAGCGCGCAACTGATACAAATTAATTGCGGCGCAGACGCAGCGCAGACAATGACGTCGACGTCGACGTTGACGTTGACGACGTTGAATGCCGCGTGGGGAGTAGCAGCAGCAGCAGTAGCTACGCTTGACATTGGCTACTGCAACAGCAGCAGCAGCAGCAGCAGACAACGAAGCTCTTCAAGTGCTCAATGTAATTCGAGATGCTGCTTATAGAGTCTGAGATCATGAAAGCGCAGCTGCCTTGCAGCAGCAGCATCAGCAGCAGCAACTACAACAACAAAAACAATGCACATTTTATACAGGAAGTAAAGCATTTTGTGTTTCATTTTCATTTTCTTAAACCTCTGGCTGGGCTCAAACAAGTTCCAATAAATAATAATGATAATATTGTAGTTTTGTGACGTCAGCAGCGAGATAAAAATTGCGGCAATGGTAAATGGGTCTGCATCATATATACATATATGTATATATATATATATATATCTGTATAAATATATATATATATATATATATATATATATATATATATATATATATATATATATATATATATGGCACATGTATTAAACTGAGACTCACAGACAGACGGCGCTTCGTCTGGGTCTGCAATGACAATGCAGAAAAGAGGAAAAATAAAAAATGACATCGACAGGAAGGAAGTGTTTGCTGTTAATGCTATGCAACCGTTGCCAGTTGCTGCGATTGGAATTTACAAGCGTTGGCAGCGAACACCTACAGCAGATTCCGTTACCTGTCACAGTTTTGCCTTTGCAATCTGCGAGTCACCTGAATGCAATGAAAAATCCTATTACTTCTGCCACGATATGTTGATAATGGTCAGAGTCTTTGTATCGCAACAGGCAATTACATGAATTACATTAATAACCAAATTACGCTCATCAAAATGCATATTAGCAAGAGTACTATTTGCGGGCATGCACGACTTGCGAATACCGCGATTCTCCCTCTTAAGCTGCAGCTGCATCGCTCGACCGAGTGCATTTATTAAGGCAGCGATTGCGGCTCTCTGATAGTCAGTTGTCCTATCAAGTGATATATGATATTCTCATATATTAACTATAATATTGATAATCGCAGAGCATCTTAAAAGAAACCCCAGCTAATGGCACCAACAAAGAAAAGCTTAAGCTCATTTTAATAAATTAAAGTCGAACGATTTGAATAGGAGCTAAACTGAGCATAGTGAAATCAATTCAAATACAAATATGAACTAAATATTGGAATATACTATGTTATTGTTTAAGTAACTCTCCTTCTAAGCCAGATAAATCCGAGCAAAGTATTCAAATATATCAATTCATATATATATATCTATATATATATATATATATATATACATCTATATCTATATATATATATCCACATCTATATCTTTTTAGCTATTTACCTTCCACATCTAGTTGTCTACTGTTTTATGTAATAGTTTAGATAGTGAGAATAGATCGTAGAACTATAATTTACATAAAAAGTAGAGGTATTTCATCGTCGTGCTGTTTTCATTAGCTTTCGTTGCGATGTGTGCACATTGCATAATATTTTATTCTCGCTAGATTAGCATATTTATTGATTTCTCGCTGTGTAAGTGGGGTTTGTGGTTCTAGAGATCTGGAATTGCATTCAGTTTGCTGCCGGCTAAATATCCAAACAGAAAAAAAAAACAAACATTAAAAAAACACAGCTAAAAATTGTGTTGGGAATGTGAATTTGTTTGGCATTTGCCTTCGGAGTCGTTGCTGTTTGTTGCTCTCCGAGCTCGGTTGATTGCGTTGGCTTGTTGCTCAGATTTCGTCGGCTTTAGTGTTAAGTGACATCGACATAAATTCTTTGGCATGTGGCGACATTCAAATTTCAAGCTTTGCTCAGTGCTTCGATGCGAAATCATTTCCCAGCTGAAAGCCGAAAATTCAGAATTCCTGGAAACAATCGCAGCACTTCTCGAATATATGCTGATTACGAGCTCGCGCTGTGAAACTGCGTTCGCCAACTATAATTCCAAATAATCGTTTGCTATTGACAAAGCGTATATTGGAAATATCACGCATTCGCCACATGCGCCCATGCATAATGCATTCCCATAATGCATTGCGCTTGCCCACGAATTGGCCAAACAAATTAATTCTGCCAACAGCGACAACGACAACAACAGGTAGTGAGCAAGCGGACAGGCTTAAGCAAGTTGTCATCCCCGTGGCTAAAGTCAACTAACAATCGAGCATCCACAATACAGAACCGAACCGAACCGAACCGAACCATCAACTTGATTAAGGCGATTAACACAAAAACGCTCATTACCAGAGCACGAGCTAGCACCGTCCCATCTGGTACCGGCGAGATGAAAGACGCTGAGCCGACTCTGGAATGCTAAACAGTTGGTAAAAATCGTCATTAACCCGCCGCCAACGACAGTTGTTTGTGTGTGCACGTATATCGTAGACTTTGGGGCTTCATTTCAACACAATCTTGACATTCCCAGACTCCGCAAATGACAAACAAAATTAGCTTCAATCAGGGAAATTAGAAAAAAATAACAAACAGCTTTTTTTAATCGTCTTGACACGTTCCTTAGTATTGACAGCGTTTCCATGTGATTTGAAAAACGAAACGAATATCGTAAACTTCAAGTATCTTATTAACTATGCTTGGAGCATGCTTGATTTTGGCAATATAAGAAACAATAATAGAACATCTTCTCTCTAACTGCATTTCCGATATTCAATTTTCTGCGAGTCTGCATTTTGGATGCGGAAAGCCGAATATCGTAAATCATTTCAAGTAACTTTATTTAAGCTCTGAGCGGTGCCATGCCATGAATATGACAGTCTTATCTCTGCATAATCTCTGAATATCCTAAATTTAAAGTGACATAACTTTATTTAAGCTCTGGCAGCATATTAAATTGTTAGTCTTCTATTAGAACATATTGACAGACAGATTAACCTAAGCTCTGGCAGCTTATTAAAGATCTTCTTCCTGCACTCCCTGCCAACAGCGAATATCGTATCAGGCTCATGCACATACAGCTCATAGCTTGACTCTGACAGCTCATTAAAGGACCACGACTACAGAAATGTTAAGCTTTCAATTATAATAGGCATAATTGGTTGCAATTAGCTGCTGCTGCTGCTGCTGCTGCTGCTGTCAGTGTGGGCTGCGCTCCGATGGAATGCATTTGATGTGCATATTTGAGCAACAGGCCCAATAATGGTGCCAAATACATAGCAACTATTGCTTATTATCAATATCATTATCGTTATTATAATCTTTATGTTTGATAATCATTTCGATTTGAATATTTTTGAATATGTTTCTATATATTTAATGCTGGCTCAGCCGCAATCGCTGCTCGCTGCTCGCTGCTTGCTGCTTGCTGCTCACTGCTAAGCAAAACTATTCCTCAATTTTACTTTAGCTCCCCACTCTCTCCCTCTCCCTCTCCCTCTCCCCCTCTCGCTCTGCCAGGCAACTCGTGTGTGCGCGCGCCTGTGGTCTGTGGCTGTGCGTCTCACTTCGGGCGGAAGCGCAACGGCAATGATGTTATTAATGTACATTATAGCCCCTGATTATCATTGCTATGCTTATTATGCTGATTATGTTACACTGTTATACTCTTCGCTTCGCCGTCCCCCTCGCCGAGTGCCCGCCCCATGCACACGCACGCTCAACCGCTCCCCTATTTATGGCACGCATTGTTTACTATATCATTTCTCAGCGGAATTTACAGTTTGCAAAACTGAAAATGACAAAAAAATAAATAAAAAACAGAGAAAATAATTTTGTCATTTAAACTGAAATTTTACAAATTGAGCGCAATTCCTAAGTACACGATATTATAGCCACTCAGATCTGTTATTCAAATTGTCGTTTGAACATGCATTTGAGATATTTCAGGAAATCTATTTTTGAATAGAATCTGATTTTTATGACATTTCTTATGTGTGCATGGACCAAAGTATTTCTATTTTAAAGCCAAATAAAATTTGAAATGATTGATTTCAGTTAATAGTAATAGACGTCGTGCTTAGCATGTTATATGATGCGAGCGTACCTACGTCTTTGGTACACTTGTACCAAAGTCGTGAGCAAAGCACAGATTCAGAGCAAAAGAAACAACAATAGCTGTGGGCCACGAGGGGGCAACGGTCAAGTGGAACGGCGGCATACACAAACCGCACCGACCAGACCAGCTGCCGCCGCCATTGACGCGACAGCGCTGGCGCTGGTGCTGTCGCTGTCGCTGTCGACGTCGACGTCGACGTCGTGCGAAATTTATCACCCAAAAGATTCTTGAACTCGACGGGCCGTAAGGTCGACAACTCGGCGTGGCTAACGGCTACCTGCTAGCTGCTACCTGTCACCCTGCATTTCCCCTTTCGCGCCACCTGTCCCGTTCCCATCTCCATCCCCCTTTACCCGCTAGCCCTGGCCGTCGCATTGTTTGATTAATGTGTCGAGCCAGGCCATGTGCATTCACTAATCTCTCGATGTGAACTTTTTTGTCTGTTTCGTGTGTGTTTTACAGCCATGTGGCGGCGATGAGGCAGACAGCAGCTGGGAGCATGCCGCGCCACTTGTTGCATGTCGTTTCCATGCAGCCAGCGCAACGGCAACAGCAACGAACTCGCATCAAATATCCTGCATATTACTCATACGCCATGTGTCGCCAGGATGCCATCGTAGCATGTTGCAACAGCAGCTGCCACCGCTTGCGGCCACGACGTGCTGACTAATTGAACGATCTATATTACAATAGCAGCAGCAGCAGCAGCAGCAACAGCAACCGCAACTACAACAATTAATTTAAGCAACATCAACAACAACAGCAACAAGAACAACAACAACAATCAACAGAACAAAGTTGCCCGCAACACAGCCCAACATGTCTGAGGTAAGTTTGCCAATAAATTTTATGTCAGTTGCAAACAAAATCTTTGGCATACACCAACACGCGCGATTCATTGCAAGCTTGATTTTAGCACACTGTGGATCAAACCCGAACAAAATATATAGCAAAATTGCAATGCTAAAGAGTTAAGCCTGAGACTTAAGTAACACAATGCAGACAAAAGACAGTTTATCAGAACTTCAAAATTAAAGAAAAAATCTGAAATTTACACAAATGTAAGGAAAAAGCTCTGAATTTGATATATTCAAGAATCAATCTCATGCTGATCCTGATTCCATCAACTATCGAGCTATTAGCTATCAAGTTTTATATAAGCAAAAACATTTCCTTCATTATTTCAATTGCAAATTTATCTGAATTTCAAGGAAAATAGAAATTTAGGCAAAAATTAATTTTGAACTTGCAATCTTTTAAAGTAAATAAATAAATATTAAAAACTCTAACTTAAAAATTTCATCTCATTCAAACTGAAATGTTCAGCAATTTGTCAATCAAATCTGAATATCGCATGTTTTCTTTAGAGTTACACAAGCTGAAATCATAATAAAACAAAGAAATATATTTTTAAGATTAATAAAATAGGCTTCATGGCATAAAAAATCGTATGACATTAATGGTTAAATATGTTTTAAAGCACAGAAAAATTTCAACAATTATTCAGTCTACTCATAATGATATGTCAAATCAAACTCAACAACTATCAGCTATTAGCTGTCAAATGCAGCAGAAGAAGCAAGCATGAATAAATATATATATATATATATATATACATAAATAAATATATATCATTATAAATAGTATATATATTCATAGAGCTTAATGTACTTTCCTTAAGAACTTTGTAATTCTAGCTTTTGATTTCTTATTGAAATATTTCCTAGCTTAAAAAAAGTTTTCTTATGACTCAGAGACTGTGGAACATACGAAAACATGAACTTGCTTAAACAATTTGAAATATGAGCTCTAAGTTCACAATGTTGATCAACGAATTATTTAATATTATTTTGATAGATGATGTTTGAGAGTAGGGAACTGGCTTCAACTTTGGCCAAATGAACGAAACTCTAAAGAAAGTTCGAAATATATGCGGAAAGAAATATTTAAAGCTAGTCTAGTTTGAGCAAAACATTTCTCAAATAAAATCCACAGCTAACAACAACAACAACAACAACGGGAGCAAGAACAATATGTTGAATGCGTCTTTCTTTGGCCCCGCATAAACATTTGAATTTTGGGTCACTGACGTCGTCGTCGTCGTCGTCGTCGCCGTCGCCGTCGTCTCATATCTCATGTTTATGTATGGGACACACACTCACGCATTCCCTTTTAGGGAGAGGGCGGAGTAGGGGGAGAGGCGAAGCGGGATGTGAAGTAGAAGGAAAGCGGCGGCCACAGGCACCTTTTGCTTTGGCAGCCAACAGCTGTTGGCAAACTCGTGCTACAAATATTGACCTAATTTGCACCTGTTTACAAATTCATTTGGCTCGCCGTGTGGCCCACATCGCATATCCTCGCATCCTGTGGGCCAGGACTTTGCGTTTTTGGCGCATGATTTATGCAGCAAAACGCGAACGTATTGCGAGCCCTGCGCGCCATCCACTACCCAACGCCCACCGTCCACCGCCCAGTGCGAGCGCTAGTTTTAAGTGGGTCAAACCATGTCCATGCTCATGTCCCAGCCAGTGTGACCCACTCAACCAGCGGCAGTCCGCAGGATGTTTGCGGTGGCTCCGAGCTAGCGGGCTTGGCATGCTTGCCTATTGCCTGGCGCTGCGACGGGGCGGGTCAGTTATGCACACATTGTTGGCATTCCCTTGTTAAACAAATTTACATTCCCATGCACCAGCAGAGCAATCAGACTCCAGCTCCAGCTTCAGCCAGAGTGTAGTGAAAGTTCTTTACAACAATCAAAATGCTTTCAATTATGGTTTGCCAAAGCATTACACAGCAAGTCGGACACATGCAGCTTTATCATACTGCTCTCATATTTACGTACTCTAAAGGCCAACAACAACTGGAATTTGTCAAGCGTCAGCAGTGGCTGTTATAAAATATATGTGAAAATCCTTTGCACCAACAATGAGACCAAGCCAGAGATAACTTTTCCACAAAAGATCCAGTCAGAGTTGAAAACTACGGCACACAAATAGAAATCACAGAAGAAGTCTTTTGGGCAGCTTTGCAGTACTTCTCTCTGTGACTTGATTTTGTTTTAATAATATATCTGATATATATACACATATATAAGCTTCCGGTTTTTGGCCCAAAGTGTGTAATTTTTCTGAGCAATTAAAATTTGCAAAGGCCGCAGCCACGTGACTTTGTTTCAAAGTCAATTAGTTTGTAGCAGCACAAGTTAAATCTAGGTTAAATGCTGTTTTCTATGATGGCTGAAACTAAAGGATTTACTAAATAGAGCTCGCCAAAAAGAAATGTTTTTGTAGAGCGATTATGTGCCGCTAAAGCAGCAGAGAAAATCAAGTCAGTCGGGCGCCAACGACTGCACGATGCTCGCTCCAGAAAGTGTTTCAACTATCATAGGGTTTCATTGCCAGCCCTAAGATATATCTACTTTATATTTTTAATATTGGCTTAACTATTTATGCTATATAAATTCAAAATTGCAAGTCTCTGACACACTAAGTAAAGGAGT
This sequence comes from Drosophila eohydei, assembly GCA_035045825.1. Lineage (NCBI taxonomy): Eukaryota > Metazoa > Arthropoda > Insecta > Diptera > Drosophilidae > Drosophila > Drosophila eohydei. The sequence continues at coordinate 10,324,445 of JAWNOT010000036.1, read as the reverse complement.
TTCTGTTAGAAAAGAGACGAGTTCACCTATGAGCATATGTGCCACACTTAAGGTCTCATGACAGTCAGCCCAATATGCTCTTTCCACTTGCCGAACGAGTTGAATTTGTAATGCATAATTGGCATTAGCAAACCATCTAAAGTAGAGGCACTTTTCTGATATGTGAAAATGAAAACGAAAACTTTAATCGCGGATTGCTTACGCAAGAGCTGAACAGCAATGGCCGTAGCTGCTGGCTTCAACTATTCAGCTATTCAGCCATTCAGCAATTTGTACATATGGAAACAGATGTGTACACATTCAAGTTGAGCGAAGAAAAGAAATGGGAAACCGAATGAAATGTGCAGATAAATTGCAAATTGGCATTGGAACGTCAAATGGTTGATAAGCAAGCCAAAGGGATAACCATATTAAGTTAACTGATTTTCCACTTCAATCTCTGGAGTCCGCACGAATTGCCAAAATGCAGCGCACAATCAAATCGACAATGGATTGCTATACCCTGAGCCCATTGCAAATGCCCAAACGGGTAGAATGTGCTGCGGCACGTGTAAGTGACAGGAAGAGAACGGACGGCAGACGCAATAAAGACGAACTGATTTGATTGATAGCCGTGTCCGGCTGACATCCGTTTGTCTGTCTACGAAAGTTAACTGCTAAAATTAGTAAACAGAAATTCGAAATATTTATTCTTGTACAGCGCAAAACCCCTTTAATAATGATGCTTACAAATATATGTTATATAACATATATATGCTACCATATAAAAGCCAAAAAGATCAGACATGCAGCAGCTCACTGCAGTGTACTGGGTATATGCTAGTCGGGCACTCTCGCCTAGAGCATACTTGTCTCTATCATTTACTGAAAAATACGAATTTTGACAGACATTGACGGCAGCTGTTGCTGACAGCATGCAGCATATGGCAATGCAGATATATATGATCAGTTATCGATTCTTGTCGGGACAGACAATCAAAATAGCTTGAGACCCTAGGCTGAAGATCTGAAGATTTAAATACTAAATGATCCGTATATATCTCAGATATACATAACGTATTAGAACTTTTGCAGGTACAGGTATAAGGAGGCTAGGATAAAGGGAGCTATAGCGACGTCGCTGTCTCGCTCTCGTAATGGCAGCTCAGCACTGGTCATAGGATGACTTTGTGGCAATTTGTTAACAGTTGAAACATTCAAATCTTAATTGAGATATTGTATTAAACACTTGTGAATAGATACGCTCAATGCTCATCAAATGTCATGCATCGAAGGCATGAAATGTTATTGATATTTCGTATCTAACGAAGCGCAAATTGAAGGCGTTTGCTTTGGCGCCGTAGGCTAAAGCGAACGATTATGTTAATGATTATTATGATTAAGGCAAGGATGTTGACGATGTTGTTGTTGTTCATGATTTGTGGTAATTAGAGCACTAATTTATCCTGCAGACTAACGCCCTAGCCTTAGCCATTTGGGCGTCTCTGCGCTGCCAGCGCGTCAATTTGTTTGCTTGTTTCTGTTTCCTGTGCATTGATTTCATTGATTGATGCGTTTTTAATGATGGCGACAGGCGGCAGGTGCTTAAATCCTGGTAAAGCAGCCACTTCAATCATTAGCGATACTCCACTAACTACCTCTGGCTCTATCCACCTGTCACTCTCCCTCTGTGTCTCTCTCTTTGTTGAGCTGTCGTAAAAGGTAAACAAATTGGCAACTCGTCGCGCCTCGATTGCAATGAACTAAATGAAAAATAAATACCCAGCAGTAACTGCTTGAATAAGAAATAAAACTATAACCAAATGAAATCTTACGCATGCTGCACTTGACATTCTCTTCAGGATATACGATGTGCGTATATAGTAAAAGCCTTCCAATTTCTCTCTATTGATCATCATCTAGCTATCGATCTATCATGATAAGGAAAATATATGAGGTCAGCTCAAAAATGTTTCATTTAAAGAAGGATCAGACTAAGCCGGACATGAAGCCATCTTTAGAAAAAAACAGTGTTAGGGACAGGTCTGGTTTATGCGCTAGATACAGATCTTTGCTTCACTTTTTAGAATACTCAAGGAGGAGGCAAAGGCTCATGAAAACACTGAAGCTTAAAAATCAAACACGATTCTTTTTGAACTGACCTCGTATATACAGAGCTATCTCTGTTGCTCTGTCACAATTACATAATACCCGCTAAGAGAGTAAAAGTAGCAGCCATTTGGCTTAGGAAGCCTGAATGGGATATATTCTCTAGCGGTAGCTGACGATTCGCTCGCCTAGCTGCCATTGCCACAGTCAATGCCTGTTAACTGGCACAGCACTAAAGTTGCGACAAGCAAACAAAAGGGCAACAGCCAAACAAACGAATAACGGCAACAGCAACAGCAACAGCAGCAACAACAACAGCATCAGAATTGTGTAGAACATGGGAATGCCGCTTGGCAGTTGGTGTTTACGTGTCGCCTGCAAGTATGCTATGAAAAATATTGTAATCATAAACTATGCCACGCAACAAAAAGCAGCAACTGGCTGTCTCAGCGGAGCACAGCAATTGGCTGCATAAAGAAGCGGTTGAGGGGGAGTGTGGAGCGCGGAGCGGGGAAGGGTTTTGTCATTCGCCTGAATTGGGGTTTCGGCATGTCCTTGCGGTCAAGCCGGGCCCAGTGGAGCTGTCGCCAATGGTACAGATGCAACCACTGCCCCCATCAAGCCGGAGCCAACAGTATAATATAAATCCGTACACTACATGACATACGGATAATTGAAGTTCTTTTATATGATTGCAGCTTTGGCAACAACTAAACTGAAGAAGCCACAACAATCGTATTGAATGACCACAATAGTTGGCATCGAATGCATTGTGAGGCAGAGGTTTTGCCATGCAGCTTTGTGTCCCTTTTTGCCCCAGATCTCTTTGATGAAATTGTCAAATTGTAATTGTCAGCTTTACAGCTTCTATGTTAGACAGGAAATTGCGATTGATTTAATTATTCAACTTCATAAATTTGCATTACAAATGATCGCAGGCAGCTCTTTAGCCAGTTAGTCATAGTCTGGATTATGCTCAGCAAACTAATCCTGCCTTCCACATTATTTGATGATAGGGCATAAAATTGAAAAATCAATGCCGAAGCTCAATAAAGCAAATGTCAAGTAGCTGAAATATTGCTGGGGCTGAGGCTGCAGCTGGATATGGCTTGAGCTTGAGTGTTAAGCAATAGCTGTCACTTTGTCGTGTTGCAAGATGTCAAATAATATTCCAGTTGAGTCGAGTTTGCATTTGCTATGTGAACTGCTACTGCTACTGCCACTGCCACTGCTGCTGCTGCTCCTACTTTCTCCTCTGCTGCAGCTACTCATCAGAAATTCATGAGCTTAGAATGGGTGGTGCAATTAACTGGCAAACATCGGCAGCCTCTCACAGGCCGTAATACGAGCAGCGCAAATACTCTAGCACCAGCCCTCGAATGCCATTAGAGCGTGCTCTCGCAACGAGTGGTGCAGTTCGTGTAGTTGCAAAGCTCTCCTCAAAGTATGCAATGCAACAGTTTTGCAATTTTTTAACTACACATAAATTCAATAGATGTTTGTTCATCAGTTATGATGTCTGAGGGTGCTTGTTAGTTGTGTCCAACATTAGCTGCACTAGCCTCGTATCTATGCCGAAACCAACTCCACTTGATTACAAATTTACCTGTTCAGGTTGCTCTATGGCAACCCAGTGCACAGAGTAATTAAGATTAAAAAACTGAGCAATAACAGTTAGTTTTTATATGCCCAGAAATTGTGTAAATGGAGTTTCTCGAAAATGGCATTCAGCAGGCAAAGGCGCACAGCTTCTGCTCTATAAAGGCCCAACTTTGAAGAGCTAAAGTAAGTTTAGGGACAAGACTTTGTCGTCTTTTGTCTTTAGGTATATTGTAATGACAGCTCTTCTAGTTGCAGGCATTTTGAGCACTTGCTAAAGGTCTAATTGCAGCTAGTGAACTGCCAACTGTTTACAGGGTATGTGCAGGTCGACCATATCTGACATGCTGCGCAGTTCAGCAACACTTAGCAAATTTTTTTATATTTTTTTTTGCCCAGCTTCAGCTGCAAATTAACATAAAGCATTTATGGAAATGCCTAAGCTATGGCGCTAAGTGCGCGTCTGACTGAGCATGTGTGTGCGTGTGTGTGTGTGTGTTTGTGTGTAGTTTTATAGATTTACATACAATTTGCATATGTTTTGGAGTGTGCCTGCGTGTGTGTGTGTATCGCGATGTCAAGCGCTCAGCGAGTTTATCTGTGCGTATGCAAAAGTTTTCCAATTAAAAGTTTCGCAGCGTCGCCACCGATTGCGTTGAGCCGTGTTGTCCTGATCCTGCCTGCGCCTCAGCCAGGCAGTGTGGGCAAATGTGTCAGTGTGTGAATGAGTGAGCAGGCCAAAGGGTAAATTCTGGCGGCAATCAGCGTTGCTGTTGCCGACAATTATGTTGCATAATGAGCTATAAACTTGTCCTGCTACAGGTGAGGGCTGCCGGTTTCTGGGGTGGGGGTTGGGGCTTGGGGGTGTGGCACGCGCCTAGCTGCAAATGCCGGCTTAAGTGATGAGCACACATGCCAGCTGTGTCGACTCGCTGTTGTTCTTGTAGCCGCTCAAGTGTGCAAAGAGAAAACACGCATACGCCAGGTAGAACGCATCTACTCCGATGTTTGTCTACAACTTCTGCCATGGCTGTTGTTGCGCTCTTGGCAAATGGGGCGTTAAGCTTGTCTCTCTGTGTGTGTGTGTGTTTGTGTGTGTGAACTCGTGTGTAGGCAAAGGTAATAGGGTATTGGAGCTGTGAACAAACAATTGGCATAATCGCTGCTTTGACAGGTTTGACAGATTGTTGTTTATTGTAGCCATTTGTTGCTGTTCGCATTATGTTGTACTTGTCTGTTTTTTATAACTATATACTATTATTATAGCTGTGGGCCTTTGGCATGTGCCGGACACGTTTCATTTGCCAGCTGGGGCAGGCGGGAGAAGACATGTGAAAGAGCTCGAGTTACGAGTAGCGGGCTGGACAATACCCTACAGTCGGATGGCCATCAAGACGAGACATTTATTTATTTAGCAGACAGAAAGTCGATAATTATCGATTCTCTGCTCTTATTTTTGACCATGCATCGAATGTTCAGGGAACTTAACCCATTTGATGTGTATGTATCGCTTCCAAATGACCTCTTCCATTTAAGGACTCTCTGAATCTTAGAGCTGGAGCAGGAGAGGAAGGAGTGGAGTCGACTGCATTAGCCATACGTCATTCGAGAGACCTTGCCCTACCTTCAAGTGCCATTGGCGACATCTTCGTCTGCTATTTTTGTTACATTTGCACTTTGTAAGCTTTGCGGCTTTCAATGTTTCAATGCAAATGAAGCAGAAATCGTGTGCGAATTTCTTACTATTACAAAGTTCACTAGTCTGTCAGTGTGTCTGGCTCTCAGCTTGTCCGGCGGACACTCAATTCCTTTCAGTGCGTCAGCAGCAGGTGCAACATTGCGATGCCAACGCCCACTTTGTTCGCCCGCTTGCATTGTCACCTTAGCCAACTGCCAATGGCAGCAGCTGCTGGCAGCACATCACCCGACGTGATAAGGATCATTTATCTGCTTGTCATTTACCCAACGCCAGATGCGTGCATAAAAAATCTGAAGCCGACAATTCATCTCCACTGCCATTAACATTGAATTCCCCTTCACATATATATAATCAGAGCACAGACTCGGCACGGCTTATACTTGATACAAGCTGAATGTGTTAAGTGCCATCTGTGCATCGTCTGCCGGCCATGAATAATACCCATTTGTTAATACCCTGCAAGGCACTCTAAATTTGATGTTCCTTACCCTGTCTCGTAGCCTTCATGTAACTTCTCAGATTTCCAAGTGAAGACTGCCTCTACATGAATTTATTTTCGTTCTTAACATCAAGGCTAGCACTTTCATTGTAGCTTTAGCGATAGTCCTTCAATTGCTGAGATCTAAGTCTGCAGAGGTCAAGTGTGATGCCGCCTTGAGTCCCTTCACAGACTCTGCCTCTCAGAGAGTTTCAGTTTGCTGTTGAAGCTGATAAGCAGCAAAGATCGCTTTGCCATGCTCCAGTTAAGAGTAGCCATGGCCAGTGTCCAGTTGATAAGAAGCTGTTGATACAACTACAACTCACTATTTAACAACTCTATGAACTATTGTAAATATATATATATTTTTGCCCTCTGTATATGTGCTTATATATCTAATCTTTTATGTAGTTTATGTTACGCAATGCAATTTAGTTGTGCACGAAATTGACTTATTTCCTTTGTAATATTTCTCTTCTTTTGTTGTGTGAAAAGAAATCTATAAATAGTTATAATTGAATGGCATTATATTTGTGACATAATGCCACTGAGGGCACGCATGGCCAGCTAATCAGAGCTGCAACAGTTGGCCCGATTTGTGTAGCCTACCTTTGGGCGCAGCTGGCGTTGCTGCCGCACAAACGCATTTACGGCTAATTTCCATTTGTTGATGGGAAAACGGGAGCGTAGGGAACTTAAAGCCAAATGGGGGATTGCCATTGGTATTGAAAGTGGATTTGGTATTGAAACTGAATGCGTAATACGTAATGCATAATGCGTAATGCGTAATGCGTAATGCGTAATGCTATGGCCAATGATACTGAATGAGTGAGAATACGAAAGTACCTGTTGTGTAACCAATGCCTGTGTGTACAGTGTGTATGTGTGTGTGTGTGTGCTGGAGAATGAACAGCCAAACAGACAGACAAACAAACAAACTAACTAATTTTCTATTGAATAACACAACACAGCTCAGACCAAAAAAAGGAACATAAGGAAAACAGCGAATAAAAACTTATGACCAAAGGGAATGGAGCAGGCACAAAGGGCGGCAGGCGGAGAGTTATGTATATATATATATATATATATATATATATATATATATATATATATATATATATGTATATGGATCTGACAGCAAGGCCAAATTGAAAATAATATTTGCTGAAAGTAACTAAAGCTCTACGGCAGCTCCTGCTCCTGCTCCCGCTCCAGCTCCACGCTTGGGAGCAATTTCAGTATCATAATCAGCATTCGGCTTCAACTCAAGATTGTTGCTAATTTAATTGGATTTATTTGCGATGTGACCGCAATTTGTGAAACGCAGCAGTCAAATAAAACCACCACTAACAAAATAGGCTTGCTGCAGTCCCAAATTAGCTGAGAATCGGCCAGTCAATCTTAGCCAATCTTGAGAGAGTTAGTAATAGCTGAGCTGGCTGAGATAGAAGAAGTACGATATATATATATCAGTTAAGTATAGTGCGTAATTTACCTATATTTAAAGAGCTCCAGTGCTTGCCGAGATCTGATGCTTCGTGTTCCGCTTTATCTGCTATTGCAAATAGAAGAGCAAAATATAAAATTAGCCAAGCAATATATTCACTCGGGGCTTATTCGGACCACAGTTGTTTAAGGCCCAAGCTGTGCAGTTTGTCTTAGCCCCTAATCTGTATAAATACAACAATTGTTGACAATTTAAACGTGCATGCTTGGTGACTGTGGCTGCCGTTGTGGACTTGCACTCCTACTGGCAATCCTTCACCCAGCTGGGTGGGGAGTCTTCGCCTTGGCCCGCCGCTGCTGCAGTGTCCGGCTGTTGGGCAATCAATTAAATGTGCGGCACGCAATTTCCTCCTTTATGTTGTCGCGCTGGAGCCTTGCTGGCAAGTGGCAAGTGGCAAGTGGCAAGTGGGTCGCCGGCAATGCGGCTGCCTCATTAGAGCCGTAGACCGTCCAGAATGTTCTCGAGACATGGGGACCAACACGTAACGCCAGCCAACGTGACAAACTTTGCCAGCCAACGGCAGCAACAACAATGAGAGCAATGAGCAAAGCAGCGGGCAACATTTAAGAAACCGTCTTAAAGCCATTTGGGGCCAAGCGAGGCAGCAGAATTTAATAGAATTTCAACAGCTTTTAAGCGGAATGCATGGAGCGTCTACGCGCGGAGTCACACGCAAGGCTGACGACATAAATCTGCCAAGCAGAGAGCAATGCTTATAAAATAATAATGACAACAACAGCAACATCATCAGCAGCAGCAGCAGCAACAGCAACGGGAGCCAGCAGGTAAATGCTGCTGCGATAAAATATATACAACAACAGCAACAACCAAATGAGATAAAGTCAAAGTGGTTTAAACGATTTGCACCAGCTAAAAAGAGAGAGAGAGAGAGGGAGGCAGAGTGAGAGAGAGAGAGAGAGCTAGCTTGTATGGAGTAAAGCACACAGAGTTCTCAAAGACAGTTGACGGGTTCGCTGACTTGACTTGCCACCAAATTATTTCACATGTATGTTGGCCCAAGCTACACAAACAATATGTGCCTAACAGCGTGCAAAGCCCGATTAGAAGATGCCCTATAAAAATTATTTATATATGTAAAGCGACAGTCTATAGATATATATTAGTTATATTAAAAAGATATTGAGATATATATAATATATAATTTTATAATTTTATAATTGGGTTAGCCCAGCAGCTGCTAAGCGACAAGTACCCAGCATCAGTCTCGACGCGTACCCATTTACCTTAAATGTCTACAGGGTAGAACAACGAGAAGTGATTGCGAAAGGTGAATAGGTTGACAACGGGACAGGTGTTGCACTGAGGTGCTGCCATCTTCCAGGGGACAAGGCTGACAAATTGCAAACATAACAAACACGAGTTTGACGAGCTCGTTAATTGTTTAGTTAACTGCATTAGATCGGCAACATTCCGACAGTTATATGCAAAATTATGACAAATTAATGAGCAGGTAGGCTGTGGGCAGGTGTCAATCACATGCATTAGTCAGGCAATGTCAAGCTGAATAAATAACACAGAAAAGCTTTATGCTAAACGCATGCAAAGATGTTTGAAACATCAGCCAAAAGTACATCAATCAATGCAGAAACATGCGATATATATATATATATATATATATATATATATATATATATATATATATATATATGTACATGGGGTATATAGAGACATATGTCTGATGGGACACTATATGTATGTGGGTTGTTTACCTTCCATAGAATTCTGTTGCAGATAGTGATCTCAATGAGATAAGAATACACCGCAAGAGTTTAGGGCAGGTGTAAAAGTAATTCGTCAAGAGCAGATATGAGCATGCATATATATGTATATATATATATATATATATATTTATTTATTTATATATATATATGTTCTATGTACATAGCTGTTGTCATTGTCGAGCATCACAATGTCTTTTGTGGATCAATGTAGATTAGCAAGACCAGAGTCTACACCCATTGAGCCACGCCCATTTGGAGGCAGTGCATTTAGAAACAGGATCTTTATAACTCTTGACCTTCAGCTCGTATGATGAATGAATGCTACGATATTTACATCTTTCGATTCAATAAGCCTCACAAGTGGCTTAAGTAAACACATTAAGCCAAGTACATACAAAATATTCATAGCCCAAAGACTTAAGCCAGTGTCATTGCAGCATGGGCGGATTAGCGCTCTTTCACTATGTGCCACAATGCGTGAAAGAGTCAGCGGCTATTTAAAGGAGAGAGTGAGAGGGAGAGAGTTGCAATTTGATTGTCAGCTCTCGGCCCACACACCTCTCACAGCCTCACAGCGAGCTGACTTGGCAAACACAGCAGCCGATGCCGCCGATCTTATCGCTTATCTTTAAGCAGTCAACAAACGCTTTACGTCCGTCACCTGTCAACTAGGTTTGTGTGTGTTTGTGTGTGTATGTTGATTTTGTATTTTGTTTTTGTGATTTTTTTTGGTCATGGGCGCTGATAAGGTCGCCATAAAGTCACACGCGAGACATAAGCAGACGTCAGGCGACAGTCAGAGATCTGCTTCAGCTTCCAGCTAGCTAACGGGCTGCTGTGGCATATACTTCACATGAGTTACATGCCAAATGCTCATCAGCTAAGCATCCATGCGATGTGCTCCCTACTCTCCTGTCCAGCTTGAAATCAATGCTAAGTGCAGCTTCAATTTTGCCGTCAATTGCTTTGATACACTGTCAGGCATTTGCATTTGTGAGCTATCAAAACCATTTGCCATTTCCGATTTCCCATTTGCCACTTGCCACTTGCCACTTGGCAGTTGTCCGTTGCCCGTTGCCATTTGCCCATGACCCCGCCAAAGCCATTAGACACATAATAAATGCAATATTCGTTGTCTGCATTTGGGCAGTGCCTGGCCACGGCTCTGAAATGCACTTAAAACAATGGCAGCACTTTGATGAGTCTGCGATCCAGCATGAATATCTATCAAAAGGTACCAAAATGCGTTAACCATGAAGCTACAGTGTTAACGCGACTAGACAACTTGCTAGCAAGCAGAAAAAAGAGCGAAGCGGGCGGCGGTTGGCAGCCGACTGCGTAACACTCGTTCGCAGTGCAAAAAAATTCGCGGCTGAACTGATTCAGGTCCAAATCCCCATTCATTAAAAAGAGAGTATAAAAAACTGCAAGTTGCTAGCCTAAGCCGCGTCCAGCCAATATGCTCGTTTCGCTATTGCAAGCGAGCATCAAACTGTAATCAAACGCAAAAGAACAGAAACAATGCTTTAGCCCTATCAGGCGGGGCGTGACAGCTAAAAACATACGAAAAATGCGCAAAATACAAGAAGCGAAAAACAGACAGCGAGCGAGAAAGAGAGAGAGAGGGAGAGAGGGAAAGGAAGATGCATAACACGTTAAAAATCAAAAATGGAGCACGTCGCTCGTCGGCTGTCAGCATGCGAAAAGGAACATGCAAAAGCACTTAACTCGTGGTGGGTATGCGACGTTGACATACTCTGTAATACGAATGCAAATACAAATATAACGCATATCTTTTTATGCAAAATATTTTCATTGCATATTCATATATTTCAGAACCAAAAACTAACTTGTCTAGCAATATTTGACACACGAATTTTTATTTGACATCAGCTGGGCAGATTTAATTTTTTCAATAAGAAACTCAATATGGAGTCTATCGAATATTTTTCTTCATTTTTATTGTTTGAATTTCGAATTTTTATTTTTTTAGTATTTTATTATTATTAAGTGTGGAACCTGTACAGTCAAATTTAGTACCTTAACAACACATGTATATATATCGAATTAGAGCCGTCTCTGCGACTGTTTTCTATCATTAATATTGATTTTGATTGTTTCATTTATGTTTATTTTATTTATGTTTTATTTATGATTATTATGATTATTGTTTATTTATGATTTATTGTTTCTTTTTGATTTATTGTTTATTTATGATTTATTTCATTCACCTTTCACAAGTTCAAAGACTTCATTCTTCTAACAAGTTTACATGTTTAAAATACCTTATGTACTGATTCATATTTTACAGGGTATACAAATTCTACAACAATGCCATCGTGTGAACAGCCTATGTTTCCATGTATTCATGTGTGCATGTGTGTGTATTGTATGTGTGTGTTTGTATTTTTTTTGCCATCTCGACATGGCGCTTGCCTGTGGACTTAGTCTAGTGGAGCGTAAATTGCGGAAGTGCGCTTGACGTGAGCGGAAATGCTGTTACCTGTTACCTGTTAACTGTTCACGGCCTGTGCGCCCCTACGGGTATGTGGCAGTCGGGCAAGGCAGCAGTCGTTCGTCAGTACGTCAACCTCGCAAAGCCCATTCCTTTCCGCCGCACTCATTAGCAGCTCTGGGGCATTACACATTTCGTGCTGCATACTTTTGAGCACAGCCCCGAGATGAATAATAAGCAGAATTTATAATCTCATTTATAAGAAGTTAGCAAAAGCGAAGCTCAGCTGCATCTCTCCAGGCAACTACCAATCAGCCTAGCTTACTTCTGTGGCCACACAATTTTCACTTACATTTGCGGAGCAAAGTTTCAAGTCAAAATAGTCCACGAATGCAGTTCATGAATAGTCTAATCAGCAGGATAATTGCTTTCAGCTAGTGTTGAACTCAGACTGCCATGAAAACTGCCAAAAAAATGTATATTCAATTCGTATTATCTATTAATATTATTAGAAAAAAAAAACGTTTTCTATTCATATTAAATACTTTCAAATATCAAGTCAGTAAAACAAAAAAATAATCAACTTGCGTAGTCTGTTAATGCAACTATAGCAAGAGTGCTCGAAGAGGAAGTCTCCGACTAGCAGATACCGTGAACTGCTTGTCGATCTGCTGTTGCAGCTAACACTATAGCCTATATCCACACACACACACACACACTTACAACGTTTACATACACATACCCCGTCGCACTTAGGCCAAGTCCGAATTTTCCATCTTTTAGATGGAGTTTCTTAAACCAATTGCTCTACTTCCCATGTGTTATACTTATAAAAAATTGTGTGCTTGAGAACTCTGTCTAAAATTTGGTTACTCTATCTCTCTTAAAGCAAGCATTATACGTATGTTTCAAGACAAATATATAAGCGTTATGGAAATGTTCAATAAAGCCTTGATTTCAGAAAGAATCAGAAGAGTGAGCAAAGTCAATCTGCGTCTGGCTGACTGTCGTCTGGCCTGAAAGTTGTGACATCAATTTGATTTTCGATCATTATTCTACATAGACAACCTTCATTATTATATAAATACCGTTAGAATATAGCTAAAACTATCAAAACATCCAATTATCTAAGCCTTTATATCTATGCGTGTGCCATTTGTCAAGGTTCGTTGTTTTGGCAGCAAATTGCGGTCTTCTGATTGTCGTTGTGCCTGTCATTGTCCTGGCATTGTGTCTAGGTCCATGACATTGCACACACACAGGCGCACAGAGACATACATACACACACACACACACACACACACACACACACACACACACACACATACCTACCTACATACATACATAATTTGTCGGTAGCTGACTGCTCATTATCCTTGGCACTGTGCAGCAATGCTTTAAAATTGATTTTCCGCTTTATATTCTTTTGGCTTATTATACTTATTTTTATAAGTGTGCATGCATATATGTATGTGTGTGTGTGTGTGTGTGTTATAATTTGTGTGTGCTTTGTGTGTCAACGTCTGTGCCATGCCTTTGTTTTGTTTGTGCTTCTCGCCGCTCGCCTAACCACCCGCCTGCCTGACTGTTTATTGACTTGACTGTGGCCTGTGTTGTACTTGCTAACGGCACATGGCCAAGGGTTTGGTGGGCGGCTTTGTTGGGGTTGCACTGGTTAGGGCTGTGTTAACTGTTGTTAGCTGATGTCCTTTCGCTTGGCATGCAAGCGTTGGCAAAAACAGCAACGGCAAACGTGCTAAACGTCCTCGCCAATGTTGCCGAGCGACAATTGTCGGATTTTTAAATTTCATTTATATATATAAACGTGTGTATGTGTGTGTGTGTGTGTGTGTGTGTGTGTGTGTGTGTGTGTGTGTGTGTGTGTGTGTGTGTGTGTGTGTGTGTGTGTGTGTGTGTGAGAATTACTTGTCTTTTGACTTGATTACATTTCATTTTATAATGCATTATTGCTCGCTTCTTTCCCTCTGCTCTCTCTCTCAGTCTCTATCGCTCGCGCCTCGCCTCACCTCACCTCACCTCCATCACCTCACCTTCTCCCCCGCTCTAGTCAAACAGTTCATAATGTGCCCCTGTCATATTTCTTCTTTACAGTTTTCCATATCTTTGTTGCTGTACATTTCACATTTCTCATTTCGTTTGGCGTCTGCCACTATATTTTTTGGATTTCCTTTGCTGTCCCCATTTTTCGGTGCACTTTCATTGGGCCACGCCCCCATAGGGACGAAGCTCATGTTTATTTCAGTAGGTCATTGGGTTTGTTTCAATTGATGGCCTTTAAGTTAAGTCAATTCCATTGTGGGACTCAAGCAATGATGCCTCGACGTTAGGTCCTCGCTCACAGCATGTAAACGGGTATATTGGCTTGGCTCAGATGATATGGCTATCTTATCTACAGCTCTTCCATTGAATAGCTGTGGTGCGTGTATCTAGACGTTCGACACATTTAAACTACTTTATATACATTTTCAGCTAGCCTGCTTCAGGCTGTTTGTCTAGTAAACGAGTATGAGGCAGTCAGTCAATGCTGGCAGCGTGTGTGTGTGTGTGGACTTAACTTAGTTGCATGCGTTACAAAAATTTATTGTCGCTTGTCCAGTTGTAGGGACTCGACCCGAGGCTTTAGTTGCGAGCAGCTTCCTGGCGAAATAGTGAGTGTGCCTGGCTGTAAATGTGTGTGTGTGTGTGTGTGTGTGTGTAGTAAGCGTATGCAAATGTGAGTGCTTATTTACACTTAGGCGTCATTCTGATGCACTAACTTAATCACCAACAGCTGCAAGAGCAGCAGCAGCAGCAACGGCAGTTGCCTTTGACCTCTGGCGCCGACCAACTTTGTGTGGCCACCACTGAGGACAGAAGCAACAGTGGCAGCAGCAGCAGCAGCAACACTTTATTGTCCTTTATTATTTGAGGGTCGTCGCAGCACTGAGTGACCACAAGGTCCCGACCGCTGGCCACTTTCATTGGGCGAGCGGCCAGGCGGACATCCGGTCAACTAATCATATTTCCGTCCGAGACTTTGGGCTGGGAGACTCTGGTCTCTGGGCTCTAGTCGCCTTATTGGCGCGGCGGTCTCTTTGTATTTTGTTAAGTCAATCAGACTAAAAGGCCGCTCGTTGCCTTTGCTTGTGTCTTCTTGCCCTTTCGCCCTGCTACTCATTAGACTTGTGGGGTGCGAACGGCCTTTCCTGCTTGAGTTTATCTTAGCGACCAGTTGCACTCATTCGCACGTTCCATTGATTCAGTCTGAATTGGAAATTAAGCAAACAGAATTTAGGCAAAAAAAAAACAAAAATGAAACTCAATTTTAATTCAGTTTCTCGGCCGTCCACCTGAACTTCGTACGTGTTTGAATCGTAGGAAACACGGACTAAAACAAAATAATTCAATTTAATAATTACGAGCAATTAGAAGTTATTCATGGACAGGCTGTATTTTCATTAAGATGCCACAGTTACGACTTTTATGCCGAGAAGATCCAGCCGAGTTCCCTTAAGTAACGTCGAAGCTTGTTAAGAAAGGCTTTGCTCATGTTGGCAAAGCCGCGAGGCAATTAGCGCCAAGCGAACGCATTTGCTCTATCCGTGGGGATACACGCATATGGAATTTTATTATATCCGTGTCAGCTGCTGCGTAAATAAGTATTGCAGGAACATATGTTAAATTGTCGGCTTATCTCCCATTTTGTTATTGAGGGGATTGAGTTCAAGTCCTAAAGGAGAGGGAAGCAAGATATTCTTTATCAAATAGAAAGATGACAATATGTCTTGTCGCTGCTTGGAGCGCTGTGTTCGACTCATGAAGGAGGAATTTACCTTTTCTTAAGTTTTATCAACAATATGCTTCAAAGTGTGTATGCTCGTCAGCCATGGACTTTAGGGAATCCTCGACTCGCAAGCTTTCGAGTAGCGCCATCCGACTTGTCCTAAGGTTGTAATGCAATCTCCTCTTTTCGAACAGTGTAATTGATACAGCCCTTTTCATTGTGTATCCAAAACTCAATTAAATATTTTTTTTTCAAATGAAACTCGAATCTGAATTTTTGTTTGCTCTGCTCTGATTTCAAGCCTTCAACAAATAGGTACAGACCTTTAATAAGGATTCAGGTAATCAAAGCAACATAAACAAGTAAAAGTGCTCAAGTAGGATATGCCCGACTGAGAGATACCCTGAGCAGAGCTGCTAAGCTAAGGACTTACAATGGGACATTCATTATTGAAACCAATACCTTGAATTTCCATTTTCGATGAAAAGGTTTAGATTAGGACTCTATTCATTCATTTCCCATGTTTGCGGATTATTTTGATTTCTTAGAACTCAACTTGTTACTCGATTGGGCTGTTTTCTTAAATCAATCAAATCCTTATTCTAAGCTGCAATTTCTTGTTTACTCTTCGTCTCTAATTAGTTTCTGATTAATAATTGCAGTTGTGACTCTCGTTAAATTTATCATGAATTAGAAAATTTCCATTTTATGACTTTCATGTCACTCTTTCGTCAATTGTTAGAATTTCCGACTTTCTCAGTGCGTCGTCAGCTGAAGCCCTCAAGTCTTCATAATCAATCTGATTTATTAATAAATTTTATTACGTATTCGTGCCTCTCTCTTCATCTCCCACTCGCCCTACCCCTCGCTCTCTCTCTCGCTCTTTCTGTGAATTGAAATTTAAACATTTTCCGCTGATAAGTTCGTTGATTTTGTTATTTGACTTTATTTTTGTGGCTGCTAATTAATATAATATATAAGACTTCTTACGTTTTGCCGAACTGCTGGCGACTGCCTGTCTGGGCAATAGCCCCTCAGATGGTCAATTAGGCCACGGGCACTTTAATTAAGTGAATACATATTTTAAATGTAAGAAATCATAATAATAATAGCTATATACTTGTACATATATATACATATATGTGTGAGTGAATTCTTTAAGCAAGTGAAATTGCTAAATGCTTTTAAATTGACCACAAATAGCCCAAGGCGCGTTGTAAGGTAATTTTTGATAATAATTACGCATTAGGCAGCAGTAGGCGTGGCCGACTCCTTGCTTGACGAACCTGCTCACGTTGAGTTTTCAATTTCAATTGTATCTAGATTTCTACTGCTTTTCAGATTAGTGAAATGAATTACATTGAAGTGGATTGGCAAAGACAGCCAATACCTTCAAGATATTGTGTTTAAAATTTCATTGACATACGCCAAATAACGTTAAAGTTATTAAAGAACTCGTTTGATCATATTGGCAGAACTAGTTACGTGGCGGCAATTAGCACCAAGCGAAGGTATTTTCTCTATAAACCCACACACACACACACACATATATGTGGAGCTCTATGGAGCTCTATTAATAGAATCTTGTTGTACTTGTGTCAGCGACTATTTTAGCTTTGCATTTCTCACTTCAATTCGGAGTGTTTCTGTGGTGCGAGAGTGTGACTCGATTGCTATCTGATTGTGGGCGACACGAGCTCGTATCCTCAGGGCAAACTGCATTTGCTCTTGCAAGCGACTAAATTTTATTATTATTGCTATTTTATTGATTGTGCAAAGGCGCACTTAAATCTAGTTGAGGAAATGCATCTTCTTTTTGCGTGAGATTTTTTATAAGTAATGCAATCATAAGCGAGCAGGAGCCATGGTTCTGGGTTCTGGGTATGCTTTAGTCAAGCACTTCCGACTAGAGCGTCTTTACTTATTGTCCAAGTAATATAAGCAGTCAGAAGACGCAAGCAGAGCTCAGCGCATCTCCTAGACGAACACTCCCAACTGTATGCAGTCAGAAGTAGCCCAAGGTGACATCTAGTTACGACTAAAACACTTTTACTTGTTGTATATAGATAGATATAGATAGATATAGCGAGAAGTAGCCAGAGCTCTGGGTATCACTTAGTCAAGCACACCCCATCATAACGAAGTAGCCAGGATTCAGGGTATATCTTAGTCAAGCACTCTTATGGCCTATGGAGATGTTTCAACTACAATCAGAGGGCATTACACACTATTGATCGAGTGAAACTGTTGAAATACAAACAACTTAAAGCCATGATATCCACAACAGCAACAGCAACAACAAGAACAGCAAAAGTATGTTAGAGTTGTTAAATACTAACATAATTAGGTAGAGGTTGTTGGTCAAGGTTCAATTGCCTAAAAACATGACTGCCCATTATTCGCTTCTCCTGTAATGAATTCATGAATTATAATTAATAGCTGGATAAGTGTCTATATGCGATAATTATCACTGAGCTTGCAGCCTAATGAGCCCCAGCTGCAGACCTAGAGGTGATTGCTACCTGTGTAAAGGTTGCTCATATGTCGCATTCCCTGCGCCCAGCATCGCAATTCGTCATCAAAATCTCGCTTTGAACATTAAATCTTAATTAAATGCATATTGCTGACATGCGACTGCATAAATATGCATCGTTAAATTTGCAGGAATTTCAATAAACCTTTTTCTCCGGCAATCCCACATGAGAATGGCTACGAAAAGGGGTAGCTTGACTGGCTGCAAATGATTGTAACAGACTGAAGTGCACATCTGACTTACTGTATATAATCAGCAGGAATCATTCATTATAATATATATATATTACGCTTTCTGATTGGAACACAGAGTCTAGGCCTGTAAACGCTAAATATCTGCAATTTTAACTATACATTCGTGCCCCAGTTTATTACTTCTCATCTTCTTGTATATTTAGAATTAATGCATAAAAGAACCCATTTCTGATGCCCTATTTCATTAAACCCAAAAAAAGTCATTTTAAATTGCAAATCCTTGGGCCACATTTGAATGTCGTATTCATGCCCTGAAAAAGTCATTAAAAACTTACAGCTAGAACTCAAGTTATTCCATAACTTGTTTACCATAGCGAACTAGGGGACTGTGCGAAGAACAAGAGCAGACGCTGCATAAGCAGTCAGCAGCAGTCAGTGTGTGTGTGTGTGTGAGAATATGAGTGTGACTGTGACTGTGTGTGTGTGTACATGGATAAAGCAGCTATGGCTGCACTTAAGGTATTTGCTAGTCGGGCACTGCTGCCTGCTTGCTGCCTGCGCTAACAATATTTATGCTGTGATACAAATGCTAAAAGTATTTGCCTCTGGATTAAACAACTTTTGCAGCCATTTGTGGCATTGAAACCAATATCATTGAAAGCGAAAATAAATTCAGCAACATAAAAGAAGAACTGTTTGCACATATGCAATATATATTATATGCATAAAATTAATATACATGTTTGTTTACTGTATGAAATCTATTTTATTACATTTTCATATTTATTAATTTCGCAATATGAAATTATATATTGTTTACCAATTGCGCGAGAGACGAAAAACAAAAAAACAATAAATAAAAAAAAACGAGACGCCTTTTGGCATTCGAATTGCCTTTGTCAGCCCGTTTGCCCTTGGCACAAAAACCGAATATTAATTATGTATTATATTATATTAATTACTGATTAATTATGCCATTTTTTTGTTAAGGGTATCAACAAAGTATATGCAAAGAATAAACAAAAATGGATTTGTCAAACGAAAGTTAAAAAGTCAATAAAACAAAATGCAAATAATTCTTTGAAAGCAAGCTAAAAACAAATAAACGAAAACAATAAAAAAACAACAACCTTATTTTATAGTATATAACAAATAAATGTAGAAGCATGTATGTATGTGTGTGTGTGTATGTGCGTATGTATCCCAGTTCATCTAGTGGCAGGAGCGTGAGGCTTTGGGTTCATTGAATTAGATTTCGTGCCTTTATCAATATTCAAATCAATTCAAATACATTCAGAGCTGCACAGACATTTATATTTATTTAGTTAGTTCGTCGAGTGCATTCATTTGCAAGCCAGCAGGTCAGACCGAGTCTGGCTGCGTGGGTGGGGCGCGCACAAGTTCAAGGCATTTCAAGTGCGCCCAAAAAAACAAAAAAATGAAATAAAAAAAAAAAATAGCGTAAGAAATTTCTTAGCGGCTAAGAAGTCAGCGCCGTGCCGCCTCTTATCTTATCAAAATATCAGTTGAAAAAAATAAATGAAGCGAGCGCCAAATTCTATTTATACAGCACAATTTGTGCGGAGAGCAAGACCCGAGAGAGAGGAAGAGAGCCGAGAGAGAGAGAGAGAGCGCCACACTTGGCAGGAGTGATCCTGCCCAAGTTGTTTTTGTTGTTGTTATGAGCTGCCAAGCAAAGCTGCACATGATCACAATTCCGCTCGTTGTCTTTGAATCTTTGTGCCTATCTATTCTATCTATCTATCTGTCTCACCTGCCTGGCCTTATCAGGGCAACCGATAAGCTGCCTGAGCTTGCATTTTGTTGTTGCTGTCAGCTGTTTTGTGCAGCCAACAACAACAGCAGCAACAACGCCCATCAGCATCGACATCGACGTTCCATTGTCGCCGTCGTCGTCGTCAGCGTCGTCAGCGTCGTCGACGTCGTCGTCGTCGTCTGCGACGCTTTGTCAGTTCGGCACAGAAAAAAATTCAAATCAGTTCCCGTCGCGTCAACGGCAACGTCGAGAGTTTTGAACGTCGAGCGCCCGTTGAACCTTTTTTGCTGCTGCTGCTTCTTCTTGCGCTGCTAGTGTTGTTGTTGTTGTAGCGCGTGCGTGCGTGTGTGTGTGCGTGTGTGCGTGCTTTATTGACACAGCTTAAATTAACAATTAATCAAATCGAAACCAAATCAAATACACACGAAATTTTGCGCAGTGTATTTCGCTACAATTCTTATTCCAACTTTAAATTTACAATGCAAAAACACTGAGGGCAGTTGTTGCTGTTTGTGGTTTGGCAAATTCAACTGAACACGAAAAAAAACCAAAAAACAAAAAACCAAAAACCAAAAAGCCAAAAAATGCTGGCCTCATATTTATGGCATTTTCTGGGTACGTACTCCCGTATTAAAGGAACAACAAAAGAGTTTGTGTTTCTATTGTTGTTGCTGCTGCTGTTGCACAGCAGCCGCCCACAGGCGCCACCCGCATCGGCATTGACATTCGTCGAACGCGCTTTAATTTTTAACTACGATTTTGGCATATGAAAAATTAGAAATCGAACAAAAGCTGAGCGAACAAGTCTAGACGCAACGGCAACAAAGTTTGCAAATTCAAATGAAATTCACAAAAAGTAGCAGAAGAAAACTTAAATTAAGAGCCAACTGTAAGGCGAAAGCAGCATGATAAAATGTGTCTTAAATGAGTGAAAAATATATATCTATATATATGTGGATATATAAAGATATATATTCATATTTTAGTGCGGGTGCTGCGTCTGTCGGTCTGTCTGTGTGTAATTATTCGCGGTCAAAGTTTTAATGTAAATATTATTATTTGCTAAAGTTGCTATTTTTAGCTGAGCTTATTAGCAGCCCCCAATGAAGCGCGCTTCGAAAACTTGAATAAACTTTTTTATGATTCAGTTAGCAACTTCCCGACGAATTTTTCAACGTGTGCTCGAAAGACTGAGTGTGTGTGTGTGTGTGTGTGTGTGCGTGAGAGAGGCTATCTCTATCTGCAAAGCTGTCTCTGCGTCTCGCTGTGTGTGCGTGTACATATTCTGTTGACTGCTTCAACGAGTCGTATACGTAATTTGATTAAGTTAGTCTAGAGCAACGTTGCTGCATTCGCAGTATCAGAATCAAAATCAAAATGAAAATCCGCCCTTGTCGCGTGACTCGCTGAGCAATTTTCTTTTCGTATTTGTTTTTGTTTTTGTTTTTTTTTATCTATGTGCCAATTGGCAACAAGTCTTTGAAGTATGCTTTGCACTTTGCTGCGTTCACATGGCGTATGCGCAATGTCAGAACACTTGTTGCGTATGCTGCTGTTGGCGCCGCATCAGGACAGAGATTAAGCTGACAAACAGACAGACAGACAGACGAAGCGACAATTGGTTAAACAGGGACTGAACACTGACCTAGTTGACAACAAATGGCAAATGGCAAATGTCAAAGGCACGTCCTCGAACGCGTCCTTGTTTTCTCATCACGCATAACACTGCATACTTTGTGGCGCCACACACACAAACACACACAGAGTGACGATGAAGGCTTACATATAGATGACATTTTAGCCAAGCCAAGCCAAGCCAAGAGCATTCGGCTAATTAATCTGTATTCATTTCTTCTCTGATTCCATTTCCATTTCATTCTTTTTTTTTTTGGCAGTCGCGTCGCCAGTCGGTCAGCTTTACAGCAATGCCGCCGGGCGTTCTAGTCAACGATAGCCGGGCCAATTCCACCGATGACATACAAATCGCCCTGGCGCCTCACATCCAAACCTATCTAAGTCAAACGGGACGCCGGCATTCCTGCTGCAGCGTCATGCTGCCGGTGGCCTTCGAGCGGGCCGCCGCCAAATCGTGGCTGGATCCCAAA
This sequence comes from Drosophila eohydei, assembly GCA_035045825.1. NCBI lineage: Eukaryota > Metazoa > Arthropoda > Insecta > Diptera > Drosophilidae > Drosophila > Drosophila eohydei. The sequence continues at coordinate 10,302,484 of JAWNOT010000036.1, read as the reverse complement.
TTCGATTCGCCCGTCCTCGAGGAGCAGTTCCAGGCCAGCGTCTTTCCGCACATACGCATGCGATACAGGTGAGTGGAAATACGTAGCCATAGTTCCCATACTCGCTCAACGACTGTACAGAGTATATCAAATTTCATATATATAAATACATGAATATGGGTATATTTGGTATACGATTCCTAAATGTACTGGCCCAGATCTAAAAACTATAAAGACATTAGAGATTAGAAATTAGTTCAACGGGTAATTAGGACAGTCAGTCATACCCGACTGAACCATCTCATTAACTTGCTCTAATTGAATTCGAATTTGCCCTGATTGTTGCTAACAATATATTGAAAGCAATTTAAAAGTATATATGTTTCTGTTCTTTGCTGTGCTTGACTAGAAGATGCCCTGTAAGTGCTGCCCTGCTAGAAATTATTTTATTGCTGCCAAGCTTATGTGATAAATAGGCAGGGTATCTGCTAGTCGGGCAGCCTTGAAATTGATAAAAACTAAAATTTATGTGATATGTTTGATATGCCGATAAGATTATATTATATTATAATATAATAATATATCTACATAATGCCGAATACCGATAACATGGTTATCGATAAATCTTAAAAGACAATGCCAGCCAAATAAAAATGCAAGCCATCTCAGCTATAGTTATCATTAGCTAAGCAAAACGGGAATACCCCAAACGTTTTGCTTCACTCTGCATAAGTTGAACTCTCGCACGTGAACGCATTCAAGGCGACGCCCAAAAAGGGCAGGCAGCAGAGCCGCGGGCAGCGCGAGGGCAGGGTGAGAAGTTGTGTAGGGCGGCAAATTAGCTGAAAACTGCGCAGCATATGAAAATGGTGGCCATAAATGGCTGCTTGGGGTACGCCTTGGCCTGGAACTGACTGGCTGGCTGGCTGGGCATGACTTGCATAGCAGGTCAATGCCATGTGCAAACGAATCGATTGTAGCAGGCGCACAGCTCTGACAGATGTTCAACTGGGAGCCGTTGCCAGTGTCGTTTGAACGATTAAGAAAAATCGAAACGAAATAAATTCTCTGCTTATCGTTTGAGCATGTCGCTGATCCTTCTAGCCACATTCACGGCCATTGTGATACTGCGCATCTGCAGGGAGGGCGCCAGCAAACTGGATCGCCTGCTCCTTGAGAACCTTTGGCTCTTTCTGTTCTTCCGCCTGCTCAACCACCTGCACTTCGTCGCCTGGCTGCGGCGCTACCTGTGGCGCTGTCTCGGCAAACAGCGCCAACGGCGCTTCGCCCTAGTCGTGCTCAGCGTGCTGCTGGCGCTCGTCTTTGGTGGCAGCAGCCAGAGCAGCTATGCCCCGGCCGCCTCAACGGCCTGGCTAAACGCAGAGCAGCAGCTGCGTCGCATCGAGTGCCAGAACCAGGAAAGGACCGTCATTGTGCAAAGGCAAACAACTGCGACCACAACGAACATGCCACGCCTCGAGTTCCCATGGAGCAACTGATCAGGCGTGCTACAACTCGAAAGAACGCCGTATTATCGTAATATCAATGTTCATAATTTATTGACTATGTGCTAATTACACTAGTTCAGCGTGTTTATTACCAATTGTTTACTAATTGCATGCCTCAAGGCCGACAAGGGCATCCAAATTAGTTGCTTAAATAATGTCAGCTGCGACAAATATATATAGAGTGATATATATCAAAGAAGTATAATATATATATATATATCTGTCAGTCTATATCTCTGTCTCTCACTCTATACAATTTGTAGTCCTAAAGTAGCTAGCGATAAAGTTGAAACACTTAAATATTCTTAACATTTAACGTACGAATTAACGGGAATTATAACATGCTTTAAAAGCATCTTCTTTTATATATACTTTTAGTTGATATACAAAGCGTTAATCCCACTGAGTAGCAACAAAGTTTGCTGAAAACTCTTAAAAAGTCTTCAGAAACTCTGCTAGTTAAACGTCTCAGATCGAAACTTTGCTGATGGCCAGTTAAAATGAACTGACAGCCAGTTAACACTTTATCCAGGCAATCGATTGCTAAGCCTTTAGGGTATATGGGCTGCAGTTAGACCTGCTGAGATGAATAGAAACTGCATAGGAATCGATAGATATCGTTGTCAAAACTGAAACTGCCAATCAAGCCTAGTCGTTCAGCCCCTCTATAAGTCTAGTGGGTCTATAGGGTATTTCGTAGTTGAGCACTTTGCGTAATTAAAAACTTTGCCGCTGTCAGCGTTTTCCGCTGCTGCAGTTTGTGGCCATCAAATTGACGAGCTTTGTAATTACAACACTCTTTGGTTGCCCTTAGCCAGGTGACAAGTTTGTTACCTGGTGACAGTGCTTCTCTCAGTTAACACTCTCCAATCACTCTTAACGCCAGCTTCAGTTATTGTGTTTATTACAAACCCAAACAAAATGAAAAAAGCCCAAGGCAAGAAGTTTGAGTGCTGAAGAAGTTTTAAAAAGTTCTACAAATCAGTTGTGCGTGTGTTCCATTCCATTTCATTCCAGCTGACTAGCAACCTGCGTATAAAGTTTGGCATTTTGTATAGTAAAATTTGCATCTGAAATAATTGAGATTGAGAAACGAGTTCGGATTTATTCGGATCAAAACTAGAGATAAAAAAAATTTAAAATCCAGTAGAAAATGTAGCTGACAAGTATTATTCAGTCGGTTATGCCGCATTTTTGTTGATCTATCATTGAAAGTTCAAGACTCGCTTCAGTGTAGGATACTTGAATAATCCTGGGTTACAATTTTCCCACGTAACTCTAGGCAGACTTACACTAAATTCTAAGATGAATGCTTCAAGTTCCTGCTAACTCTCTCTCTCTTTCTCTCCCTCCCTCCCTCTCTCTCTCTCTCTCTCTCCCCTGCAGATTCACATTATCGTACATTTTACTTTGCTCTGTCGTTTGGTGTTTGTACTTCGTGATCGATGGTGGATCGGAGGACTTTTGGCGACCCATCTCCACCTCGTTCTCGATGATGTCGCTGGTCACAATAATGGCCATGTGCTTTACACACTGGACCCTTTACAAGGAGCATCGAATCCTGACATCGGCAGTCACTGCGCTGATCCTGTGCAGCGCCTCGCTGGCATTTCTCACGTACACGGGCAGGGCGTTCAGTCCGCTGGGTCACTTTGCCATTTGCTTGGAGATCGTGCTGCTCATCTATACGGCACTGCCCATGCCACTGTGGCTGGGCGCCAGCATTGCCATCTGCTATTCGATAGCCTTTGAGCTGGTCTCCCACGTGGTCATTGTGGTGAGTGCCGTCCATGGCGCCACCGTTGGTGCAACGCCAACGGAGACGGCCAGCAGCAGCAGCAGCAGCGATCCCAGCCACAAGATACTCATGCTCAGAATCATGGCACATCTGAGTGTCCATCTAGTCGGCGTGCATGTGCTGATCATGAACCTGGTGCGCATGCGCGGCACCTTCATGAAGGTGGGGCAGAACTTGCTGGTGCGACGCCAACTGGAGATGGAAAAACAGCTCAAGGAGAAGATGATTCACTCAGTGATGCCGCCCAAGGTGGCCGACATGCTGCTCAACGAGGGCGGCAGCGGCGGTCTCGACCCAAATCAGCCGCCCGAATCGCATTATATGCGGCCGCGGGCATCGCACGACGTGAAGTCGCTGTTCCGGCCCTTTCATATGCACAGCATGGAGAACGTCAGCATTCTGTTCGCCGACATTGTTGGCTTCACCCGCATGTCCTCCACGAAGACGGCCGAGCAGCTTGTCGAGATACTGAACGATCTCTTCGAGCGCTTCGACGATCTGTGCACGCTCAGCGGCTGTGAGAAGATCTCGACGCTGGGCGACTGCTACTATTGCGTCTCTGGCTGCCCGGAGCCTCGCGCCGATCACGCCATCTGCTGCGTCGAAATGGGCCTCGGCATGATCGACGCGATGCGCTGCTTCGATGCCCAGCGCCACGAAGGCGTCAAGATGCGCGTCGGCGTTCACACTGGCACCGTGCTCTGCGGCATTGTCGGCACGCGGCGCGTCAAGTTCGACGTGTGGAGCAACGATGTTAGCCTGGCCAACAAGTGAGTAACAACCATATGAATCAGCTCATCCACCAATGCAAGTGCATCAGCTTCCAACTCATTCCTCTTTCATTGACCTTTCGCCAGAATGGAGTCCTCGGGCAAGCCGGAACAGGTGCACATCTCGCAGGAGACATCGAGCTTCTTGGGCGACGCCTACTACCTGGAAGAGGGCGAGGAGGTGTTCGGTACGTAGCCCACGTCAGTTTCCATTCAATTCCTTGCATTGCTTACGTTTCTGTCTCTGCTCAAATGTCAGGTCATCGCACCTATTTCGTGGTGGGCCGTCGCCGTGATGTGTCGCGTGCCAATAGCCTGAGCCCGAGCATGGCGGCAACAGCTGCGGGCGGCAGCTCGCTGTTGATGCCTGGGTCGCAGGGCGCGCTCGCGTCGCTGTCGCAGAGCGCCACAAATATATCGGCGGTGCAGCCACATGTGCCGCCGGCCTCGCCAGTGGGTCAGCTATCCAATTCGCTGAAGTCGTCGCCCGTGTTGTCCATGCGGCCACGCCTCACCTCGCTGAGCATGAAGCTGCGCAAGAAGTCGCAGTCGCAGGGGCATGCCCATAGCCGCGAACGGGATCTGGAGCGCGGCATTATACATCCAGCTGCCGCCGGCATACCGCCAGTGATTGTGGTGCGCGAGAGGCCGAAAATTATTATCACAACCAAGTCGCTGCCGGGCAGCCTGGACTCCGATGAGCAGCCGCCATCGGAGGAGCAGCAGCCGCAGCAGGCGACGACCAACCAGCCGGACACGCGCTCCAAGCTGAAGCTCAAGGTATGGAAAATGACGCGGCTACTGAAGCTGACCAGTCGCAAGGATAAGGACAAGGAGAAAGGCAAGGAGAAAGGCAATGGCACAGACAAGGAGCCGACACGTCCGCATTCCAATTCCTTGCCAGCTCCTGGCGACGAGACGGTGGCCTTCATCGAGCCAACGGGCGCAGCGAATGGCCAAAATCAGCTGAGCAACGGCTGCGGCTATCAGCAGCTGCCGGTGCTCGTGGAGACGGCCTGCAGCACACGACTCAATAGCAATCAAATGCTGGACATACCGATGGCTCGGCCAGTGCTGCATCATGCTGCCACCTCGACGGCTCTCTCCAGCAGCGTGATGCGCTCGCCGGATGGCACTGCGATGGCAGCCAGCGGCGGCAGCTGCTGCTCACCGGGTCAGTACTCGATGTACGACGACATCATCGATGTGCGCTCCTACATAAGCCAATCGCGCAGCGATATCTCGCCATTTGGCCGCACCGGCAGCTATCGTTCCCAGTGCGGCCGTCAGTCAGCTGGGCAATCCGCGGGGCAAACGTTGGAGCAATCGCCGTTGCCCCGGCCACGCGCCTCCACCTTGACAGCGGGCGGGCGAGCCTTAGCCACGGAGCCCAGCACCAGTGCCAATGCCAATGCCAATGCCAATGCTAATGCCAATGCTAATCCTAATGCTAGCTCCAGCGGCTGCTGCCTGCCAGCGCCTGGACCCAGCGCCTATTCGCATTCGCGCAACTCAAGCATTTGGCCAGACGGACTGAGCATTTGTCCGTCGGCCACATCGCGCAAGGACTCGGGCATCAAGAGCAACTCGCGACGCAGCTCCATTCAGCAGCAGATCTATGCGCTCAACCAGTCGGCCATTAGTCAGCATCGCGTCTCTGGCTACTTCACCAGCTCGACGTCGAGCATCTCGAATTTGGGCGAAGGTGGCGCATTGCCGTTCCCGTTGCCACCGCCGCCGCCGGCGGCGGCTCTAGCGGCACAGCAGTCCGCCCAGCTGATCGATCCGCTGGCCGCTTGCCTGCAGCAGCTGCGCAAGCAATCCGATTTGCAGCTCATCCGCTGCGTGCGGGACAATGCGCGCTCGCAGCGCAGCTATTTGGTAAAGGCGCCGCTGCGTCGCATCAGCTTGTACTTTAAGTCGCGCCAGTTGGAGCGCGATTTCCGATCGAAGGCGCATCGCTTTGGCACCGAGAACGAAACGGAGGGGCCGCCCACGCTGGCCACGCCCCGCTACAACACATACATCGACATCTTTGTGGGCATCGCCGTCTATCTGTGCATATCCATCTCGCTCTTCCTGATGACCCAGAACACGGTGACGCCCAGCTTCCGGCTGTGGGTCACGCTCTTCTCCTGCTTCACGGCGATCCAGGTGTTTGCGCTGTTCTTGTTCACGCGCCAAATGTGCCGACGACACGGCACTCGCATGCGCTCCAAGTCCAGCGCCAGCGAGGCGAACAGCGAGGCCGCTGCACCGCAGCCGCAGGTTGAACAATTTGAGTCGTGTGCGGATCGCATTTTTGAGGCCATATCCAGCTGGTATCCATGGCACATCTGTTTGGCCGTCCTCATGGCCATGCCCGTCGTCCTGATCATCGCCAACTTCCTGCTGCTCGATCTCACACAGCTGGAGGCATTCGAGTATCATTATGGCTTCCTGATCTTCGTCTGCATCGTGCACTTCTGCAATTTCACCCAGCTCAATTGCTGGATGCGCAACGTGCTGGCATTTCTGGCCGCGCTCTGCTTCATCGGCATCGCTGTCTCCCAGCTGACGGTCTACAACAACAGGTCTGAGAATGAATCGGATCCCGAGCTGGAGTCGGAGCTGAATAGCAGTGCGGCCGCATCGTTTATCTTCGAGGAGATCAAATGGTTCCACGACTATCACGTCGAGATCTACTTGGATTTGCTTTTGATATTGATATTGGTCTGGTTTCTCAATCGCGAATTCGAGGTCGGCTATCGGCTGACCTTCTACGGCAATGCGGTGGCCAACCAGGACAAGGTGCGTGTCCAGAACATGAAGAACCAGGCGGACATGCTGCTTCACAACATAATACCCAAGCACGTGGCGGAGCATCTGAAGAACACGGCCAAGTACTCGGAGAACCATCACAATATCGCCATCATCTTTGCCTCCATTGTCAACTTCAATGAGATGTACGACGAGAGCTATCTGGGCGGCAAGGAGTTCCTGCGCGTGCTCAACGAGCTGATTGGCGACTTCGATGAGCTGCTTTCGCATCCGAAATTTCGTGCCGTGGAGAAGATTAAGACGATTGGCTCCACATTTATGGCGGCCAGCGGCTTGGATCCATCGCATCGTGGCACCGGCGACGAGCACATCCATACCCTAATGGAGTTCGCCATCGAGATGCAGCGCGTGGTCAATGAGTTCAACAAGGATCTGCTGGAGTTCAATCTGATCCTGCGCATTGGCATGAATATTGGCGATGTGACCGCCGGTGTCATTGGCACCAGCAAGTTGTACTATGACATTTGGGGCGATGCGGTCAATGTGGCGTCTCGCATGGACTCGACCGGTCTGCCCAATCGCATACAAGTGGGCAAGGACTGTCTACCCTTTCTGACCGCCGGCTATGAGTTTGAGCCGCGTGGCAGCGTTTACGTCAAGGGCAAGGATCACATGGAGGTGTTCCTTTATACCAACCGCCGGCCTCACCTGATCGAGCAGCCTCCAAACGTGCAGCTCAACGAACTCAATGAGCCCGACGAGTTGGCAACCGAAGCCAATGAGAAGCAACAGCTGCAAACTAACGATGTTCAGATTATTATAAATGACGAGCTGCAAGAGCCGACTGATGCGGAGAAGCAGGAGTTGCCTGACAAGGAGCAAGCGGAGGAGGAGGAGGAGGAGGAGGATGACGACGACGACGATGGCGACATGCATTCGAGCGAAACAACAACGCTGTTCAAGTCACAGGAATCATTGCATGCCTCGCATCCGAACGGAGGTGGCAGCCACTTCAATCCAGCTAACACAACCGAAACTTGAGCAAAGAAAACTCATCTGAATTCAACTCAAATCAAACTCAAACTCAGACTCAACTCAATGTAAATGCACTCGACTTTTGATCAACTCGGCCCAACTCAACTTCTGGCTTGAAGCTTTTTGAGAAATGGTTTCAAAATTGCATTTATTATGTGTTGCAGTTGCCACAGCTGGAAATGGAAATGAAAATGGAAATGGAACGTCTGGGAAGGCTGCAGATGACTGCGAGCGAGGTGGGAAGGGGGCGTGGGGGAGCGGATCAAACCGCACAATTTGTGATATGTAACTAATGTTGAATATGTACGATAAAACTGTTGGGCACTTGAGCATGGATGTTACGCGATATTGTTATGTGAAGAAGAGGAAGAATAAGAAGCAGAATGCTTCTGGCCTTGTTGAAGTTATGGATACACAGATCTGAAGCTAAAACTAACTCGTTGTATATGCCACAACAGGGGGCGTTTCACTTGTATTAGCCACTCATATATCGAAATGTTGACTAACAACAGACAGAGATGTACACCGACAGACATATTATATATGTGTGCCTGTGTATATGTATGTATGTTTGTATGCATATGTGTATGTATGTAAGTGGTGTAGCAAATTGTTTGTTTGTTTTTTTTTTTGGTAACCTAAGTATGTATTTTAGTGTTAGCTTAATTTATAACTGTATAAATGTAATGCCAATAAGTAAGCAAATTACACACACGCACACTCACACTCAGACCCACACCCACACCCCCCCACACACACACACATACACACATAACTTTAAACTAATATACTTTTGTGGCTTTAGATGTATTTGATGTGTTTCCTTAGACTTAAGCTATAGGAAATATGCATATGTGTGCGTGTGTGTGTATCTGCGTGTGCGCGCATAGTTTTATTATTAATATTATATATAAATTTTTTTTATATATGTAATAATTTTATTGCAGTAATATTTAAACTAAGAAAGTGCATAGAACTAACCGATAAAGCAGACTAGCTAATAAATGTTATAAACAGTTGAAACTTCTATTTATATATATATACATATATATATATATATATATATATATATATATATATATATATATTTATTCTTGTTATATTTGTTTTCGTTCTTATTGAAGCGAGCTGGTAACAACAAATTGATGTTTGAATATATTGCATGTGTTGGTGTTGTTCATGTTATTGTAGATGTTGTTCTGTTTCAGTGTATAGTTAACTTTTAGTCGGGCAAGCTCAGCAGCAAGCATATATATATATATACATACAATATACGAAGTACAAAAACTAAGTTTACATTATTAATTATTCTATTTAAAAGGGCAGCAGCACAAAAGTATGCTACAAACATTTGAAAAATTAAAACTGCTTGCCAACTGCTTGTCAATTCCTTGTCAACTGCTTGCTGAAAACGGCTAAACGCATGCACACTAACACATCCATAAAACGCCAAGCACTAACCGTTACTCACACATACATGAACTATTATTGCATTGGTTTTATTCTTGTGCAATGGAAGCGAAACCAAGCCAAAGTGAAACTGAAACAACTCCTCGATTTTGTCTACTTTTCTCTAAGCTAAGATATTTACAAAAAGAAATCCAAAATAACAATAACAATAAAAATATAGAAAATTATAAAAGAAACAAATCAATAAGCAGACAAAACGCTGTAACCCATGGACCCTCTTGTATTTTTATATGTATTGTGTATCAAGTGAAACAAAAGTATTTTCTACTAATTTATTAACTACTATATACTGACTAAACTTAATATACACACAGACACACCTGCTTGTCATTACTTGTTTACTTAACAATCACACACACAAAGACACACACCTAGTTATGCATGTATTAACCTAGTTAACGAGTTGAACTTCGTTTTTGTCTTAGTTTTGAAACATCTGAGTGTATATAATATAAACTGATATTTTCTACTTAAGATACACAACCAACGAAATTTCTTTAAACAAATAGATATTTGGGGCCGACCGCAGGACGAAATAAACGTTGAATCGTTGAGTTTATCTAATTGTTTAAGTGTTGATCCATCTATCGATGTCGCCCCCAGCAAATCTGTTATACAGCATATATTATTGTACTAAAAGTGTTTATAGAATCGTTGTAACAATGGATGTATAAAATGCGTTTCGAAAACTCTTAATAAACCGCTGCAGTGTCTATGTATGAGTGTGTACTCTAAAACAAGCATTTTTATTGACTTTTTCTTTCACCTTCACTCAAGTCTCTCAGGGGACAAAGCCAAAAGTAAGTAAGTAAGTATAGATTTTATGTGGCAGTTGATGTAAAGAAAAGAAGTCTTTGTTTTAGCCGAGATTAGGTCGGATAATGTCTAAACATGGCACAGCGACGCCTTCTATAAAATTGTACTCGCTTAATCCGAATTTCTATACGACAAATTGGGATTGATGTGAAATTGGCAGCAATGTGTACCTCTATATACTACATTTTCTATAGACTTGCAAAAGTTGAAAAATCTTTTCAAAATCAAATGTAAATTATACAAAAATAAATATATATATATATACATAAGTAAACTTTAACTTATTCTACCTCATCCCACATATAGAAATGACTAGAATACCATTGAGATCTCCAGTTATTAGCTCCCAAATAGTATCTATAGATCAATTAACGTTCCAGGCTCTTTAGAAGCATTGTCAAAGAATCAGTTCGCAGCATCATTAAAAACAATGAATAATAATGGACATTTCTCATAGATACATACAATATATGTTTATTGAATTCATCAGTTTGCACAACGTAACAGGAGTTTTTATTGTTGTTGTTGATGTTTTTGTTGTATTGATTTATGTTTTAATGGAGTAGGCTTAAGATTATGGGCAGTCATGAATTGCAATATGAACTAGCAAACGCAGCTGCAGACAACTAACTTAGTTAGCACAAATCATTTTCTATATAAGTATGTATGTATTTATTTCACTTTTAACTATGCAGCTCACTCATTGTCTCTTTCGCACACACACACAGGCACACGCACGCACTCACACAGTCACACACAGACAAATGCCCAGACGATTTATAATCGCTGCTATAACTATAAGCAACATGCCCAGACTTGGTTAATACTCTTTCATTATTTCGTTCTTTATCTTTTGTGGCTTTAGTTGACAAGGAGACGCGAAAATACTTTGTTTTAGATTTTAGGCTAAGGCGCAAATGAAAAGATACTTGTGTTTACAAAAATATCCATACAATCTATGCACATATATATTTAGTAAGAAAAAAAGATAATAATGTAGAATGGAAAACAAAAGAAACAAGGGCTTAATGATAATAATGTAAACTATTACAAAACTATGACATTTGCTTAAATTATTTAGAGCCGAACAGACAAATTATACAAAATTTGGCAATACGTTTATAACATAGCAGTTAAAGGTGTTTGGTGTGTGTGAAAAGTACGCTCTTACTTTTGTGCATATACGAATGTAGTATGTATGAAACAAGGAGGGGCATTTACGAATAGTAAGAACTGAATGAACAGATAGTGCACATTGCAAACTATAGCCGGACACAATGTTTAGCTAGCAATGTGCACTACAATTATTTGTTTTTTTTTTTTTGTTACTCTTAAGCTAAGCAAATGCACATGCAAATGCTGCTCTTCATTGATCGTCGTTAGCTCTTGCTATTGTTGTTGCAGTTGTTTTTGTTGTTGTTATTGATATTGTTGTTGTTGTTTTTATTTGCTGATCTTCTGCAGCTTCTGCAATACTTTCAGTCCCTGTTCTTGGTACTCCTGTTTGGACATCCAGAAGCCATCGCGATCTTTCGTCACCTCAGCCAATACAGCGCCACCAATGAAAACCATATCTTTGCGACGCGGCGGATCCTCAATGCGTATTTTGAATTTCTTAACAAATTAGCAAGAGAAATTGATTATGATGATTATGAAATACATTAAAAAATCAATCGACCTACCGCCAATTTTTCCGTATCGTTTTTGAGTACTCGCTCCAAATACAACTGCTTTATTTCACGCTCCAGGCGACTAGGCAGACCCGGATACATGGTTGAGCCACCAGACAGCACTATGTGCTTATAGAGCTCGGGTCGTATGTCAATGTCTGCAGCCTGTATCGTGTTGAAGGCCAGCTCCGCAATGCCGGGACCCTCAACGTTTATTAAATGCGGTTGGAATAGCGCCTCAGGCGCTTCAAATCGCTCACCACCCACTTTAATCACACGGCCATCGGGTAACTAAAATCAAATCCAAGCAAATATATAACACATGAGACCCCGCCGTACACGATAAGCAAGCAGATCGTACCGTATAGGACTCCACCAGCACCGTGGTCTCGAGTGCCAAACGTTGCTCCATTTCGATATCGTAGCCAATGTAGCACAGTTTCTCCTTCATAATGCGCACCGTTTCAAAGTCAGCGGAATGATTAAAAGCATAGCCACGTAGTAAAAGTAACTGAAAGATAGACCGTCGAACAATTACAATAAGTTAGTCAGTAATATTTGCAATCTGTCTATGGTATGTACCTTAATCAAATAGCGCGTTATATCACGACCGGCAATATCCAGACGCCTCGTTAAATGTGGCAGCGAAAACTCCTCATAGACTGGACATATATGTGTGACGCCATCGCCAGAGTCGATCACCACACCGGAGATGAGTCCCTGGGCGTACAGCGTTAATACCGCCTGTATGGCAATATACGTGGAATCGAAACCGTATTTCTCAAACATCACCTGCGACAGTGAACAAAAGCAATTAATAAGAACAATTCATTTAATTGTGGATTGACGCACCTCGATCATCTTTTCGCGATTCTTTGTGGGGTTCATGGGGGGTTCAGTCAGCAAGATCTTTGTGTTTGTCGGATCAATGTCCATTTTCTTGGGACCGAACGTATAGTCCCACACATGACACATATCGTCCCAGTTGCGGACAACGCCGTTCTCCATGGGATAGGAGACCTCCAGCAACGAGCGCAGCTTTGAGGCTTCATCGCCAACCATAAGATCCTGTAAAATGGCCATCACAGATTGTTTAATATCAATGCAGCGAGAGCATTTCGTTATTATTATTATTAACTTTGCATTTGTTTAGTACATTGTTCGATTGGGGATTACTATGGTTCAACTCACTTATTTATAGGACAGGCACAAAGGACAACGAGTACAAATACATGGCGGATAACGAATAACGAATAACAAGTAACGAGTAACGAATAATCAATAACGAATCAACACAGAAAGCTTTATACGCATTAAAAACATATCTCCATTAGCTTGCGATTATTTATCGTGCAATGCAATTTGGTTAATATATTACATAAATATAGAAAATAAAAATATATTTCTATAGAACTTTCGTCATGCATAAGAACAGAGGGGTAAAATATATATTTATATAAAAATAAACTCGACTACATCTAGCATAGGATCCAAACATTGCATGTATACAAAATAGGTAAATACAAAACATAACAAATTAAATTAACTGCATTTATTTAAAAAAAAAAAAGAACAACAAATATATTTTTTATGATAAAATGCAAACGTTTTTTCGCAATGTTTTCTTCTGTTCCCTTAAGACTGAAAACAAATTTCTTTCACTTGCAATGCAAATACAATATATATATATATATATATATATATATATATATATATATATATATATATATATATATATATATATATATATATATATATATATATATATATATATATATATATATATATATATGATATAAAAATAATCATTGTATAATTATTTAGCAAGTGCAACAACAATATAAAATTTAATATATAACTATAGTTTATAGTTTTACTCGTTGGTTTTGCTTTTAGCTTGTGCGTTTAGTGTGTGTGAATAGAAATTGCAATTTGCTAAGTTTGAGAAATTGAGTTGAATTAATTAATTAATTTAATTATGCAATACAACAGCTGGAATTAAATATTTGTTGTTTTTTCTCTTTTTTTTTGTGTTTGTGTTTTTTTAAGCTATAAAACTTGACTTACATCGACATGTAAATCCTGTAAAATATTTGTTTCAAAAAAATATGTAAAAAAAAGAACAGAAAAAAATGTATAAGAAGAATATTAAAAACAGAAAGATTTTCTCCTTATAGATTGTATTGGAATGTTGAATGTTTTCGTAAATAAGCTAAACTTATATATAATATGAGCAACTGTATCAAACTTGCCCAATAAATAGATCTACTTTGTATGTGTATATCTGGTATGAGAAGCGCTCCAAAAAAAAAAAAGAAGGGAAAAAAGAAAGATAAAGGAAACAGAGAGAGATATTTGTATGTATAGAAAAGAAGCCTGAAAGCAAAAAGTCATGCTCTTTAATAACTTTGATCTTCGATGGGGACGTGACTAGGACCCAGCCCACCTACTGGCAGCTACACTGCTAAAATTGAATTAAAGATCTGGTAGTAGTCATCCATCCATCCATCATCTACATCATATCATATGAGCAGCTTGTTGGCGAGACGCCTTGTTTACAGCAGTACCGTTATAGTTGGCATGACAAGATTTTAAATGCACCTACACCACGTGACAGTCGTGACAATTGCGTACCAAGACCAAAACAGACACCCATTATATAATAATTATAGTAATAACGATGATGATGAAGATGAAGATGATGATGATGATGATCATTATTGGTGTTTCAGCAACTCAATACAAAATGCAATGAATTTAGAAAACGTTGCAAGAACAAAGAGAGAGAATGAGAGAGAGAGTTAGAGAAAATAAATGAAATTATAGGATTTGTGATAAGAAACAATACCAAATGGCAGAAATATCGTAAGTTAAGCACTTTTTGTGTTTGGTATTCAAGAAACATAAGAATGAAAATGCCAATGGAAATGGAAATGGAAATGTGGAAGTGAAAGTGAAAGTATACTAATAATAATGGACATACACTATGATAAGTATTGTGAGGCTATGCGCTAAGTTCTTGACCAATGCTAATCATATATACATATATATATAGAAACATACACACATATATATACCTACATGTAAGTATATATATGCATATAATATATATATTTATATATGTATCTATTATATAAAGTACTTAGTTATTATGAATAGATAATCGACCTGTGCATATATATGTATCTTTATATGTATATATATATATATATATATTAAGTATGCATGTGAATGCGTGTGTGTGTGTAGTATGAACTATTAGACAATTAATAGGTGTACAGACTGGTAAATACGCTTCTCATACCTTGACTTCGATGTCGCCGATTTTGTTGACCGCTCGTATTATTGGTCGACCAACCATCGATGGGAAAATGTACGCGGGAAAATTGCTGCCGGCATATCCGCATTTTACGAACTGTCAATAAGAAAATGGAAATTATATGAATATATATATACTTATGCGTATATACCAAATATATGTGTGCCACGCAATACCCCCATTACCCATACACATAGTCACAACTCCGATTGATTCACACCTGGACAGCTTGCAAGACAGTTGACGTTTAGGGGTTTTGAGAAACAGCATTTGATTTTGATTTGACAGTAATCTAATATAATTATTCTGAAATTCTTGATTGCTATTATAGAAATTATCTAAAGGAACTTCCTAGCTCTATTAAAAAAGTTTTCTAAATCAAGTACTAGAGTTGTTTAAAAGTAAAGGAAGTTCTAGAATTCGATTGTAGTTTAAGATCTATAAAGAAACCACTCTAAATACAGGACAGAATATTAAAGAACAATTTCTGTAAGAAAAGTTATATAAAAAAAATTCTAGAGTTATATTATAGATGAAACTCTATAGGGCACGAGCAAGTCATGCTGGAAAACGCCCTTAACAGTTTAGATTTGAGTTTATAAACTTAATGTTTGTGTAAAGTTATCGGCAAAGTTAAGATAAACCTTATTTGGAGATTGAAAAAGTCAAAGTCGTATTATTCTATTTGGAAATTGAATATACGTAAATTTAGTATTTAGAGTTTCTGGATTTGACAATTAATTTTGGTATCGAAAGACTTGCAATAATCGATAGCTCATGCGCCCCACGAAACGTAATCACAAACAAATTCTTTTTAGTCCTGATAAGAAATAAGATTGGAAATGGGTGCTCCGATTCTTGTTTGTCTTCATTCTGGCGCTCTTTTTGTTGTTGGCACTAGGCGTGAGTGTGTGCGTGAGTGTGTGCGTGTGTGTGTGTGGGAGAAAGATATACAAAGAGAGGGAGAGAAACAGAGAGAGGCAGAGTATGCGTAACTTTTGATTTGCTGCGGTGAGTAATACTATGCCGACGCAGCTTGTACAACGCTTGTGTTGCCATGACTAAAGCGCCGTTTATACATACATGTATGTGCATATAAATAAATAAATATATGGCCATATACACAAATACACATTTATATAAACATACATACATTCCGGCTTAAGCATAGTTTGGACCGGCAACATTAGGGGGAGCGCCCCCCGCAACGTCAACGCCCCGATATGCGAAGCAAATCGCTGTTTAACCTAGATCGCAAAGCAAGCAGAGAGCTGTAAGTATGTGTGTCATCCAACCAGGGCTAGATGGAATTTGGGTTTGATTTGGGCAGCGCTTGCATGTGGCCACTGCGCATACATACCCCAGTGCCGTTATCACAAACAATAACTTTGCGTCCTTTGCTATCCATTTTGTGCACCAACTAGAAAATTGAACTTCAACTGAAACTGTCCACGGCTGGTGCGGGGGGTGCTGCTGCTCCTGCTATTGTTGTTGTTGTCGGCGGTTGTTGATGTCGTCGTGGGTGTTTATTGCCTCTTTGCTGCTGCTGGAGCTGAAACAACTGCTATAACGGCTTAATGTTTGGGCGCGTCGCCGTAGCAGTTGGATGACTCGAATTGTTGCTGCCACAGCCGTTTTAATACTACTGTTGAATGACCAGACGAAGCTGACTGCAGTTAATCACACAATTTCCAACCGTACAAAAACACACACACATTCACAGACACGCATACACATGCCAGCTTCATTCATACACACAGGCGAAACTCACACACAACACACACACATATGTACTGGCACGCGGCGGACTCTGCTCTGAATGCGTCGCTCTCTCACTCTCTTGCCGTATTTTCGATTGTTTTGCTTCAATTTTTTAAATTGTGCACACGCTTTATGCAATCAAAATGTGTTACAAATAATATCTTTTCTATTTATTGATTGCAAAAGACTTGCAAACGGTTGCAAATTTCAATTTCTAGGCGGCACAAAACACAAGAAATAACACACACATAAAAAACTAGAGTTGCGTTGTATGTATCGATATACCGATTCATTTATCATATAAACTATCGAAACCAGATTTGAGGGCTGCATAACAAGTATCGTTTAGAGATCGTCACGAAATTTGTAATCCAAGTTGAGCGCGAATCGGATAGAAAGTAACAATATTTACACATAAAAATATGGAAAATATTTATAAAAATGGATAGTTAGACTTCTGAAAGGTAAAGTAATTGCATCGAACTTCAGAAAGATTATCCAGGATCCAGAAACATATTTCTTGTTGTTAGCAAATAAATATTTAACAAATGAAACTACATTGAATTGAATCTACTTGAAGGACAATATCGGGACTATATCAACAGAAGAGATATTATTAACAGAAGAAGCAGGCGGAGAGTCGCGACAATTTTTATTTTATTGGTTTATATAATATGTATGTATACTGTATGTATATATATATATATATATATATATATATATATATATATATATATATATATATATATATATATATATATATATATATATATATGTAATTTGTTATCTTTAGAATTGCTTTAAGAGGCGAAATGTTAAATGTCTTAGATATACATAATGCTGTTCTCATATACATTTGTATGCTTCTTTCATAATTTTTTTATTTTTGAATTAATTTTTGTTAGTTATTGAGTAAATTTCTTTTTGATTCTGCTTAGAGTTCATTGTGGTCGAGATATATCTTTATGTCTGTCTCTGTGTTTGTAGCGTATTTATTCCTATGTTCTTGATATTTATCAAAATCTATATATATGCGTATCCTGTGTGTGTGAGTACATACATAAGTAGCATACTTATGTATGTCTGTATGTTTGTTTGTTTCTTTGTATGTTGGTTCTAAGCGGTGGACAACAAATGACATTTTGTTATACAATTTATAAATTGTTATTGTAAATGGAACAGTTAATTGAGAAGCACGTTGTTTGGTTTCATTTCTAGTTAGCATTGATTAAACAGGCTATCCATAACTGTTATACATATGCGCGCAGGCATACATATGACAGTTGGCGCCATTTAATATAACACTTGAACACGCTCTCAACAAAGTATAACACATCTATGTGTGTGTGTCTTGTGTGTAAATCTTTAAACACATCTCGCATTTTGGTGTTGGATTTTCCTTTGATTTTTCCATTATCTTTTTTAATTTTTAATTTATAATTTTAAATAATTTTCTTTTCATTAAATTGATTTTAGAATTTCATTCACCCGCTGCTCATTTAGCAACTAATTACCTTCCTTTACTTGGGTGTTTTCATCGTTTTTAATAATTGTTACTAACTAAATTGGTTTCAACATTCTCGTTTATAAGCGGCATTAACATAAATCACTGTAACGGAATCTATGCAGTTAGGGCTTAAAAACTTATTCACTATATTTTAGACTGACCGTAGTAGTAGTGCCAAAGTGTAATATTAACTGCTAACTGCAATTTTTTCAAGTTGAATAATTCTGTGGATTTTTATAAAAGCTAAATTTGGTTTTGACTTTATCTTAGTTTTCAGTTTGAAAATATATATTTTTATATATATGTATGTATTTATGTGTATATATATGTATTTATATATATATATATATTTATATATAATTGCGTTAGTATTATTTCGACACGTGCATAATCCATTAATTTTAAGTTAATTACTAATTTTTATGACTTTACATATTAAGGATCAGTTGACGTATAATTATGTATATAAGTGTGTTTTAGAATTTCAAATTGAGTTCGCAAATTTGATAAGCAAAGTACAGCGTTTTAGAAAAATTGGTGGAAAAACAGCAAAGGTTAATTCAACTCGACTGGAGTCGTTAACGAAACATTGATTATGAAGGCATTTCCGTATCTATATAGATATATTTTTATATAAATATATATAAATATATGACTTAGTTACGATCAGGGACAGTTTATCGGAGACTTGTTACCACTTAGACCACATTTATTTATGGCTTGGATTTCTTTACAATTCATTTTGTCGTGAATCATACAAGTTATTGACTTTGCTTTGGTTTTATCTTATGAAAGTCGGATTTGATATATTTCCATATATCAAAAACGATTTGATTTTCTACTTAGAAATTAAAGATAAGTCGTAATTTCAAATATTTTGATTACTAACCCTTTTCATAGTGAAATCGAAACCAAAAATTGAAATTGAAATTGAAATTCTTCAATGTCCCCGATGCGAGTTGTTGTTAATTGAAACATTAGCTAACTTGAGTTATATTATAATTTAGAGAGTTTTTCTCTTTTCTTTTTGGTTTTTGTTTCTGTTGTTTCTAGCATGGCACAAGTAAATCTTTTGATTTCAGTTCTAGAAGTAGTGGGAAAGTGTTCCAAGTGCTGCCTGCCTGACGTGTGTGACAGAGTTAAGTAAAAACTTATTGTTTCATTTAGACTTTATACAGTACGAGTTCGCTATATGTATATATATATAGATACTATTTGCCAAAAAACATTCATATTTATATTAATTTATATGCATGTATATATATATATATAGTTTGTTTTATAATATTTTATATATTGATTTGCTTTGATGTCTTGTGCATAATTTGTGGGCAAAAGGGAAATGCTGTGCGTGCGTTTTTCTTATTTTCTACCAAGTGAAACTCTTTCTTTATTTTTTCCATTATTTTCTATTTTCAAAATTTAATAACAAACAAAAAAAACGAATAAAAATTAAATTAAAGTGAAATTAAAAAAAAAAAACTATGAGAAATATGGTGCAAATGTTTTAGTTGGTGTTTATTGGATTTGTTATTATAAATATATATAAATTGATTTTTATATATTTCATAATGTGATTAGCAAAAAAAAAAAAAAAAAACAAAATATGAAAACGTGAAATTCATTTGCAGATACGCACACACACGCACACATGTGTGTGTTTAGATATTTTTAAGTATTTTATTTAATTAGTTAAATATATTTGATTAGCTATTTAAATGTTAAATTGTTTTTCTTTTTGTTTTTTTTTTTTCATATTCATTTTCATTTTCTTTTTGCTTTTGTTTAATTTTGTGTGGTTCTTAAATGTAATGCCATTTTTTGTTTTGTTTTGTTTTGTTCTTCTCATTGAAATATTTAGATTGCTAAATAATCATTTAAGTTGTTGTCCAAATCGTATTTGTTTCCTTCCCAACGTAAAAAGAATTCAACATGTTTTTGGGCTAAGCAAACAATAAACACAATAAATTATACACGAATTCACACATAGAAACATATGTAAGTTAAGTTAAGTTAAGTTACATTAGGCAACAATATAAACAACAAACAAATACATATACACATTACATATATATGCATTCTGTAAAAATGTACAAGGAACATTAATTAATGGACTATTGCGGCACATGTTGCAAATGGTTTCAAAAACTCTTTTTGTTTTCCACTCTTTGCAGTTTTAGAATTAACATTTTGTTGTTTGTTCTTCTAGATTGCACAGTTCTTAGCTTTTACATAAGTTTGTATTTGCATTAATGTTAAGGTTTTCTTCTTCTTCGCTATCCTCTGACCTCTGACCTCTGCTCAATTAAATATAATATGTACGCTTCTTTTTGGCGCTGCTAATTGTTTTCAACAAATTAGCGCTAGGTTTTTGGTTGTTTTTATCATTTTTCTTTCATTTTTTTTTTTGCTTAACATTTTTTGTTTTCTTTTCCCATTCTTCTTCTTTATACATATATAGGCTTAAGATTAGTTTCGGATTCTGTTTTTTTTTTAGTTTTTGTTTTTGTTTGTTTTACGGAAAAGGAATCTGTGGCTAGAGCGTAAAAGTAATCAATCAATGCATCAATTGTAATATCCTGCATACCTCAGCGGGCATAAGTCCTTTGCTCCTTTTTGCTGTTGTTGTATTGTTGTTGCTCGAAATATTTATATAGAATTTCCACGTGCCATATTCCGGATTGTATTTATATATATATATATATATATATATATATATATATATATATATATATATATATATAATATATATATATATATATTTATATATATTCTGATCAGCTCTGCTCCAATTGTTCAACTATTCCTTTGTTACCTCACCTTTGACCTTTTTGCTTATCATTAAAGTAAGTATGTATTTGTGTATTACAATTATTACGAATGATGTTTTAGCTAAAACGACAAATCTTTGCAACATTATTATGTTTATATGTAGATATTGTATGTAAATATTATATGCATGCTCTCGCATGTGTGTGTGTTTCAGGGTGTGTACGTGTGTGTGGGTGGGCGAGTCTGTGTGGATGAGGGAACATACTGTGTCCGCCCACGTGCACGTGCTTAGAACATGCTCTGTGCGCACAGCCAACACACCCAGTCACACATACACACCACAACACATCTGATCCGACAACAGGTATTAGTACTACCGGCCGTAATCGGCGCCCGCACTGAAGCCACCGACTCCTGTTGTCCCTCCCGCGCCGTTGCCGTTGCCATTCGCGCTGTTCATTTACCCATGCGCCGCTCCATTGTTGCCCTGACTATGATGCTGATGCGGATGCGGATGCTGATGATCGTCGCTGGGCGTGGGCGGCTGATCTCGGCGCGGCGGCATCCGCTCGTTGACCGCATCGAGTCCCTTGGCCTCCGCAAATGAGGTAATCTTGTGATTGGGCGAGAAGCCCTGCATGGCATTCTTGAGGGACTGCTTGCCGCCAGAGAGAGCGCCGAGGGGCAGGGCGCCCGTAGGCGTCAGCCCCTTCAACTGCAGCACTGACTCGGACTCCTCGCGCAGCACAGAGAAGACGCGCGCCATTTTGCCAATGGCGCGTATCTTGTTGCGTATGACCTCCTTGCGCAGCGCCGCCTCGTCGTCCGAGAGCGGCTCCTCGCTCTCCTCGGTCATGAGCTCATCGTCGGAGCAGATGTTCAGCACATTCACCAGCATCTCGGTGACCTTCTCGCCGACAAAGGGCAGCGACCAGGTGAACACGTCCATGAAGTTGGGAAGCCAGTAGGGATGCGGCGAGCAATTGAACTGCCGGATGTTCATCACGTTGTTCTCGTACTTGAGTACCGCCGCCTTGTTGTTGTACACGTCGAGATAGTTGGGCGCCGAGAAGATGGTGATCAGCGAGGGGAAACCGGTGGTCTGGCTCTTGCGGTACATGCGGTAGCCGGCGTCCTGCGCCTCGTGCGCCCGTATGATCGACAGCAGATTGTTGTTCTGCAGGAAGTCGCAGCAGGCGGCGTAGCTGTAGAAATACGAACAGCCGCGCACCGAGTTGTGCGTGTAGAAGTCCGAGTTCTTCTCGTTGCCAAAGTCCTCGAGCGGATCGGACCACAGCAGGTCGCACATGGGGCCAAAGGCGGGCGGCTCCTTGAATCTATCGAGCCGCCTTATGTCCTCCAGTTCGTGTATTTCGGGCGACAATCCGCCGTGCACGCAGAGGAACTGCTGGTTCATCAGCGCCGCCAACGGCAGGCAGTCGAACGCATCCATGCACGCGTCGTACACGCGCTCCGAGTATTTGATCTTGCACTCCTGTTTGAAGGTGAAGTACTCGGTCAGATGCCGGCACTCGTGGTTGCCGCGCAGCAGGAACAGCGTCTGCGGATACGTGATCTTCAGCGACCACAAATAGAGAACGCACTCAATGCTAAAGTAGCCTCGGTCCACATAGTCGCCCAGGAACAGATATTTTGTTGTTGCCGGCGATCCGCCCACCTCGAAGAGTTTCATGAGATCATAGAACTGGCCATGTATATCGCCGCAAACAGTGACCGGCGCCTCAATATCGATCATTGTCTTTTCGTGCCGCAACAGAGCGGCGCCCTCCTGAATGATGCGCAATGCTGGCGCCTCCTCGATACGCCCCTCCAAGATGAAATGCTGTTTCAGCAGCTCGTGATTCGGTTTGCCGGTGCGCGTATCGAATACCTCAGCTAGCGTCAGCTTGTGACTTGGTGGAAATGGAACGCTGTCGACAACTCGTTCTTTGGTGTTGACCGCTGCATGGCCGCCATGCGCCTTATGCGTGGGACTATCGTGGCCAACGCTGGCGGCATTCGAGTTGCTGTTACTGCTTGTGGCATTGCCCGTGGCGGAGGCGTTGGCATTGGCACTGGCATTATTGTTGCTGCTGCTGCTATTGCTGCTGCCATGCTGCGTGTCTGTGGCATCCGTGGAGTTGGTGGCGTTGCCACCTCGCTGGTTGGCACTTGTTGCCACTTGGGCAGCGACTCCGCTCGATTGATTATTCGAAGACATATTTGCAGAACGCTGTGAATTGGATTGCAATTGCAATTGCTGTTGTGGCTTTTCCTGTTCCTGTTGCTGTTGCTGTCTCTGTTGCTACAGATGGCGCCCACACTGAGTGAGCGTAATCTATTGTGTGCGCCGTCTACTGCACTTGATTGCACTAGCTGCACACACGCACACGCACGCACAGGCACGTTGGCCAACAACAAACGCACTTTTCTACTTTTATTTCTACTCCTGCTGCTGCTGTTTTTTTTTTTTTTTTTTTTGAAGCTAGTTAGCCGCTTTGTCGCGTTTCAGGATTTTTGTATTTTTGGTAGTTAATTTGCTATATCTCTGTTACTGTTGCTTCTATAACACAACAGCAATGTATTCACAATTTGTATTTATATTTTCGTTTCGTCTTGGCTGCTGCTGTGCCCTGCAGACGTCGTAATTTCTCTCGCTACGTTTTTTTTCGCTTCTCAATGGAATTTTCAGTTCCCCCTCCCTCTCCTTTATTTTTATTGATATTCTTCCAGTGTGACCACAAACGGCAGATGCCAAATGCTCCATTTTTCAACTGACAAGAATGCCAAAAATACCATGTTTTACGTTAAGTCGACTAACGCTGACGTAAAGCAGCAGCAAGATGACGTAAGCGGATGTAATGCAGTATTTTTTTAAAGTTGATTATTTTGCATGCGTTGAAGTTTCATTACATACAAAGTTAACAATTGTGTAAACAGCCGTTATTATGCACCTCATCCTTCATTTGCTAAGAAAAAAAATTAAAAAGTCTGTGTGCTTATTACACTATTTGAAATCTCCATATACTACGCAACTTGTATTCCATGTTATCGGTTGGTATAAGCAATAAGCAATAGCAGTTTCACCTTGTCTACTATCGATATACACTTTGAGCACGATTAATGCAAAGTTAACGGTAACTTTTCTGCATTTTGGCGTCAAATTTGAAAAGTCAGACTGAAAGACAAGATGATCAGATATATGTATTTAAAACGAACATTTAGAGGAAATAATAAACGTGCGCGCATTTTATTCTCAGGATAGGTACTTGTATATTTTTTTAAATGGTTTTGTATTGTTTTATTTTGTTTTTTTTTTTGTTTGTTTTGTTAATATTAATTTTGTTAATAACATTGATAATCTTTGTTTTTTTTATTTTGCATTCACTTAAGGTTAAAACTTGTCTGCATTTGTTCATTATGCCATTTGTAAATTAATTTCTTCGTCTTCTCTGGATTGCATACAATTTTTCATTTTTCACAACGGCGCAATTCGCATTTTGGCAATTTATTTGCATTTGCCAGCCAGCTGCCCCCATTTTTTGTTTTTGGTTTTGTTTGTTTGAAATACATTTATAAATTTATAATATAATAATGCTTTCACTGTTAAATTTGTTAATTTACTTATTTTCGGTTTTATAATAAAATTGAAAATTTTTAAGAGAATTATCTAGATGTGATGTTTGTTTTTTTTGTTTTGTTTTTCTTATTTTCTTTTATATAATTGTTTTAAATATTAATTTGTTTTAATCTTGCGTTAATATTATTTGTTGTTGTTGTTTTTTTGTAATTGTTTAAATATAAGTATATAAACTTTTTGCTTTGACTCTGACAAAGTTGCTTCAACTTATTAATTATATTATTTGTTATGTATATATATGCATATATATATATATATATATATATATATATATATATATATATATATATATATATATATATATATATATATATATATATATATATATATATATAATGCATATAAATAAATGTTTAAATATATATAAAATATGCATTTAAATTGATTTATCCAAAAGGTAAAGTTTTAATTCTTTCATAATTTATATATATATATATATATATATATATATATATATATATATATATATATATATATATATATATATATATATATATATATATATATATATATATATATATATATATTTATATTAATATATATGTACTTAAGTTTTTTTGTTTTTTTTTTGTTTTTTTTTTTTATTTAAAGCATTCGAGGGCAGGAAGTAGATGTTGAAAAATACATGTATCAAAAAATTAGAGTTAAAATATATAAACAGTAAAAATATTAAATATATAAAAGGGAATTTCTCCTTTCTTAGTTGTTGTTGTTGTTTATTCTTGTTGTTTTTGCACTGAAGACTTTTGTTAATTGGAAATCAACTTTCACTAGAGAAACAAAAGTGGCTAAGAAATAAATAAATAGGTAGTAAACTACAGAGACACACACACACTCACACTCAGACTCACAGACACACACACACACAGACAAACTATCTCTCCCTAAGTTAAAATCATTTGTTTATTTTCATTTGTTTCGCGTAAACAAAAACGAAAATGAAAATTTTATTTTCAGCTTTAAAAAAAAAAAAACAAAAAAAAAAATTAAACTAAATTTGTTTTTGAAACAATGTGATTGTACATATATATGTTTGTATATGTTTCATGTATTTACGCTAATTTACAACAATTGCTTAACACCTGTTTCTTCTTCTTTTTTTCAAGCATATCTATTGCAATGAAAGAAAACAACCTAAAAATTCAAAATAAAATAAATTACTTATAACACATTTCTCTCTCTCTCTCTCTGTCTCTAGATAAAAAAGCAAAAATCCAAATAATATATTTAAAGTCTATATTTATTATAACTGTTTTAGTTTTTCATAACTTTTTAATATTTAACAATTTGCATTTATTTAAAATGTTTGTTTTTTGTGTGGTATAAATTGAATATTTATTGTGGCTGTAGTAGAAAATGTACCGTTAAAAAGTGTCCTAACTGCTGCACTTGAAGTAAAAGGCAGAAGAAGTGAAGTGGGAGATGGAGGTAGAGGAATAGGAAGAGGAAGATACGAGAAGAGCGTTTGAGTGTGAAAGCCTTAGAAAAAAGATACGAAAAGTTTTCTTATTTTGTTCTTATTTGTTTCTTTGTGTATATAGTATAAAAGTATTAGTTGCATATATATATATATATATATATATTTATTTATAAATATATATATATGGATATTTTGTTAGCTTAGCTTATGTTAGCTTCTTATTAAAATTTGTTTTTTTTTTGTTTTAAGAATTTTAATATTTGTTTTAGACGAGCGCGCTAAGTTGCATGTGTGAGTTCGTGCGTGCGTGTGTGTGTGTGTGGGAGGCGTAGGGGCGGAAGAAAGTATGCATGTGTGCGTGTATGTGTGTGACATACATAGGCCTGCATGCAAGGGCTTTGGGAGCTTGATAAATTTACTTTTGTGTTGCATACACATACATATACACAAGCGCACATATATACACATATGTATGCATATGCATATATATATATATATATATATATATATATATATATATATATATATAAGTTTCTTTAAAACCAATAATATTTATTAATCGTACTGCATTTGTAATTGTTTTCTTATCTCTTCTCTTTTTGTATTTATTTTAAATTTATATATATATATATATATAATTTAGTTTTTGTTTTCTTCTGGGAATTGAAATGCAATAAACTTTTGTAAATTATTTATATATATATATATATATATTATATATATATTCTGTGGTTCTGCTTAGCTTTATAAATATTATTTAATTTATTAATATATCTTTAACTATTTGGGAAATGTGTGTGTTTGTGTGTGTCATGGCATATGTAGTGCATACATACACACACATGCATGTACTCAAGTTGTTATACTGTTATACTGCTGCTGCTGCTTGGCGGCGCTTGAAACTGTTGCCCACTTTTAGGCGCCGCCGTACATAGCGCTATCTCTCTCTAACTAATGTTCCAAGGCTACTGAATTTGTAATTTGTGTTTCGTTTGCTCTTTCGCTTTTTCATATAATTATTGGATATTTTGTTGTTGTTGCCTATAAATTTAATTAAAATTTGTATGCCTTGAGGCAACGATTTATGTGATTCATGTATATATATATATATATATATATATATATATATATATATATATATATATATATATATATATATATATATATATATATATTTGTTGTTGCTCTCTCATCTCTCTCTCTTCCCCTTTCTATCTCTGCCTCTCAACTACAACTGTTTTTTTTTTTGGTTTTCATCAATTAACATTTGTTTGTATATAATTTTCTTATGCATTATATATGTATGTATGTATGTATGTATAATTGTTTATAAAGTACTTCAAATTGCTATAAGTTTGCATTTTGTATTAGATTCTTGTCGACTATCAAATGTTTCCGCGTTTTCATCAAATTTCAATTATTTTACTCACTGCACATCGATCTTCTTCTTCTCTTCTTCTTTGTCTTTCCTTTGCTCTGCTCTCAACAATAAATTTGTAATATCATTTTAGATTTGTTTTGTTTCGTTTGTTTTTCTTTTCATCTTTTATCGTTTTACATTATATAACTTAAAAATTAATGTACATAGGTACTTTTCTTCTTCTTCTGGTTTCCTTTTTAATAAATGTTTGTTTTTTATTTTGGTTTTTCGATTTGTTATAATGTTTTGTTAATATTCATAATAATAATGTATTTGTTAAAGAGAAGTTGCACTCGTTTAAATATATTTTATTTGTTTATTTATTTTTTTTGCATTTTATTTTTATAAATTCATTTCACTTAATTACTTAAGGTGTAGTAAACAATAAATGTATGCAAATATACAATAGGTAAAAACAAAAGGTATAAACAACAATTTAATTTATAATTCGTATGCATAAATATTACATTTGATTATAATAAATATATATATATAAATAGGCAATAGATAAACGATAAAAAAAATCCTAGTAACAGCTAACAACAAAACCCAATTAAACTATGCCCACTTATTTTACTTCTTCTTCTTGTTCTTCACATAATTCAGTTTGCTTAGTTTCATTCTTGATTTTTGTATTCATTTTAATTAATTTTATTTTTTATATTTTTTATATTTTGTTTTGCTTGTAATGTAATTAACAAATAACTAAAATTCGATTAAGTATAAAAAAAAATCGACATACGCCGCGGCGTCGACGCAGACGCAAATGTAATGCTGCTGCGCAAGGAGTCGCGCCATTGCAAACGCATTGAGTTGTTTTTGTTTTTGTTTTCTGCGCATTTGTTTTAGTATTGCATAGTTAACAGGCGCAAGGCGCTCGCATTGAGTCTGCTTTTCGTGCTTCTTTTGCTGACTGCTTTGCCGCATGATTGTTAAAGTGTAAATAACAGAAAAAAAATATATGCATACACATACATATATGTAGAGACAGAGAGATAGAGAGAGAGAGTGAAGAGTGAGTTAGAGGAGCGTGAGAGTAAAGAGAGCAAACAGAGCATAAGTTAGTCAAGCTTAGTTTATACGCATATGTGTATGTGTATATGTATATGTGTGTGTGTTTAATACCGTTAAATATCGGCAATTTGCTTTTGCTTTGCTTTTTGGAGACTGTTGCTGCTGCTGCACATTTGACATCTGCTGCGCTGCATACCATTCGTTATAATCATATTTTTGTATATGCATATATATATATATATGCGTTAAATATATATATATATATTTATATATATATATATGTACACATATATATGTATATATATTCAGCTAATGACTACGATAAAGATGGCACGTATATAAAGACCACATACACAATCACCAGATGAGAGAGTGTGAGGCGACAATGGCGACAACAAATGCACTCATAAACTTTGAGTTTATTTATTGAGTGTGTATGTGTATATGTGTGTGCGTTTTATGTGTTTGTGTGTGTTTTATGTGTTCGTGTGTGTTTTATGTGTTTGTGTGTGTTTTAAGTGTTTCAACAGTAAATAGAGTGAGAGAGGCAGAGAGAGAGAAAGTGTTAGGTTTAGAGAGAGATTCAGTCGTTTTGTGTTGTTCCTGTCGTTTCTTAATGTTTCTGTAATAAAAGATTGTAGTAAAATATTGCTGTTGTTTGTTTTTGTATTTGTATTTGTATTTGTTTTTGTTGTAGGAAGTATTTAAGCGTAAGCTTCTTCTTGGTGTTTAGCTTTAAAGTCGCCCTTGGCGCCACACAACGAAAGTAGTATAATTTCTTAGCGTTTAGCGTTTTTTGTTTTTGTATTTTTTTTTTTTGTTTAATTATTCGTATTCTTCTTTTTGTTAAAAGGTTGATTCTTTCAATTTGTTTTCTTTGCATTTTTTGGAAAGGTTATATATTGATTTATATGTTTTGTTTTGGGTTTTATTCAGAAACGAGTTAGTTTTTATATAAAGTTGATTTTTATGTTTTCCTTTGCATTTTGTAGCATTGCAAATAATTAAATTTACCTAATTTGCTTTACAGCTGCTGCCGCTGCGACGTCAACGTCAGCAGCGAGACGCCCGTTAACTTCGCTTCACTTCGCATATTGTTTTACTCTTTTGATATAATGTTGCACAAAATTTTGATGAAATATGCATCGAATTACATATATATATATGTATGTACATATATATGTGTTATATATATATATATATATATATATATATATATATATATATATATATATATATATATATATATATATATATATATATATATATATATATATATATATAACTATTTATACAATTCTATATTGTTTTAACTGCATTTTATGATTAGCTTCTGCGTTTTCCCAGATTTAAAATTGTATTTGCTTTTGCTTTTGTGTTTGTTTTTGTAATACCAATAAGTTAAACGCTTGCATTTTATTTGCTTTCATGCTTTCCACTCCTTCTTCTGTTCGTGTTTTTTTATTTTTATGTGTTTTGCATTTTGCTTTTGTATTTCTTTTTTAATTCTGTTTTCAAATGCATTTCAACTGCGGCTGCGCAGCGACGCCTGCTTGTATGTATGCAAATGTGTGTGTGTGTGTGCGTGTTTGCACTGCCGCAGCTTGAAAGTACATATATCTATTTGATTTGCTTACTCCCTCCCACTCGCACGCACTCCCACCGTTTGGTTTACTTTTCACTTAACAGTCGACTTCTAAAACTGACTTGGCAGCGCTGCTGCTGCGCTGCTGCTGCACTGCATTGCTGCTGCGCTGCTGTACAACGCTCCTCTACTCTTCTACTTTGCTGCTCTGCTACTCTGTTGCTGACTTAGAATTATCCATTGATTGAATTCGCATTCGCATTGGCCGCTGCTGCTGCCGCCGCTGACAGTGACTTCTGGCCCTCCTCCGCCGGCGAGGGCGTGGCATCGCGACGCGGCGGCATCCGCTCGTTGACCGCATCGAGTCCCTTGGCCTCCGCAAATGAGGTAATCTTGTGATTGGGCGAGAAGCCCTGCATGGCATTCTTGAGGGACTGCTTGCCGCCAGAGAGAGCGCCGAGGGGCAGGGCGCCCGTAGGCGTCAGCCCCTTCAACTGCAGCACTGACTCGGACTCCTCGCGCAGCACAGAGAAGACGCGCGCCATTTTGCCAATGGCGCGTATCTTGTTGCGTATGACCTCCTTGCGCAGCGCCGCCTCGTCGTCCGAGAGCGGCTCCTCGCTCTCCTCGGTCATGAGCTCATCGTCGGAGCAGATGTTCAGCACATTCACCAGCATCTCGGTGACCTTCTCGCCGACAAAGGGCAGCGACCAGGTGAACACGTCCATGAAGTTGGGAAGCCAGTAGGGATGCGGCGAGCAATTGAACTGCCGGATGTTCATCACGTTGTTCTCGTACTTGAGTACCGCCGCCTTGTTGTTGTACACGTCGAGATAGTTGGGCGCCGAGAAGATGGTGATCAGCGAGGGGAAACCGGTGGTCTGGCTCTTGCGGTACATGCGGTAGCCGGCGTCCTGCGCCTCGTGCGCCCGTATGATCGACAGCAGATTGTTGTTCTGCAGGAAGTCGCAGCAGGCGGCGTAGCTGTAGAAATACGAACAGCCGCGCACCGAGTTGTGCGTGTAGAAGTCCGAGTTCTTCTCGTTGCCAAAGTCCTCGAGCGGATCGGACCACAGCAGGTCGCACATGGGGCCAAAGGCGGGCGGCTCCTTGAATCTATCGAGCCGCCTAATGTCCTCCAGTTCGTGTATTTCGGGCGACAGTCCGCCGTGCACGCAGAGGAACTGCTGGTTCATCAGCGCCGCCAACGGCAGGCAGTCGAACGCATCCATGCACGCGTCGTACACGCGCTCCGAGTATTTGATCTTGCACTCCTGTTTGAAGGTGAAGTACTCGGTCAGATGCCGGCACTCGTGGTTGCCGCGCAGCAGGAACAGCGTCTGCGGATACGTGATCTTCAGCGACCACAAATAGAGAACGCACTCAATGCTAAAGTAGCCTCGGTCCACATAGTCGCCCAGGAACAGATATTTTGTTGTTGCCGGCGAGCCGCCAATTTCGAATAGCTTCATAAGATCATAGAACTGGCCGTGTATATCACCGCAAACAGTGACCGGCGCCTCAATGTCGATCATTGTCTTCTCCTGGCGCAGCAGCGTGGCGCCCTCCTGGATGATGCGCAGCGCGGCGCTCTCCTCGATCCGGCCCTCCAGTATGAAATGCTGCTTAAGTACGTCGTGGTGCGGCTTGCCGGTGCGCGCATCGAATACATCGGCGCAGGTTAGCTTACGGCTGGGTGGAAACGGTACGCTATCGATCACACGCTCCTTTGTGGATATTGTGCTGCGTTTTGTGGGGCTCTGTGGCGTGCCGCCTGACGATGCGCCCGATCCGGATCCAGCTCCAGCACCAGCGCCAGCTCCAGCTCCAGCGCTAGCTGCACCGCCCGCTGTCGTCCCCGTCGCGCCGGTCGCATTTTTTTCATGTGTATTGTTGACGCTGCTGGCAGCAGACGAATTTGATTTTTGATTTTGCTGCTGTGCAGCAGACGCTGCCGCTGCCGCCGCCGCTGCCGCCGCTGCTGCTGCTGCTGCTGATGACTGCGATTGCGACTGCGACTGCGACTGGCTGCTGTTGCTGTTGTTGCTCTGCGCTAATGGCGAAGACATTTTCCTTGACTTCGACGACGACGACTACAACTTGGACCAGGCCGTCGCTGCTCCGCCCCCCACGCGTCACGCACTAACGACGCTCCTCAGCTGCGGAATGTCCGGCCCGTCAAATTGCTAAGCGGCTATCGGCAAACAGTTAACGGGATACGGCTAACAGCTAATGGCAATCGTTTGCGTCCAAGTCCTTGTCCTCGTTCTTAACCAAATGGCCTGCAATAACAATTGTGCAATAGGTTTCATTATATATAGGTGTATAGCTGATACAGGTGCACATATATATACATATAGCTAAATATATCCCCTTTATCAGTTTGCAATTGCATCAAAATGCAATTAAAATATTTTTCGATGCATTTCATGTTAGCTTCCTTTGACATACCAATTTGTATCTATAAGTTTTGAGCCCCAAAATGCCATTTTCGATTTGAATTCTTTCATTGAAATTGTTCAATTTACCCAACAGAAATCTAAAATTTTATTTTGCTATTTTTTATCATATTTTTTTTTTATATATTAAAATAGTAATGGACTACAAAATTTGGTGACAAGCACTAGAAAGCATCTTGAAACGAATATTAAAATTGGCATATATACTATTATTAATTTTAAAATTCACAAAAATTTAATTGTTCATAAAAATAGTAGTGGTTGCTAAAAAAAAATTTAATTTTCTATGTATCAAATGTTTTTTTTTAAATTTGCACTCTTTACCAGAGCTGTACCAGAGCTGCAAGCCTATAATTCTCAAAGGGTTAAAGCTTAAAGCTGTAGTAGTTATGGCACAAAGTTATATTTGTGAATAAAATCAATATATGATATATATATATATATATATATATATATATATATATATATATATTATATATATAATCGGTTAGTATCCAGCTGATCGGTTTTTTTATTTTATTAAAATAAATACATTAAAAATAGCAGCGCCTTGGGAAGTGCCTGACTAGAAGATACTCTGAACCCTGCATTGAGCTGCTATTCCGTTATTTGATGATACATACATGGGAAATGGGCTATGGATGTATGATAAGCCCGTTATGCATAGGATATACAGGACTAGAGTTATAACATTTCATTCATACAGAGGGCCGACGGACAGACGGTGACTCAGCTCGGCATTGTGATCAATAATATATCTAGTTAATGGCCTCCTTTTGCCGGTTACATATATTTTCGCAAAGTCATTATACCCTGCATTGCAATTGTCCATGGTTTTACCGTTTGCTGCAAATTACCGTTTGCTGCTATTCGCTTAGTTGAGACCTCTAATTTAGCATTGTAATCGTTTAAAATTGATTTATGGAACAATTTTGCAATAAATATTTAAACAATTACCAGACAAACAGTAATGTGCGTGTGCGTGTGCGTGTGTGTGTGTAGTAACGGTGCAGATATGCAAGAAATGTGTAGGTAAATACTTAATATGCCATCAAACAGCAATCAGCGCAGTCTGTCACACAGGGCAACACATAGCGCGAGTGTAACAAGATAAGCTAGAAGCTGACGTACATACGTCCCACACACACTCGCACGCACACACTCCGTCTCTCTCACTCTTTCCCTCTGTCGCTGCATGGGCAAGCAGTGCAATAGCAATTCTGATTGGAAAAGGCCAAGTCACTTGACGGCGAACAGGCAACAGATGAGCTTTCTATAAAACTGTAAACGTTACTGCTTGCTTACACATGCAGTACACTGAAAAAAAAAACAACATTTGTATGCGTTTTTCATTTACATGAAGTGTAAAGTTTTTAATGTACATTATATATTCCACAGGCTTATGCAAGTCTTAGAAAAGAGTTTGGGAATCTGTGTATAATAAACTGTATCTAATATCTTCAGTTTATAGCTTGATTCAATATTATATAATCATAAAATAGAGGTAACTGCACAGTTTTAGAGCTACGATTACCCAGCTTTACAGCTGGCATTACCCTTGATCTATGTAAAACAATAAAAACTGTGCTTTGTTGACTGAACTTTAGCACTACTATTTCTATGAACAAGCGCTTTTACAAATATCAACACTTAAAGCATTTTATTAATTTTTCTTAATTTTTGTTTAATTTCAATTGCCATTTCTTGCAGTGTATTTGCGTTAACGTATGTGAGTATTTATTTAAATAAATGCATGTATATTTACATACATTAATTAGGTGCAAACAAAGTTCGCCTACCTCATTGTAAATAATCAAGTCTCTGTGTGTGTGTGTGTGTGTGTGTGTGTGTGTGTGCGTGTGTATTGGCATGTAAACAAATAAGTCGCTTTGGGTTTTTGCGGTCGCGCCGCGTAACAATTGCAAAATGTCTAGTTGGATATGGAGCCGCATGTGTTTACAGTTGGAGCTGTTATGCGCTCCATGCCAAATTGATGGGCGAGCAGAATTGTTTGACTGTAAAAATTATTAAAACTGTTTACAAACTATTTCCAGTCGGCGACAAAGCCGACGGGCCGAGCGAGCGGGTCGCAAGTGTTAATATGCAAATAGGTAAATCCTTTAGGGGCTGGGAGCTATGCAAGTTGCGAAACTTAATTAAAGTTTGCACTCAGCTGTATAATTGAAAAAGTTGCCAGGCACTTTATCCACAGCGATAGTTATCAAAATAGTTGCCAGGCTAACGGTACATAGATTAGAGCATACTGCACTAGATAGTTGCATGCGAGTAATTATTCAATTAGTGTTGCCTCTGCCAGGCACTTTATCCGCACGGCTATAAGTGGATAGCTTCAAAGTTAGCCGGGTCGATGCTGCTGCCACTCTAGACTAAAGCCATTAACTGGCACTTAACAGTTCAGTGTAAACTTTTGCCACCTAGATCAATTGAAAGGAGTTCGCTTACAGCGAAGCTTAGTAATTCATCATGAGCTTTACAATGAACTTCTTTAAAATAGAAGCTGATACTGTCAACTTTACTATGCACAGAAAACTGTGTAGAATCATAGCAGCTCTCTCACTTTACCTCTCACACTTTCTGTGTGTTCTGCTCTTTGCTGCTCTCTCTATCTTACTTTCGCCCGCTCTACCTTTCTCTTTGTATCTTTCTCTTTATGCCTTTGTCTGTGTCTCATTCTCTTTGTCTCATTGTACGAGTTTCTCTCTTTTTCTGTAACTCTCTGTCTTTCTCGCTGACTATTTCCTTCTCCCTCTATCTTAGCGTCTATCTGCTTCTCTCTTCGTCTCACTGTCGCCGTCTCTTTCTCTTTCTCTTTCTGTCTTTCTCTCTATCTCTCTTAATCTTGGTGTCTGTTCGCTTCTCTCTTTATCTTAGTTGTCCTCTCTACCCCTCTCCATCTCATTCTCTATGTTTCTTTATCTTCATCTCGTTCCCTTTATCTACTTCTTTTTGTCTTTTCACTTAGTCTCTCTTTCTCTTTCTTTAGCTGTCTCTCTATTTGCATCATTCCCTATCTCCTTCTTTCTCTGCCTCTTTCCCTATGTTCCTCTCTCTCTCTCTCTCTCTCTGTCTCTATCTCTAAGTCTCTGTCTCTTCAACTCTTTCACTTTATCTGCTTTTCGTTTTATTGTATCTCTGTCTCCCTGTCTCTCTCTCTCTTTCTCCCTCTCTCTCTCTCTCTCTCTTTTCTTCTGTCTCCCATTCTCTCTCATTCCAAATGAAATGAATCACAAAAGTGTTTGGTTTTAATGTCTTTTCTCTCTTTGTCTCTGTCTCTCGCTCTCTCTGTGCTGCGATGCAAGATAATTATATCTATATCTATATTTTTGTATACATTAAGCCCAGTTGTAATGGTGCAAACTGGTTCAAGCCGGCTGCAGAGCGCATAGCCAAACTGGTTAATGATTTGTGTCAGCCGCTGCCCAAAAACAGTTGACAAGAATTATTTATTAAAAGCGAGCGCAGTGCTCGAACCGGCTTCTTCTCATCTTGTTGCTTGTGCTCGCAATTACTGAGCGAAATATCGATTCAAATACACACACACACACACACACACACACACATACATATGCAATTATAGAGATATGGAATATATATATATATATTTGAATGTTTTCCATATGCTATTATTTTCTATAATTTCAATTTTCTCTCTTTCATTACAGTTGATAAATATCAAAGGAATTTTGATGAAATACACAAACATATATATATATATACATATATATATGTGAGTGTGTGTGCGTGTGTATATAGATATCGATTTCCTCAACGCTAGATCAACCAATATGCCAATAGCTCTCTGCAATATTCTGGCCAACTTTAAGGCCTTGGTTCTGCTGTGACCCAGCAGACACACGCACACGCACAGGCACACGCACACACGCACACACGTGCACACGAACAGGTGCCATCGCCGGCACAGGTTAAGTTGCTACATAAATTTGACAAGACATTAAATTGGCGCATGCAAATTAATATGCCTCGCAACAACACTTTGACCAGGTGTGCGAGCGTGTGTGTGTGCTGATATTTGAATTATTAAACAAGTTTCAGCGCCAAAGTGAAAACAACAACAACATTTTATCAGGGCCTACACGGGGCTAATTTCCATGCATATATTCCATTTGTTTGTTCATTGTTAACTTTTTTTATTGCCGTGCGCATATTTTTGCGTTTACACGATCGCGCAGGCTACATACACATATATATATATATATATATATATATATATATATATATATATATATATATATATATATATATATATATATATATATATATGTGTGTGTGTGTGTTTGTAACCTGCACTCACTCTGATTATTTATATACCCTGTTCACAAATTGCGCTCGTGCGCGTATTGGCTTTGCCCTTGCAAATTGAACTAGTTCCAAAAAACAAACCAAAAAAACTGTCAAAATGTTTCACAAGTTAGAAGCAAATGTCGCGCTAGTTACAACAGCTAAATTAAATATAATTTCTTATATATTTTATATATATTATTAGCTCAATTTTTAAGCTAAATTCACTTTAAACAAATTTAAATTTTTTACTATTAATTTTTTAATTTTTTTAATGATATTATTTATTTTTAATTTAAATTTCAGACATTGCAATAAATTCTCTAGAAACTGAAAAACTCAAAAAATAAATAAATACAAATATTTTTCATAAAATTAAAAAAAAAATTAAATAAAAAATATATATATTTATTTATAGATCTAGCTAAAAAATTTGTATTTTTGAATGTTTGTCATTTGTCTAATTATTTATATTAAATATAATAAACTAATATTATTACAATTATTATTATTATTTTTATTAATATTATAAACCAAATATATATTATATATATTAATATATTATTTAGTTTATAATATATATTATATATATTAATTTATTATTTAGTTTATAATATTAATAAAAATAATAATAATAATTGTAATAATATTAGTTTATACATTATTTACATTATTATTATGTATATTTTATATTATTATTTGAATTATTATTTATCATTTTTTATGTTATAAATTATAAATTTATTTAATTAATTATAGAAATATATATATTTATTTATAGATCTAGTTAAAAGATTTGTATTTTTGAATGTTTGTTAGTTGTCTATTTATATTAAATATAGTGAATAATATATATATAATATATTATTTAGTTTATAATAATATTAAGAAAACTAATACTAATAATAATTGTAATAATATTAGTTTATTATATATTATTTGCATTATAATTATATATATTATTATTTGAATTATTATTTATCATTTTTTATGCTTTTATATATTTATTTAATTAATTATAGTCATCATGTACTTTCTATTAAAGACAGACATTTTGTAACAAGAAAACAACTACGCCTTTGGTCTGTGGATTGGTGGGTGGTGTCTGGTGGTTGGTGGGGCAGAGTTTGCTTTTGTGGTGTTGCGTTGCGTCCATAGAATGAAAAACGTGTAGTTCGTTTTTTTTTTTGTTATTTTGTTTTGTTTATTTTCGCAACGATGTGTATGTGGCAAAGGTGTGCGTGTGCGTGCTGATGTGTGGGTGGTTGTGTCTGACCATACGTGTGTGTGTGTGTGTGTGTGCCTGAACATTAGCTAAGGTTCGTTTGGTAATTTAAAAGCAATTATGCATACGATACGTAAGCGTGGTGCACTTTTCTATTTTACTTTTTCATTATTTTTTGCCATGCCATAAAGCAGTGAACTTGACTGACAGCGTGTGTGGGGGCGGAGAGTGGAGGGCGGGGCGTGGTCGGGTCGGTAGGGCCGAGGCGAGGCGACGATAGGTTTGCTTATGTTAGCTTTGTCCCCAGCGTGCAATTTTTACAAGGCAGTTAACACACAGACGACTACACACACACACACACACACACACACACACACACATCAACACACCTGTGTAGAGCTTTCATGTCGACGCAATTCCATCAGCACTTGTTATTAAATCTCATGCGGTATAATGGTCGACGTGTCGTAAGCCCAACTAGAGCACGAACGTGGCCTAGACACGGCCAACACGTCTAAAATTAACTGATGCCAATCGACGTAAGCCGTCTCAAATCTCTTTCGCTCTGCGCATTTCTCTACCTTTCTTTCTGTCTGTCTCTCTTTCTGTCTGTCTCTCTTCCTGTCTATCTCTCTCTCTCCCTCTCTTAGTGTCTTTTTCTCTTTCAATTTCTTTCTTTTTCTGGCTCTTAATCTTTTTCTCTGTCCCTTTCTTGAGAGCTCTCTCTCTCTCTCTCTCTCTCTCTATATCAATCTTTGTTTTTCTTTCTCTCTCTCTCTCTCTCTCTCTTTGTTACTATCTTTCTCTGTTCCTCTCTGTGTTTCGTCCTACTCTCTGTCTCTATCTCTTTCTCCTTCTCCTTTCTCTCTTTTTGTTACTCTCTATTCCTCTCTCTCTCTCTCTCTTAGTGTCTTTTTCTCTTTCAATTTCTTTCTTTTTCTGTCTCTTAATCTCTCTCTGTCACTTTCTAGCTCTCAATTTCTCTCTCTCTCTCTCTCTCTCTCTCTAGCAATCTTTGTTTTTCTCTCTCTCTCTCTCTCTCTCTCTCTCTCTTTGTTACTATCTTTCTCTGTTCTTCATTCTCTGTTCCTCTTTATGTCTCTGTCTCTATCTCTCTCTCGCTCCCTCATTCTCTGTTAACCTCTCTCCTTTTTGTTACTCTTCTCTCTCTCTGATCTAGACATATAACTCCATACATTGGCAATTTTGGGCTATTCGTTATGATAAGTAATTCTCATAAATCTTTATTTAAAGTGGAACTTCTACTGTCGCTTACAGGGTATACGAAACCAATAAATTCGTGCCACATTGATCAATTTCAATGCATTTTAGCGTTACACAGATGGAACGACGAATGGAATTGGTTAGCTATATAGTAGGCATATACACATTATATATAATTGTATATATACATATATGTGTTAGGTTGTATGTATAAATTAAACATTAGCTTTGCAGCCGGACGATTGGACTGTGGTTCGTGTGTGAAACACCAAATGGGTCCACGAACCGCTGCCCGCGAGGCGCCACCTTCAACGTCAACCGGTCGAAGCTAATTAAATGCAATTTGAACATTAATGTAAAGGCCAAACGGCAACTTATATGTGCTTCAATTTACCTCTACGTGTGTTAGTGTGTGTGTGTGTGTGTGCAGTACCTAATACTGAGCTACTAGTTAGAGTGTTCTGTAATCAGCGCTAGGCTGAACTAAACTATTTGTGACGCACAATACACAGAGAGAAAGGAGAGAGAGAAAGACGTAAAAAAGAATGGAATGGAGAGATAATGATAAAGAGAAAAAGAGAGAAAGAAAAATAGACTAAAAGAGCAATACAGAGAAAAAGCGCTATAGAGAAAGAGATAAAGAAAGAAAGGAACAGAGAATTAGGTACAGAGAAAGCAATAAAAGAGAAACATATTCTGTGGGATCTGGCATTATGACTGGATTATTAAATAGCACTTCAAAGACTTTTACAGTTTGACATTGACACGATTTCTTACTTATAATTTGCTTATTTTTGACTCTTTTCAAGTAAGCTTAAATTCAAATTACAATTCAACTCATGTTTAACAATTAATTTTGATCAACTATTAGACCTGCCACAAAGGCCTGAATGGCACTAATACAACTAGCTGGCAACGCTTTAATAAACGGCAAATACTCAGACGCAGCCAACTTAACGCAATCGTAACGAAATTGTAATTGTAATTCTTGTTCTCGCAAT
This sequence comes from Drosophila eohydei, assembly GCA_035045825.1. Lineage (NCBI taxonomy): Eukaryota > Metazoa > Arthropoda > Insecta > Diptera > Drosophilidae > Drosophila > Drosophila eohydei. Next base: position 10,262,011 of record JAWNOT010000036.1, on the reverse strand, counting down.
GTCAACTCAAGACAAATGGGCAATGAAATAAGCACAAATTCAATTAATGAGGCATTACACAGAAATTTCGACAGGCCAGAGGCAGACGAAGACAAAGAATTCCTAAATTTGTGAACAATGTGTGTGTGTGCGTGTGTGTGTGTGTGTGTGCTAGATTTGGTGTGTTTCAATTAAATAAATGCCGAAACAAGTACAAAAATATTGCAAATATTTCACGGCGTTTGTTAAATTTCTAAGTCATTAAAGTTCGACCGATAGCCGCCGCTAAGCAACAAATTAAAAATAACAATAAATATTTAACTATAAAAATATATTTATACAAATTAAATAGCTTGGCATGGCTGCAAGGGAAAGAAGGGTTAACTATTTCACCGGCGGCGTTGCCACCCTGTTCAAGAGAAATTCGTTTGCTCGACTTGAGTAAATCACTGAAAGACGCCATAGTCGGGTATGCTCGACTTAAAATACACCAAAATTGTATTGAACGTGCTCTACTCGGGTATGCTCCACTTAAATATACAACAAAAGAAACAACTCGGGCATGCGCGACTTGAAGACACATCAAAAAGAAAAACAACTCAAAGCGCTACACTCGGGCATGCTCGACTTGAAGACACATCAAAGAGCACAACTTCAACTTCTACACATCAGATATTATTAAAGCTCTTAGAGAGCCTTAAAAACCAAATGCGTGTAGCAAAGCCCAAGACTTCTCTTCGTGCACCCATAGAGCATGAGAAGTCAGGGTATAATAGTTCTGTGTAAACGTGTGCAACAGATCCCATGTGCAGCGCTAGTTCATGTCGATATGACTGCATTTTGTTTCTCATTTCATTTTTGACTATCGATTATAATCGATAATTTGAGTCCGTATCTTAAATGTATGCCAAAAAAGCTGAATTTACTACATAGATTGCTGTAATGAAGACATAGGTTTAGGATATTTCGTATTTTGGATGCATTCTCCCCCAACAACATATTTCAAATAGTAGAGATTTGTGCTTAGGCAAAGACTTATATAGATATCATATCAGGCGCTGCAAATGCCTCAAGAAATCACTGAAAATGCACAACAAAAGTTATTCAATAATTAATTTGCCCGTGCCTAATAAGTAAGTATCGATATTTATCGATAAACAGTATAAGTTATACGTATTTGTTTACCTAACTTAAATGGGATCGAGCACAGCTGCGCTTGCCTGTTACTGGGACAGTAAAGCCCATTGAAAGTTGTGTTTGAGGCATAAAAAAAGAAGCAAAATGCAAATATTTACAGTTAATCATAGAGCAAATGGAGCAGCAGCAGTCGCGCTTAATTAAAGTGCACACATTTATCTGCTGTTCAACTATTTGCGAAATGTGGCAAACTAATTAAAACAGTGTCGAAGTCGAATGCCAATGGCAAGAACAAAAGACGGCCGCCAACAACAACAGCTCTGTCTGTCTGGCTGTCTGTGTGTGTGTGTGTGTGGGTGTGTGTAAAGTCGGTTAACAAAAACGCAAGCAACAACAGCAATGGCAACAAGCAGCTGCAGTCACACTTGTTGGCATTCAACAACAAGAGCTTGCAGCACCGCACTCTAAATACCCTCGCCTGCGCTCGATCATGCATCATCAATACATAAGTTGAACTGTTTCATTTATGAACCAGTTCATGAACTATACAGAAAAGTATTCAGCGTGTGCCGAAAGATTCATTAAGTTGCTCAATTTCGTTCAACCAGTTCAGCTGATATATATTTTTAATGAACTAGTTCAGTGATCAAGATCAAGAAGAATGAGCCTACAACAGCCTCTCTATGCAGTTCAATGGAACCTATAGTTCATGAACCGTTTCACTAATGACTCAACCGTAAAGAAAACATTGCTCGAAAGCGATTTCAGCAGTTCATTAGCTCGAGCGAACCTTACAAATTTTGAATGTAAATTTTTATGCCCTCTACAAAGATATTATAAAACAATGCAAAAGAGATATATGCACACACACATATATGTAATACATGTGTTTTCTCCGATACGGAACAATGCGAGACATGACAATATATTGCATTGTATTGCATTGTATTCCGTCTTGTGTATTCCCAACTTATTTATGCACGCTTAAACATTCCCACTCGCAGCTAAATATATGAAATATTTCTGTTCTACACATGTAGAGAAGACCTATAAAGATATCTCGAATATATGTGTGCATATATATTTAGTTATACACATAGGAATACTTTGTGCGACTTTAATAGCTGCAGCTCTAGATTCCAGAAACTTGAGGCTCAACAAGTCTCGAGTTATATGTTCTAATAGAGTGTATCTATATCGAAATTCGTAGCTGATCGAAATTTGTGCATTGAAATGATTTATCGATACTAGAAAGCGATTGGCATACAATGTATATCTTATCAAATTTCCCTAAATAAATATATATAGTCAAATTTTGTACAATTGCTAGATTAGTTGCAGATAGTTAGGGATGGAACGTAAGTGATGTACAAATATATATCTTATATATATATATATATATATATATATATGTTGGAGCGTCGTTAGTATTTTCCATGGCTTCTAATAGCGCAGCGAGTTTCGATGCGCAGGCTTCTCGATTCAAAGTTGAACTGACTGACTTTTCGTTTCTCTGCCTCGCACCGAACCACACTCGACGACAGCGTTGTAGCGCTGTCGTCGCGCTATAACGGGACTTCTTAAAGCGACAAAATGCAAAGGACCAATCAGGGCGCAATTAGCGGCTGATGCAATATTTCTTTAGTATGATGAAATTAGGAATTCTGGTAATAACCAGAATTCTCATACAAAGCAATACACACACAGGAATTCTGGTAATAACCAGAATTCTCATACAAAGCAATACACACACAGCGCGTACGTGCAACACGCAGTAACAATCAAATACAGTGCGTACATACAGTACGCTCCGACACGGCCATCCTGACCTTGACACGTCCTCGTGTAATATGCCAAACATTAACTTTAAAAATGTCTTTGTAATAGATTTCAAACTTAATTCATCGTCTCTTTTAGACGGATATCCAATCAATAATCATCGTTTCTCTTAAACGGATAACCATCTGATAAAATATTCAGTTCAACATTTCTTCATACAAACTTTTAACATTTATTCTTAATTAAAACATTTGAAAACATATTTCTTTCAATTCAATTCAATAACTTCACCTATGCAAGTTACAAAAATAAAACATGATGCTTGTTTTATTACATAATATTTTGCCAAATTGTCGATTTTACATTTTCTTTAACTAAACTTCCAAATTTCATTCAAAAAGAAACAATCATCGTCTCACTTGGACGGATAACCATCGTCTCACTTGGACGGATAACCTTCGTCTCACTTGGACGGCTCACCATCGTCTCACTTGGACGGATAACCTTCGTCTCACTTGGACGGCTCACCATCGTCTCACTTGGACGGATAACCTTCGTCTCACTTGGACGGCTCACCCTCTGCTTCTATCAGACCATTTGACGAGCCTGGATCTTCATCATCAATGTCCAGCTCATGGGGCACATTTCCCTCTGGAAATTTTCTTGTGTCCTCGTGACAGTATTTATATAATCGTTTACTCGATAACGACTTTAACATGTATCTGTCACCGTCTAGGACTTTAACTACCAAAAATGGACCCTTGAATTTTGGGTCTAGTTTTGTCTGGTGTCTCTCCTCGTTCTTGAGAAGGACATAGTCACCAACACTGTGTCTTACAACGGCGGCCTTGGACTTATCAAATCGATTTTTGTTGTAAAAGGCTAAAGATTTCATACTGCTACTTGCTCGAGCCCGTGTGGAGTCTAAGCCTACTTCCAATTCTGTGTCCAATGGAGGAACTAATCCAAGAGGTCGACCTTCTTTCCCTATTAACATTTCTAAGGGACTAGCCTCAGTTGCCCGATTTGTTGTGCAGTTTAAAGCTAGCTGCACCTCGCCGAGAGCATCTTGCCAGGGCCTTTGGCTTAATTCGACTGCAGTTAATAGGTTCTTGAGCGTGCTCATAACGCGCTCAACTTGTCCATTAGCACGACTTGCCCCAGTCGCGATTAAATGAAGTTTTATGGTTTTTGAACAGCAAAATTCTGCAAACTGCCCGCTAGAAAAACATCTACCCTGATCAGCTATAATGCGTGTTGGTGCACCAAACAAGGAAGTTGAAGACTTTATGGCCCTGATACAACTCTCCGTATCTATTTTGAGAGTGTGGTACAGGTGTACGAATTTTGTGAAGCTGTCAATTTGAACAATGATATATTCCTTTAAATCACTTTTACCACTTAATTTGCCAGTAATGTCCATATGGACGGTGTGCCAAGGGATGCTAACCTTTGGTATAGGATGTAATTCTGCTTGAACTTTGCCGGAATGTGACTTTGCTGTCCTGCAGGTTATACAATTGTCAACAAATTTGCGGACATATTTGTTCATTTTCTCAAACCAGTAAAATTGGTAAACTTTGTCAAGTGTTTTTTTCCAACCAAGGTGCATGATTGACTCATGTACCTGGTTAACTACTGACCATCTGAAATTTCGGGGCACAACTGGCAAGCATCGTGTCTTACCATTTTTTTGGATTTTACGAAACAACATCCCTTTTCTCAAATCATATGTTTTAGTTACTTCGTCTAGTAGGTCATTTGAATTCAGTTTACTGACAAGGGCAGCAATATCCGGGTCCAATTGCTGTTCGGCAAACAACCAATTATTTGAGATTTCTGCTATGTTTATTCGCTTCTCGGGAATTTTTTTTCCAAAATTAATTGTTTCTGAGTGACTGGGTTTCTAGATAAGAAGTCGACATGTGCCATACGTTTTCCTTCTCTGTACTGTATGTCAAACTTGAAAGATTGTAAATAAGACCACCAGCGATGAACTCTAGGAGTTAAGTCTATTTTGGTTCGCGATGCCTTTAACGAGTTACAATCTGTATAAACCACAAATTCTCTGCCAAGCAAGTAGTGACGGAAATGTTTAACGGATGCAAATACTGCCAGAGTTTCAAGCTCATACGAGTGGTACCTAGACTCGGCTGGCGAAGTTGTTTTACTAAAATATTCTACAACGTGAAGCTTATTGTTAATTCGATGTAAAAGCATGGCACCAAATCCGATTGAGCTAGCGTCGGTGTGTAGTTCTATGGGGTATTGCGGGTCGAATATTACCAGAACTGGTTCGTTTGTAAGGATAGTCACAATTTTCTTGCGAATGCTTTCCAACTCAGTAGTCCACGCAAAACTTTCCCTTCCTGATGTTAGGGAATACAACGGCTTTATGACTTGAGAGAATCCGGGTACGAATTTGCGAAAATAGGATGCAAGACCAATAAACTGCCGTACACCAAAAACCGTCTGTGGCGGTGGCAACGATGTTAACGCAACAATCTTTCGCGAGTTTGGTCGAATTTCCCCTGCTCTTACCTCATATCCCAGATATTGAACGACTGTTTTTAAGAAACTACATTTGTTAACATTAAAAATGAATCCAGCATCTGTGAGAATGTCTAGTACTATTTTTAACCTTTCCAATCCTAATTCGACTGTGGGTGACACGATCATGATATCATCCATGTAAACAATCACGTATGAATAGGCCAAGTCACCCAAGGCACGCATGACTGCCCGTTGGAAAACGGATGGCGCATTTTTGAGTCCGAACGGCATGGTCAGGAACTCATATTGACCATCCGGGGTCACAAATGCAGTGTATTCTATGGAATCAGGGTGGATAGGAATTTGGTGGAAACCACTCGCCATGTCAAGACACGTGAAGTAATTTGCGCCACGCAGCCTAGCGATCTGGTCGCTAATGAGCGGCAAAGGGTACCTGTCTGCGATTGTGTTAGAGTTTAACTCTCTGTAGTCGACACAAAGTCGGTCTGTACCATTTTTCTTCTTGACAAGCAGCATAGGACTGGCAAAAGGGGAGCAGCTGGGTCGAATGATGTTGCATTTAAGTAACTCACTTAACTTTTCTCGGACAATGTCTCTTTCTTCAGGGCTAAGTCTATAGGGCCGGCGTTGTACAGTTTTGGTTGGATCAATCAAGCGAATTTTCATTTCCCCAGTCGTGACTCGTGTAGATGGTGCCCCTTTTACAAGTGCAGTGGAGTAATTCTCAAGCATTTTTATTAGTTTGTCTTTATCAGCCTCGCGCAATTCGGTATCAAGATTTGTAAGGTCAACTGGTTCCCTATCTATTGAGCAAATATTTACGGCTTTGGCTTTTACTACGTTAAACTTGTTTTGTGATATAGTAACATTAAATCCTTGTTTAAGAATTTCGCGGCCAATAACAATGTCGCTTTTCAAATGATTATCTTGCACTACATGGAACAATATTTGAAGTGCGTTCTCATTTATGGTGACCTGGCTTAATATTTGTAAGGTGCTATATATGCCAGCATCGCCTATACCTTTTAGCATGATAGTGCTGTTAAAACGCTTACCAGCTAGCTTACTACATATTTTCTCTTTAATGAGTGAACACTCTGCGCCAGAATCAAAAGAAATTGGGTAAGTCTCACCGAGCTGCATCATCACTCCAGTTGGCTCTGGTACAAAGCACTGGTTCACAGTTTTCCGTTGGAATGCTCCCTGTGTACTTGTTGATTCCTTTTTCGGACATTGATTTGCGAAGTGTCCAGGCTGGCCGCACTTGAAGCAAGTAACAGTTGGCTTGTCTCGCTGAGATGTCGCGTCGCCCTTTTGTCGCATTTTGGCTCTGCACTCAGCAATTTTATGTCCTGGTTTGCCACAGAAATGGCACACTATTGTCAATATTCTCCTCTTCTTGGCGTCAGGTCCAGGTCCGGAGTCGTCATCACGGTCAGCATTACGATGTTTTTTAAAGGAGAATGCGCCTAGTTCGGATTGCAAGTCACTTCTAGTTTGAACTTTTGACGTGAACACAATCCGTTCCAAGCGGTTATCCACATTGGCTAAATGCGCGAGCACAATTGAAACAGCAATTTCTTCGATGTTTTTGTTTTTCCAATTGGAAGTTAAAGTGGTCACCAAACGGCTAGCATAAACCGCAAGACATTCGCCGTTAGTTGGGCGACTGTTTAGTAGATTTAGAAACATTGCCGACGGCGTTTCACTATTTTCGTAGCGGCGGAGGAATAATTCCTTAAATTCAATCCACTTAATGCCGGGATATGCAATTTGAGTTAGCCACTGTGAGGCACTGCCCACCATAGCTTCGCTTAGTGCCATGATGAGTCTGCTTCCTTCTAGGGGCTGTTCCGTTAATATAATGTCAGCTGTGATGGACCACTTTGAGGCATCTGCACCTGCAGTGTCAGAGAAAAATTTTGGCAAAGTGACGCCACGAGTCTGCTGTTGCTCCCGTGTTGACGCTTGCATGGTTCTTGCAAGTTCCAGCAGATTCTGGTTCTGCATTTGTAAAATTATGCGCCACTGACCCTCTGAGAATGCAGGAGGTGGTGCTGATCCCACTTCTGATGTTGGAGCGTCGTTAGTATTTTCCATGGCTTCTAATAGCGCAGCGAGTTTCGATGCGCAGGCTTCTCGATTCAAAGTTGAACTGACTGACTTTTCGTTTCTCTGCCTCGCACCGAACCACACTCGACGACAGCGTTGTAGCGCTGTCGTCGCGCTATAACGGGACTTCTTAAAGCGACAAAATGCAAAGGACCAATCAGGGCGCAATTAGCGGCTGATGCAATATTTCTTTAGTATGATGAAATTAGGAATTCTGGTAATAACCAGAATTCTCATACAAAGCAATACACACACAGGAATTCTGGTAATAACCAGAATTCTCATACAAAGCAATACACACACAGCGCGTACGTGCAACACGCAGTAACAATCAAATACAGTGCGTACATACAGTACGCTCCGACATATATATATATATATAGGGATATATACACTATCCTGCTTTAGCCTTTGTTACATAGTTTTTGTAACTGTTGCTGTCTTGTTGGCTAAAACGTTGTTGGCTATGGCTTTGGCTTTGACACACATGCACAGACCATATTACATGAGGATAGAAAAAAAAGCAGCAGCAGCAGCAACAGCAGTTGAGACACAACAACAACAACAACAACAACAACAACGACAAGAAAAAGCGTTTTAAATTGCAAATTATTCTCAGCTAACGCCAAGCGAGTGGCCTTTTCGGCTCCAGTGAGCGAGAGGCTCTGGTCCAAGGTTTGCGTCATCAGCATCGATGGCTGGAAAGAAAGCGCAGCATGTGGCACTGTCTGTGACACAGCCGACGTAAGCGACTTGCCTAATGCTCACGCAATTGTGCAAACAACACTGCTTAACAAAACTCAGCTTCGGCTCTGTCACAAGAGTGAAGTGCGATTATGCTAAATGACGTGACTATGGCAGAAGGCTTTTGTGCAAGGCAAATGTCTATATGTATATGAATACATATATATTCTATATATAATCTGTATAAATATATATATATATATATATATATATGTTATATATATATATATATATATATATATATATATATATATATATATATATATATATATATATATATATATATATATATATATATATATATATTGCCGCATTGCAGCAACATGGCACGAGGCTCACGGTATCTTCTAGTCAGGCACTTTTCTTTGTTCTACTTTATTTTGTGTTTATCGATAAATGACAGTCAGGAAAATCAAGTGAAAGCCCCATCAAACAGGTATAAAAGGTTAAATAAAGTGTAAGCTGCCAGCTGAAATTCAAATTGAGTTTTAGTTCGCTTGACTAAGTACAAGAAGAAGTTGATTCTCACACAGCTTTACCCTGTTGCATAGTGTAAATAGTCAAGTCTTCATTTTGCGTCACATTCTAAACAGGTGTATTTACCTACACCTTTAGCAAAAAAACAAAAAAAGGTTTTTTTCCGTGCAACTAGTGGCAACATTGCAGGCATTGCAACAGCTATGAGCAGGGTGAATATATTTAACAGGCTGAAGAGAACGTGGCAGATCTCACAAATTACATAGACGCATGACCAGGTCGGCGAGATGAGTTAATCTAGGCATGCCACAAAGGCTCTTTGGCCTTAAATGTATATACCTCTATAATATACAATATCGATAAATATCGATTATTTGATTTTTTAAGCGTAGCTTGCATTAAGTAAACGCGAGGGAGTTTAAATTGATCGAGTTCGCATAGCGTATATACATTTTAAGTATATTTCTGATTGTGATTAACTCCCCGTTCCCCACCTTTCGGAAATTTGAAAAAAAAAAACGTATTTCAAATACTAGATACTTTGGCTTTGTCAAAAACACATCCGGATGTCATTATGTCGCCCTGAAAACGCTAGTGGGAAAGTTCATTTAGAACAAAAGTTATTCAACAATTAATTTCCCATAGTAAAGCCCAAAGCGTGCTTTAGTATGAGTGTGCCTGTGTGTGTGTGTGTGTGTGTATGCATAAAATAAGCGTAGATTGCTTGAAATGGCAGCTGTGCGGAGGTCAGGGGGTCAGGATGTCTGCTTCCGACTCTCTTTTTGGGTCAAACACATTTTTCGCCCTTATTTGCAAAGCAAATCCAATCAAAATTTCGTTTGCCCATTGAAATTTTAGGGTCAAAATTATATGATTACATTCATCCAATTAGCAATATTTGTTTTCAGCTGTTTTCCACTTAGTTATCAGAAATGTTACTTTTCGCGCTAAGATCCGGTTGTCAATCAAGGCAAAAGTTGGCTCTAACTTGGCTAGCAACTTGTTGATAAAAAAAAAAAAGGAAAAAGCCAAAACTAATTAAAACTGTTTTTTTTTGTTGTTTCTTTTTGGTTTTCTGTATGAAGCCTGTTGAATTGCCTTGTAATTTGGACCCACTGTGCAACACGCCGCGTGTTGCGTGTCAAAGCTTATTCGTTGCCTTTTGCTCGTTGTATATACATATATAATATATATATAATATATAATATAGTATATATGTTTATAAAGTATATATATATATATATATATATATATTAATTTTTTTTGCTTTGGTTTCAGTTTTGGCAGCTTTTTGTTGCTGTTGTCATCAGCTTCGCTTCTTGCCAATTATAATAATTGAGTTTGAAATGCGCTGCGACTAAGCAACAACAACAACAACAACATGGGCAACACGGGCATCAACAACAACAACAATGAGTAAACAAACAACAACACGCAACACATTTTTTGGGCAACCCTTTTTGCGCTGTCTAACAAGGAGACCCTTAAGCAACAACATATGAACAACATGTTTGTATGTATAAGCAGCTATAAATATCTATATATATAATACGCTATGTATATATACAATGTACTCGCTAGCGGATTGGTAATCAACACAAGGGCCAAAATTCTCTGTAATATCATTTGATGACGTAACTGCGCAACAGGATAACATATATCTATATATTATACATACATGTACATATGCCTCCTGTCTAATCTCTTGAGTCAAGCAAAGCAATTTCCTATATTTTCTACTTTCACTCTAGTTTGCATCCTTCGAGTCAGAACTCTATTATTAACTTTATTCCGTAAATTTTGACGTTCTTATATAAACAGAAGTGACGACTTTCAAGCATCTCTCTAAAATTATCAAAGGCATATTTACAGTACTACTATTTTTATGAACAATGAACTGTTACAACTGAATTATATCAGAAAATGAGTTACAGATTATATATATATCTTTATAAATTTATAAATATAAATATATATATATAAATATACATCTATGCTGCACAAAGTATCAGCATAACTTTAATACATATCTTTAATATCATTAAAATCGATTACCTGAGAGCGAAAACAAATAAATTACTAATGGAGATACTTCGGATGCCTTTCGGTCATCAATTTATTATGTTTTTTTTTTATATCTCAAATTAAGTCAACCAATCGGGTTTTCTATATAGTAACTGCGTATTATACACAAATTTATTCATGAATATGAAAATCTTTTAGTATTCATTAAAATATCCAATATGTTCCATATAATTAAATGAAACGGCTGTATTATTTAAAGAGCACACAATCAAAATAAAAAAAATATAATAAATAAATTTTAAGCTCATTTTTTTTTTAAGTCAGTAACGGTAAAATTGTATACACATGTGCGATGCATTATTTTTTGTGTTGTTAACCACACTCTATAAAAAAATAACATTTCTATAATTAAAATGTAACCATTTGCAAATTCATTAAATATGGCAATATAATAAAAAAAATAAAAAAAAATACAAAATGGCGACGTGTGTGTCCCACATTCGCAATGATTAAATTTAATGCTGTGTTTGTTGAGGATGGTGATGAAATCTTCGTTGCCAATAATAATAAAATTGCTCCACATGTCAAACCTAAACAACAAAAGCAACATGGAAGCGACTCCCTCCCTCACACTCACGCACACACACAAGCCCACGGACACACCCACACGTACACGCACACAAAATGTAGTCGAAATTTGAAGCGAATTCAACTTCTTATCTGTTCGCCCTCTTTTGCTGTCTCTCTCTCTCTCTCCCTCTCTTGCTGCCATGCCTTGCCGCCGAGACAGCCCTTCGACTGGCTATAGCGTAAATTAGTCGTTTGCCGTAGGAACAACTTTTACCGTTAGTCGCAGCAGTTGGTATACAGTTACAGCGAGTGCCAGCCATTTATAAATATGTATTTTTTTACATATAATATGCATTTGAAAATTTAAATTAAATTTTCAACAAATTTTTATGGGCGCAGAAGAGGCGACAAAATATAATTCCCGCATTTCATATTCGTAATTTATTTTTTTACTTGGATTTTATTGTGCTTTGGTGTCGTTGTGAGTGACAGTTTGGACGCTGGCTACTGCGCCGCTGTCTGCTCCAATAAGTCAAATAGTTTTTCACTTTACGCGATTTCGCATCATGTGTATGCGGCATTTTATTTATTTATTTTTTTCTTTTATTTTTTTGTGTCGCGCAGTGAAATTATTTTTGGCAATTGTATTTTACTTGCCGCCGCAGGTGCTGGGCGGTATTTGTTAGAGTGTGTGTGTAGCAGGCGATTGCGACCTAATTTCGGTTTCTATTTCACAGTTTTGTATGCTTTATTATTGTTTTTGTTGTTGCAGCTTCAGCAATTAGCATACAGATTGTGTACAGGCAAAGCCACAAGTACACACACACACAGACAAGTATATTTTTGTGTATGTTGGAATGGCGTGGGCTGCTTTAGCTTTAGGCCAAAGCATATGCAAAATTGCTTTAAAACAAAAACGATATATATATTCATATATATGTTCATACATACGAACACCAATACAAGAACAAAAAAAAAACAGCTGATTTGTGAGTCAAATGCGCCCACGCAGTCGACCACAATCATGCATAAGTATGTATGTGTTCAGATATTTATATAGAGTAAATCCTTTAAACTGCTGCATATACTATAACAACGGCATATTTAAACAGATTAACTGTAACATATTTCTACGTTTGTGCATGCATGCATGCATTCAGCCAGACACCCGCACACAACCGTGTTACATGCAAAGCTGTTACTCAGTTGTGCGTAACAAAACTGCAGCATCTCCCACACACACACACCGCAGCACATATTCACAAAACTCTGTAACAAAGAGGTTGAGGGGGAGTGAAAAGATATATAGAGCGAGAAAGGGAGACAGAGTGAGGGAGACGCAGCGAGGCTGTCCGTGCCAATGCAAATAACGTTGGAGAGCACAAAATGTAACAAGCATAAAACTCGCCGCTCATCCAACAGCAAATACAAGCACACATACACACAAACACATACACACAAACACACACACACATGCACGCACGCAAATCGCTTGTGGCGCAACTTTGCACTCGTTACAGTGGCAACCAGAAAAAAAACGCAACAGGAAACATTTTTGTGCTGTTGTCAAAAAATTTTGCTCAACCACTTTTGTTTCTTATAAGTGCACTCTCAGCAACAGCAAGGAAAGAGAAAGAGGTAATAAAACAAACTTCAGTCGATAACCACAGCACAAAAAATCATTGGTCCTTGATCGAAAAGTTTAGAGCATCAAATGGTACAGCAAAAATGCTTGTGCTAAATTTCGCGTGCTGCTAGCAAAAAACTTTAAACACTACAACATCAAGGATATTCATAGTCTTTCTATCTAAAAATGTCGAAAAGAGTCGGATTTTCCAAAATTATTCCACTGTTACGTTTTTGCTTGGCCACCACTGTAGTATATGCGTAAGTGTAACGAGCTGGGAGGTCCAATGACAATATGTAGATGGGAAGGGTAAGAGTAGCAGTCGCTGAGCAGCTGTTTGAAGCGCAAACTGAAAGCGAAAGGGCGCAGCAAAAGCAAATGTTGGATAGGTGATGGATGCCTGTTGCGGGGCATCGGAAGGGGTTATGCTTGAATATAAAGGAATGGTACAAAGGACTCGCTTTTGAATTTTTAATATTTATAACTTGAGCAACGAACCGAGAGATGATTTGTATCCCCACCGGAAGCTAATCTCGAGTTGAACTAACTGGCACACTCACCAACCCACGCACACAGGCACAGAACAAAGCTGAAGACCCAGAGCTTTTGTACACACTTACAAAGAGAAAAGCGATTTGACTGTGTGCGGGTTCTGGCAACGATGTTTATATACGTGTATTTATGTATAAAAATATGTATGTATATACATTATATGAAAACCAAAATACATTCATAAGTACACATTTTAAAGCATGTTGCACCAAAAGTGCAAATAAGTATGCTTTATCGATTTCAAGCACACGCACGCTTACACAGAAATATACTTAAAATATACATGTACATACATAAAAGCATGCATACATATACATACATACATATATGCCTGTCCATACTTATACTTAAGCATATCCATATAAATATTCATACAAATTCATATATCCATATACACGTTCACGCACACGCACACACACACATACATATTCATATGACAGACTTCTTCTCACGGAAAGAAACTCAATAAGGAGGATAAAAACGAAGTAACGGCACGCGGTCCGCTCAAGCCCAAGCCTCAACTGAGCTTGCCTCGGCGCACTTAATTTTGTTGTTGCTTTTAGCATGAACAAGCAGAAATGAGAGGCAAGGAGAAGAGAGTTGCCAGGCAGGCAGACAGAGAGGGGCTTCGAGTATATTCCTGGTTTGGGCTCCTGCAAAAGTCAACCCTGACCGCTGGATTGGCAGCCTGGTGAGGCGCATGCACGAACACGCTTACACATACATATAAATGTATATATAAATATACATATATATGTACGTATATACATATATATATAAATACAATATATATATATACAATATATATTATATATATACGAACACACATACATACACACACACATACATATATAGGCTGGCGTACATACAAACTTAGTCAGTTAGTCGGTCATTATAACGGAGCTGATGTTGCTGTTGCTTTTCATGGTGCTGTTAGTGCGTTCCGAGTGTCCTGTTGCTGGCGCAACACCAACAATAACAACTCTTGCAAATGACGGAAATGAAAACACGGCGACGTCTTTGGATCCCGTCGCGTTTTTGGCCTTTTCTAACAGCAAAAAATATTGCTCTAGTTTTGTATGTAGGTGTGTACACAGTGCGTATGTATGTAACAATGTAGATTTGTATGCTTGGATGTCTGCGTATGTGTGTATGTGTGCGTGTGTAGCGTGCATACGAAATGGCCGGTTGCATCTGCAACAGCAACAATAGAACACAGGATGCTGATGTCATACAGAAATTAAATGATTTATGTACATGTTTAAATACACACATACAAACATCTGTATGTATATGTAAATATCTATAAGTAGAGCAAGTCATTAAAAATCAAAATTAACGTAAATGACAATTAAATAAATGAATACATAAGTAGAAAACTAATAAATCATCATAACAGGAATATGTATATGTATAATAAATATATGTATCGATATACATTTTTTAAATTATAAGGATTGCAAGGTTTCTGCTATTATACAAAAATTATATATATAATAATTATATATTATATATTTTAGCACATAAATACTCCGATTTATATACATATAATTTAAAGCATTTACTTGACGCCGCTTTTGGATCCTTCTCGATTGCTTTAGAAAAAGCTTTCTAATCACTTATAAAGCAGCTGCTGAAGTCACATGCCCACGCACCTACATATGTACATAAGCATGCAAGCAGCAATACAAATGCAAATGCAACACACCTAAACATTTGCCGTTTAATACTTGGCACACGTAATTTATATGTTAAAAAAAGGAAAAGAAAATAGAAAAGAAAAGTAGCTTTAAAACCACTGTGCGGTGACGAAGCACCGACCACTGAGTGTATGTATGTGTGGTGATGGAGGGAGATGTGGGTTTGGTGAGTTAAGCAAGACGCGAAAGCACAATCGCCCGCATTCTCTCGGCTGCCTTTCGTGTCCGTATCTATATATGTATGTATGCATGTTTGCGTGCACATGCCTGTATTTGTGTGCGCCTGTGGTGAGCTTAGGCTTGCCTTGGCTAAGGCGAATTGTTGCGTGCGACGCCGACGCGAACAGAGTCCTGCTGTCGCTGCTGCTGTTGCTACTGCTGCTTTTTGTGAGCTTTTTTTCCTTGGTCTGCCTTTGTATGGGTGCACGCAACACTAAAAGTCAATTGACCCGAAACTGTTGTATATGTAAATATGTACACATATACATACATACACTATGTATATGTAAACAACGAATGCACCAGTGCTGGCAGATTTTCTTTTTTTCTATTTTAAATTTACTTACAGGGACATAGACAAGTACATATTTACATTTGTATATATTTATGTATGTACGATCACAGAGTATGTACTTTTTTTTGCTTATTCTTTAGATTCGTACAAATCACACATAAAAATCTGTGTTGCCTTTACTAATGTATTTCTTTTTTGTTTTGCCTAAACATACAAGTGTAAAAATGTGTGTGTGTATGTGTACGAAATGTATTTCTTAAATGAATTCAGTACTTTTAGTTGGTGGTCGTTGTTGTTGTGGTAGTTGCTCCCGCTATTATTAGCGCAATGTGAGTACAAAAACAAAAGACAGCAACAACAACAACAGCAGTCGCCGTTTCGTATTGTTTTTGTTCTCTGTTGTATTTGATATTCCGCAATTGTTGCCGCTGCCGTTATTCATGCTGCTGCTGCTGGTGTTGTTGGTGGTGGTGGTGCGCTGTGTCATGCTTTACTTTTCAATCTATTTATGCTTTATTTTCATTTTCATTTTTCTTTCAATTATTTTACTCTCACGATATTTCGCTCTCTCTCGCTCTCTGTTAAGCTCCCACGCATGAATTCATTAAGCAGCAGCGGCTACTGCACCATGCACTCTACATTTGTCGTTAGTGTCAACAATTGTCATAAGAGCGCAAATTGCTCATTGCTGTAATATGCATGTAATTAACTTATGTGCAATTTTCACCTACAAGCTGGCAAAGAACACATTTGTTTTATTTTAAATGCGATTTGTATGAAACGCAATGTATAACTGTTATGACCTGTACAGTAAGATAATCTTGACTAACTTTCATTCTTTGCGTGCGTAAACTAAGAGAACAAAGCTCAGATGGCAAACCGGTTAATCGGTTAACCGCTTGATGCAAGCAGGCAGTGCAGTTTGCTGCACAATTGAAAGAAGAAGAATGAAAGCTGGAACTTTATACTTTGAACTTTTTAAAATGTGCAATTTCTAAAATGTCAATCATTTTATGAAAGACAAATTCATAATGAAATAAGACTAATAATTAATTCATTTGATGGATAATGTTTGATTTGTTCTTCAATGACCTTTTCTGTGGAACAGATAATCGCAATCATTTATGAATATTTACTTAAACTATTAATATTAACCTACTTAACCAGACACTCGATACAGAAATAATATAGCAAATCTGTAGACAGTTTAATGACATTACAATCAATAATCAACAGATTCATTCTATATAGCATATATATTATATTTATATTTGAATAGTTTGTCAATTATCAGATAATCAGCGCAAACATCTAGTAGAACTGATTGTAAATTAATGGAAAACCATTAAGAATTTTCTCAAAATATTCGAATTTTTATTACTTAGTTCCAGATAATACTATATAATTAACCAACTAAGATGAGCTATATTAAGCAGAAATCAGGGAACAATTAAAAGTTTTATGTATAGAAATTATAAGCTTGTTAACGTAATTATATAGTACTATGCTATTGGTATAGCTAGAAGGCTTAATTTAGAGTGAGAAAGAGAGAGAGGGAGCGGGAATATTCCCATAGTATAATTAAGTAACCCAAGTTTAACTTCGATTATTAGGTTCATAACCTTGAATATGGCAAAATGTTGACGATCGATATTTATCGTTTTATATATTAAATTGTTTATTAGACTTTAACTTATTATATGAAGCAAATAAGAAGCTCGAAAATCGCGAGATGCAGACAATCGATATTTATCGATTATATAGCATATTATTATATAAATTTTGACTTTCAATAATCGAATATTACGAAAAAATGGTCGGAAATATCGAAACATTGTCAACCGATAATTATCGATTTACGCTCAATTTGACACAGACTAAACAAAGTTCAGTAAAAAGAAATAAAGTTAACTCGGCTCTATTGGCATTGTATTTAGCTTTCAGATACCCTGTAATTCGCATTGATTTTTCATAGATATTTTATACTACGAACGCACTCAACGCTAACGCCAATTCTAATTTAATTTCGTTTTTGTTTTGAGGTCTCATCAAATTGAATTTTAGATTTTTGAATTAGTTTTGAGTTTTCGAAAGTTGATTCCAAGCCACTGATTCCACGTACATATTTATGCACAACATATGTGTATGCATGTATATATATATATGTATGTATATATGTGTGTGTTTGCATGTTTGAATTACGCGCAATTAAAAACAAAAAAATTCATTTAGCTAACCGGGTCATCAGCTTGCGTTGATGGGGGCCAGCGATTGTGTGTCGCATTAGCGATTAAAACTAGCAGGAATTATAAAAATGCAACACATCGAATGCCATTTCCTCGAGAAAAACAGAAAAAAAAAAGAAAACCTTGAAGAGATGTCCATGCAAAAACACACACACACATACAGAGGAGCGCACGCGACCCTGAACGGAGTTTGAAGTCGAGGCTGTACCGCTCAAGGACAGCCAGTGAGATAACTCCTTGCAGCATGCATCAATTTTCTTTTTGTTTTCATTTTTTCCATTTTTTTTTTTTGAATGTTTTGAGTTGCGCTTGACAACAACAACAAAAAAAAAAGCGAATAGAAAAAAGAAAAAGAAAATGAAAAACAAAACTAGTGCACACGCTGCGACGCTGGCAGCATTAGCGACTGCGCAGCAACAGCGATAACAACGTCAGCTAAAAAAAAGTTATGCTCCATCAGCCTCCTGCCAGCAGGCCACCCAGCCAGCTATCCTCCCCAACTTCTATAGCATGAAAATTTTCGTTGTTGCTTTGCTTGGTGTCCTGTCCCGCACACACACACACGCGCACACGACCACATAAACATACACACACGCATACACAACGTAGCAGTCGCAAGCACCGTAATTTACGTGCGGCTCTGCTCTCTTTCACTGAAAATCTCTTGCTTGTTGGCACACACACACATATGAACGAGCATATACTCGTGCACAAATACATAAGCTTTTCGTCTTTATGAATTTTACTGTTATTCTGGTATCTCTCTTGCCTATCGCCTTTGATGTATACAGCATCTACATTTAATTTTTTTTGTTACATTTGTTATTTATTTTTATTTCAAAACACAAACACACTCGAAAGAGAGGTAAGAATTTACAAAATTTCGCATGATTTATTTGTAGAAACGTTGAATAATTAAATACATACATATTTATATGTAACGGTATGCTAACTTCAAATGCATACATACATGCATACATATTTATGTGTATATGCATGCATACATATATACATATATGCATATAGATTTATATATATACTTATATATATATATATATTTATATATTTATATATATTTGTATGCACATATGTATGTATGAAATGGGCACACTGTTATTTCTCACTCGTTGCACTTTTTGGCGTATGTGGTTTGGGGCGGGGGCGCGTGTATCTTTCCGTTTTTATGTTCTGCCATTTGGCCAATTGGAAAATCGAAATGAAAAAGGAATGTAAAAAACTAACACCGCGGTCATTGAGCCGATTTTTTTTTTTTGTTTTTTGTTATTATGCTTTTCTTTTAGATATATAATAAATACGACGTGTATGTTCATCATTTACATACATGTACTTATGTGGGAGCAAAAAAAAAAAACAAAAAAAATACGTTTTCATACACACACGCACAGCAGAGCACGTCTTAGTTCAGTCATATTGGAATTATACATATGTACTTCGCAGTATGTATGCATATGTGTGTGTGTATGTGTGTGTGTGTTTCCAATTGGCGTTTGTTGCTAGTCCGTTGCTCAGCTTTGAGGCTGCTGAGAATTTGGTGCTTGCTGAGCCGTCGCAGCAGCGTTTGGCGTCGCCCCCTCTATGTACATATGTGTTTTGTGTGTGGACTTTATTAATAACGCACAGTTTCAGAAGAAAAAAAAACAACAAAAAACATTTTGCTTGCAATTTACCTTTTCAATATTATTGCTACACTTTTTGTTCACACAACGACGCAGACGCACGATAAATTGATTCGAAGCAAATTTCTAACGCGCTCCCGCATACACGTCCGGCTGAAGTTTCAACGCAAAAGTAGTGCTGCAGAAACAGTCGAAGCCACTATCGATATTGTTGATGTGGTCGATTCTAATTCGATAAGAAATAGCACCGATAGCTCATCGATTTCTAAAATCTCAACTCTAATGCAAATTAAAAATCTGCACCAGCTAATTCATTATTCCATTACTTAGCTGCACAAAAGAATTTATCGGCCCAATGGTAAAATATTATTTTATGTTAACATTAAGAACCGTTGACATGGAGTACGTCATAAATGTTACGGTAAGGGGTTAAGTGGTAACGAAAAAGACAACGTAACTGCGTATAGTTGATACGTAAACGCAAATGGGAGCATGATATGTGCAAAAGTGAGTACTTGCGAGCTAACGCAATGTAAACTAAATGTTATGCGCTATCGGCATAGAAAATGTTAAGTCGAACTCGTTCACAACAGAGCGACACAGTGGCAAAGTGACGATGTTTGCGGTGAATGGGGGGTGAGAAAAACGTACAAAGTCAGAGCAGAAAGCAGAGTGGGAGAAGGTAACAAAATTACAAAATTGAAATTCATATATAAATCGGAATATATTTCGTATTTGTGTTAAAATTTAGTCTTTTATCGCTTTCGCAACGCACAGTTCAAATTAGTGAAAATATTATAAATCGTATATGCGCCCGCTGCATTCCCCTCCCCAAATTCACACAAAGCAGCACCAGCAATAGCAACAACAACGACAACAGCTACAAATTGACCATGAACAACGGATTCAGCACCGGCGAGGAGGACTCGCGAGGCGGCCACACGGACCAAACATGCTGTCTGATCGACGACATGGAGAGATGCCGCAATCAGGCCGGCTACGCCAGCTACAGCAAGCGGATACAGAAGACGGTCGCACAGAAGCGACTCAAGTTGAGCAGCGATCCAAGTGCGCAGCACATTTACATCTGCGACTATCACAAGGAGCGCATCCAGTCGGTGCGAACGAAGCGGCGACGCAAGGACAGTGAGGATGACAGCAACGAAACGGACACCGATTTGCCAAACTTCCCCGATCTGTATCAGCTGCATGTGTCCACGCTGCGTCGCTACAAGCGTCATTTCAAGGTGCAGACACGGCAGGGCATGAAGCGTGCCCAGTTAGCGGATGTGAGTGATCGATCCAAATAATAATATAAAAAAAAAAAAACAAAGTACTGTAGATATATAGAGAAATAATGCTTATTGCCTTTCAGACTATTATGAAGCACTTTAAGACAATACCAATAAAGGAGGAATCGGAGATCATAACGTACTTCGTGTATATGGTCAAAATGGGCTCCAATAAATTGGACCAGAAGAACGGCATTGGCAATGATACCACTTGAACGCAACTCTGTCAGCTGCCGCGGTATCGCTATCGCGCTCGTTATCGTTATCGCTATCGTTATTAACGCCGGCTGCTGAATAACAGCGCTAGCTGTCCCTCTCACACTCACACTCAGTCACAGTCACACAAACTATGCGTACAGTGAAATCGAATCAGCCGCAATTGAAACAAAACTATATTTTCTGCTTTCATTTCGCTGATTATTATTTTTACCATTTCGGCCGATTCATTTTCAAAATTTGTATATTTGCCACACACACAAATGTTGCATGAGGCTCGTGCCGCAGGTTCGGCCCTGTTCATTGAGTGGTAAAAATGTTCGTCATTTAAGGCGCTTTAGAGTAAAGCAATAATTAGGATTTTTTATAAAGAATTTTACAATTTTACAATTTTACAATTTTTGAGACTTAAATGAAATTAGAAATACGAAAATGTTCTCCAACTGCGGCTATTTAGCTTCACTGTACTTCGTTGCGCTGTCTATTAACCGAATGCCCCAAATATCCCTACACACACACACACTTACCTAGACACTGACACACACACAGGAACAACAAAACACTACTGGTGCTCCCAAAATAGTATAAACGGAAAAATGTTGCAATGAAAGAAACATAAGAAAAAGTTTGAATAGTAATAGTAGCGTTCGTTGTTAATAGCTCTTTATACAAAACAAAAAAAAAAAAACAAAGAAAAAACAAACAAAAAAAAGAAACACAAACAAATTTTACATAGTTATTAATGCTATGTATACGAAGGATGACCCAGTTTTGGGGCCAAAAAAAAACAAAAAGCAACTAACACATTTACCTAAGCCTTTCATTAAATGCTGTTTGTCAACAATTTAGCCAAAAGCAATCAAATAAAATTCTAAATCTGCCAACGTAAAATGGAAATGAAAATGAATAATAAGAACCACAATCAAGAACTTCATAACATTCTACGTAAAAATTACAAATCGTAAAAAAAAAAACAAAAAAATGAAAAGAAAAGAAAAACGAGAGAAAAAAAGAAGAAAAAACCTGTTTAATAATATACAATTATTGAATTAATTATAATTAAATTGTAAATGTAATTTTAACATATTGAATTTTAAGAACTTATTTCTAATGTAAAAACTAAACAAAAAACAAAAAAGGAAACAGAAACATTTTTGAAATTTGAACAAAATCTGCCGTCTTCGGCAGATCGAATATGCTCGTTCGCTCGCAAAGCCCTTGCAGAATTGTTATATACATATATTCTACCAAAAGCAGCTATAGTTATAGATGATATAGAAGTAGTTCGATCTCTTCGGCTGTTGTTCCCTAAGAGCCTTAAAACTGCCTGACTATTTGGTAAATAATTATAAACGAGATTGGTTATACGTTAATTGTCATCTGCAAGGGACGAACACATGTGCGCGGCAATAAAAGAAAAATGTTTTTCATTTCATTTACAAATTGAAAGCACTTCGCGTTTTAATCGGGTAGCAATTAAAAATAATGGATCTTAGTAGAAAATATACATGAGAATTTTGTTTTCAAAAATGAAACGAGTATTTTATTATTATTGGAATAGATATGTACAGAAAATCAAGTCTCAAAAAACGTCCAATGAAGGGGGAGGGGGGTTTCTGAGCTATGACTTGAATTTGAATGCGCGGGCTTTTTAAGTAATATCGTTTTATTTGACATTGTCTTTAGTTTTGCTACATGTGAGTAATCGATATATCTATCTATTAAAGAACCTCACGGAATGCAGTCACTCGTTTCTTTGGCACTACTGGTATTTTGTAAATTTAGTGATTATCGATATTGTTATATATATCGATAAGCTTCCACATCTCTAGCTTAGTTCATTTTTTGTGGTGGTTAACATATAAATGTGCTGCGTGCTGCTTTTTAACTAGTTTCAAGCATATTTACATTTAACATCTAAATCGCTCCGACGCAGTTGAGGCTATAAAGTAACTGAATTGTATCTTAATTGTCTCGCCGGAGCGTTGAAACGCCAAGAAAGACGGACTCGGCGCACACATTAACCAACGCTACATACAAAGATCCACACACACACACACGAAAAAGCGTGCGTGCTGGTGTGTGTGTGTCAGTGCGTGCTGCTGTCGTCGTTGTCGTTGCAAAGAGGAAGCAGCAACAGCAGCCAAAGGCGAACGGCGGACGCGAAAAAGGAGTCCAAGAGCTCAAGAAGCTGTAGGGAACGGCAAAAGCGTTACCGGAACGCTGCAACAGCAAAACATCAAATACATACAGCTCAATAATAATAATAATAACAGCAACAACTATAATAACAAGCACACAACTAAGGTGTTGCCAGTGATCCCGTTCCCTCCATCCCACACACACAGACAATGCAGCAACAAGAATCCGGGGGCGAGGAGAGCTGGCTGGAGGAGCAATGCCATCGCGAAATCAACGGCCAGAACGATGAATACGAGCGCGAGTTTGTGCGTCAGCGCGACAACAATTTAAGCACCGTCTGGGGCGCATTCCAGGACTCGGCCACTGCAGTTGCACAGCTCTATCGCGGTAAGTGCCCCTAAATCCAGTTCATTTTTGCTGAAACGTACTCTTCCTCTTACGCTGATCCAAACCAATTTTGTTTATAGTACTGTGCTACATTTGTATTTGACTTTTTATATCGCAAACATTTATACAAGCATGTACACAACGTTAGTGTGTGTGTGTGTATGTGCATAAAAATAGTTTGGATGAGTATATTAATAGCGACCATGCAGCTTGCTTGCCTGCTGCCTGCCAGACAGCGGCAGCAGCAGCAGCAGCGACAACAACAACAAGTGCATGTATACAACAGGCCCGGCTTTTAAGCTCCATCCCCATGCTTGTGTTTGTTTGTGTGTGTGTGAAAGTTAGCTGCTGCTCTCGCAGGCATCATTCACACGCCTTAAAATTCTCCACATTTTCTATTCTCCACATATTCGTTTGCAATCTACGCATTATCAAACTGCAGCACAGCAAAAGGGCCTGTAATGGAATAGAGCCCATGCATTTTGATGTGTCTCTGTCGTTTGTTCGGTTTTTGGTGTTCCTCTTTGAATGGAGGAAAAACCGAACGAGGGGAAAGCAAAACGCAATAACATTTTCGCTGCGCAACGCAACGCAGCAAAAGCAGCATTTGATGGTCCTTAGGATTAATATGCTGCTGTGCAGATTTTCGATTTATTATTATTTTTGTTTAATGTAAATGTAATGTGTAAAATGTCTCTATGTATGTCGGTGTGTTTGTTTTAATATAGTGCGTCATTTACGAAAAAAAAACATCATTTGACAAACAGCTGTTTTGACAGTCCGATGCTGAGAGTGGAAGCTGCTGCTGACGTCGCAGTCTCTGTCGCCGCCCTAGCGGCATATGTATTTGTCTTCTGTCTCTTCTCTTCTTTCTCACTTCTAATGTTGTTGTTGTTGCTGCTGGCAAACAAAAGCAAGCTAGCTAGACCCAAACGTTTCTAATGCTCCTTATTTCCGTTTCTTTTGATTGCAATTTATTTTCTGGCTTCTGCTGCTATCCCGCTTGCACTCGCTCACTTGTCGTCCGCATTGTCGTCATTTTCTTATCCCATATGCACTGCGGATCAATAATGACAAGTTGCTTTTTGGTCCTTTTCACTCATGTCTTTTATGCTGCAGCAGCAGGTGCTGCCCATTGCAAAAAGAGAAAGAGCGAAAATAAAAGAAGAGAACAATTTCCCAAGGCGATCATTCGATATGCAGTAAACGAAATATGATGATCTAAAAACAAACAATTGAAAATTGTAATAACTGGCACATTTTTAAGTGGTGAATATATAAATATTTATATATATTATATATGTATATAAATGAGATAGTTAATCATCGATTCCAACAAAATTAATACTGAAATTTTTGTTGTTGGTATTTTTGTTCGACTCTGCGAGAAGAATACCTTAAAAAAATACTTAAAAATTAAAGGGCCCTTAGAAATAAATGAAACTAAAATATTATTTTAAGTTACATCGAAGAAATTGCTGTAGGAATCAATTAAACTATTAAGAGCATCTGAAACATAAATAAAAAAATAATTAATTTAATAGTGATACGACTATTATGTACTTCACTTAACATAATTCCCATTAATAATGCAGTTTCTTGGCTTTTCATTTGCAGAGCGCTCTTCCAACACATTTTCTTCAGAGACTGGGGCGCTCTGGCTGCCCTTTCAGACCGCAGCTGGCACTGTGACAACACTCTACAAAGGTGAGATAAACCTTGTCAACTGGCAACTGGTTTGGCTGCTGCTGCTGCTGCAGCAGTTGGCAAATCACCTTTGATATCTCATTTATTTGCCAGAATATGTAATTATATTGTTATTTGATGTATTTTAGAATCATGTGATGGTCTCAAACGCACCAGCGACGCTGCCATACAATGCGGCTACCAAAGACGCACACGCGAATTGGCCGATTGGGCACGCAGCAAAAAACGTCGCATGATACGGCGCGAGGATTTGCTGGCGTATTTAGCCGGAAAACCGCTGCCAACTCAACCAACGAATCCACATGCCAATCGTCGGTGAGTCCGCCTTCTTGGGCTGTCGAGCATATCCTTTGAACTAATGCCTACTTTTTCCATCTCTCTTTATGGCGCTCTCTCTGTCTCGCTCGCTTCGTGTTTGCGTGTGGACCACTGTACAGGTCGCCTAAGCCGGAGCATCATCAATGCGGCGGAGTGCATCATCATCAAGTGAACGGTAGCCCCAATAGCGTCACTGGCTCGGGGATAGGCTTTGCCAGCAACGGACTGAACATGATGCCACCCACAACGGCCGGCGGTCAGCCAACGCATTTGCTTAACGCCGCCGGTGGTCAGGCGGCGACAGTGGGTGCCACAGGCGGCACAAGCGGCATCATCGGTGACGATCTGCACACTTTCAAGGAGGCCTTAGTTCTGCGTCCACGGTAATTATATTCGTACATACAGATCCTGCCTAGACTTTAGAATCGAATATAGAATTGGTATTAGAATAGATCTCCAAACTCCATAAGGATAATTCTAGATATTCTAAGTGAGTATCGACAGGCGAGTGCTATGATTCAGCTCATCTTATATAAACCATTCCGAATCATGGGATGACCATGGCCATATACTTTAAATATATCCTGTTAATCGTTAGATTAATCGATAACAGCGTAGTTGACCGACTCTAAAACTCGATAAAGATTGATTTAAATGATCGATAAATCGCTCAGTTTCCACAGTCCAGTTTGGTCTTGTATACTATACCCGGTATAGCAGAAACTCTATTGCTTTAGATGCTAGATCTTTCAAATTTGGAATTCAAGGCCAACAGATTTAAACTGTATCTTCCACAGTTTAAGAGATTTAACTATAACTATAGATTGAAACGAAATGTGCTCGCCCAGTAGAGACGTGTCAACTCTTAATATATCCACGCCCATAGAAAATTCGTATAACTATAGCTTTTAAATATTTGGAGAGCTTCCAAATTGAACAGTTAAATTCACTGCAAACTCCCTCTTGAGACTTAGGTAGTGCTTAATCAGCGTTTCATAAAGATCGAGGGATAAGGCTTTAAGGAGATAAGGCCACAGGCGCCGCTTTAATTGGCTTTTAAGCAGCTTGAACCTGGCTTAGAGTGAAAAGTAAATTGCAATTGCGCTTGCTGGCTTGATTCAGCTTGATTTAGGTGTATCTAACTCTATTTAAACTCATCCAATTATATATTTATATATATACATACTAATGGCGATTGTCTTCTCGTTCACTACAGCGGACCGGAGCTATTTGCATTTGTTGCCAACGAAATCGCGCGCCATTGCAAGCGTCCCGGCAGTCCCATCGACGACAAAATGGACATTTGCCATTACAGCAGTAAACGTCAGCGCTTTATGTAATCAGCATCCAGCGGCAATCAGTAGAGGGTGTATATGCACACACACATACTCACACCACAACACACATACATACACTCGTACACATAAACAGAAAAATGCGGCAAAACAAAATGCAAGAACACAATTCAGGGGAGCAGGGGAGAACAAATAACTGCTAAGCCTAGCAGCTACCGTTACACACAGTGTGTGCGTGCGTGTGTGTGTGTGTGTGTGTGTGTATGGGCGTCTGTGTGTGAGTGCGTGTGTGCATGACTGGCAGTTAGCCTCGAGATAGGATAAATAGTTTCAGTACTATAATAATGTTAAATTTTGTTTATATTTACGCCGTAAAGTTCTTGTTACTGCGGCTTGCTGCCACAAGCACAGACAGACACACACACACATAGACACACGCACACACACACACACACAGAAACGTACACATACACCGAGCAGCATAAGTTAACTTTAGTTAGTTATTAAGCGTATACAACTTTTGTTGTAAGTTTTCAAGTCAAGAGGTGGTCTAAACAAATATAAACATAGCGAAAATATTGTGTTAACACACACACAAGTTATATGTAGCGTAGTATAACACATACACACATACAGACACTTTCAAAACTGTTATACGTAGACTTAAACGAGAAGCGCATCAGAAAAAAAACAGACCCTAGCCAGGTCGTGTTACCAATCCAACTATGTATGCATATTTTGAGACGGTTACGTAGCAAATGTTATATATATATATATGTATATGTATATATGTATATGTATATGTATATATATATATATATATATATATATATATATGTGTGTAACAAATCTACAGATACTGTTATAAGCCAAAAGTTGTAATATATAAGTGTAGAAGACGCAAACCGTTTTGAAAGCAAACCTAATGTATGTACGTACTAAAACCTTCGCTATTTATATATAAACAATATATATATATATGCATATATATATAACTTGTTCATCTAAATAATACAGTTCAAACATCATCGAAACACTTCCCAAATTCTTAACACTCTCACACACACACCCACTCAAAGGCAAACTGGAAAATATACTAAATAAAAATCGAACTAACAAAATTGCAAGTAAAATTATTAATATATAGAAATGATGATACGATTCTAAAAGATATTTGATCTTGGCGGTAAATTCTCCGCATTTTGTAGTTAGCCAGATAAAATACATCTATTTATTCGTATAGAACCCGCCCCATCTCTATGTATATGAATAGTAAACGATGATCCAACTTGAGAATGTAAAAAAAAAAAAAAACAAAAACAAAAAACAGCAACAAAAACACGTACTAAATTACATGTATTAAAGCAAAGTCCTATGAAATATTTGAGTTGTAATAAATTTAACAAATATGCTTAACAAATATACCTTTAAAACAAAGCAAATGAAAAGAAAAGAAAAAATAATAAAAAGCAATTAAAAGAAGAAAAAAATTATTATACATGAATAAGAACACTATAAGTTAAATAAAAACATTAAAACTTAAAAAACAAATACAACTTAATGAAATTTCATTGGAATCGTTGTATATTTAAATCGATAGCTAAGTTTATTTTAATTGATTTTTTTTTGCCCTGTAGCATAGGACAGAAAGAGACAGCTCTAGATAGCCCAATTGGAATATATTCGTGCCAACAGCAGTTTTCCAATTGGAACGTCCTTTTCTGCATTTCCCTGAGAAATTATGAAACCAATCAACGACTCAGCGGAAACTTAGCTTAAAAGGGAAACTCAAGAGTAGTACATTGAAATTCATTGCTATTTTTTATTTTCATATTCATTTATATTATATATATATATATTTTTTTTATTTTGTATAGTTATATTAATAGATGTGTACATATATTTTATTATTTTGTATAACTGCACAGCTGGCAATTAATTACATATACATTAATTCGGGGCGGGGCGGGGAAATTAATTAACTAATACAAAATAAGACGATTGCAATGTAGCGAGGCTGTCAAACTGTGCTGGGCCCCTTGAGCAGTGGCTGTCCAACTGTAACAGAACTGCAAGCATAAAATTTGTTTTTGTTTTGCTTTTGCTTTGTTTGTTTGTTTACGGTTAACAGAATAAAAGCTATGCATTTCGGAATTAGTACAACTGTGCCAGTTACAGCTATGTATAAATATTATTTGAACAGAATTCGTTAGATCGCAACTAGTATTTTATCAACAGCAACAAAATGAACGCAGCAACAGTTTGGAATGCTGCGTAGCAAAACACAATTTTATTTCATTTTTATTTTTGTTTGTTTGTTTTTTTTTTTAACTAGAAATATCAACAAAATTGTTAAAACGATTTTCTGCATTTTTGTTTGTTGCAATTTCTAGCACAATTAAATAAATGTAGTTATAGTTGTTATTTATCTTTTTCTTTCTTCATTTTAATTCTATTTTTCATTTCATTTTAGACGTGTGTTTGTTTGTGTGGTAGTAAATGTGTGTGTTTGTGTGTATGTAAAACAATGTGAAGTGAAAAATATAATTTGATAATCGACGGTTTAACGATAACGATAACGATACTTTTTGAACTAATTACAATGCCTTGCCCTAAACGGAATGTTTTAGTGCTACATTTCCAACTCGAACAGAAACTGTTCACTCTCTTTCTCTATTTCCCTCTCTCTCTCTCTCTCTCTCACCTTCCGTTCACTGCTCTTGCGGTACATTTCTCAAAAGAAACGCTTAAGTTAAACTCTTTGAAAATTGTACGTGAGAACAGTTCTTTTTACATATGCAAATATACATATATGTATATAATGCTCAATATGTCAAAGGAAGAAAATATATATATAAATTTAACGTTAACGGACTGTATGTAAATGTACTATATATATATATATATATATATATATATATATATATATATATATATATATATATATATATATATATATATATATATATATATATATATATATATATCAATGCTTGTGTGTATGTGACGTCCATTTCAATAGCGAGTTTAAGTTGTGTGTGTGTGTGTGTGGGTGTGCGTGTGTATGGGTGTACAAAAAAAAGAAGAAGCATTTAATAGCCTTTACACAAAACCGGTGCGTGACGCATTGCGCTGGTCCCAGCCTAAAACTGAACCCAATTGGCATTCGCTGAGTTCTGTTGACCTTGATTGCCCCTAAAACCGAACGCAATAGAAGAAAATTAGTTGAACGAATTGGAATGCATTGTGTTTCCAGCTTACCCTGCGGATGCGTAATCGGTCCATTCCGTGCCAGCGCCGCCACCGCTTGTCCTGTGCGCTGGCGATGCGGCCGGACTTTGACGCAGTGTCGCTGCGGCCGGCGCGGCCGGTGGTGGTGCGATCTTGGCTAAGCCACCGGGCGGCGGTGGTAGCACGCCACCAGTACTTTTGCCTTTGCCAGTGCGCGAGGTGCCCTCCGAGCCATCCTTTTTCTGTAAGCAAAGCACAAGATGAGCTATGCTTCAAGATTCTCTAACGGCGCAGAGATTAGAACAAAACTAAGGAGCTACGTGGTATCTTCTAGTCGGCCATTATCATAACTGTATGTTCAGAAACTTACCGTAATGCGCATGTTGATCTTAATGGTTTCGCCCTCCTTGAAGCCCAGATCGAGCTCCTGTTTGGGTTCGGTTTTCTCCTTTTCGATTTGCTCCTGATTTTTAACCCATTTGAAGTGATCCTGTAACGCCACATTCAAATCGAACGAATCGGAGCGATCGCCAAAGCCCAGACCCAAGAACGCCGATCGTCCATTATCGTCCTGGACGCGTATGACAAAGTAGCGTGAGCTGTCGGAAACCGCTTCGATGGCCACGCCGGGATATGTATCGATGGGGCAATTGGCAAACAGAGCACCACTCGTCTTATCCTCCAGCTTCAGTATGCAGGCGGTGCCCTTGGCCACCAATCTCATTCGTCCGGTCCAGGTGGGCTCTTTGAGGTTCCAGTCCGCTGCTCTGCGTGTTTTAAAACGGTTTTTTTTTCAGTTAATAAACATTGTTTACTAAATGGCATGTGCATCTACATGTATGTATGTGTGCGAGCTCTTTAACTCTCGCTGTGTGAGTGAGTGTGTGTGTGTGTGTATTTTGTATGTTCTGCTGTGTGAACGCTTTAAGCGAAAACAAAGAAAGTCAACAAAAGTAACAACAAAAACAATTACACATGTACAAAAGCTTTGGCCACATACACAAATACACACATACATATACAAATACATATATATATATACATATATATAGATAGACGAGCGCGCACGCAAATGCATATACACACAAACATTTCACTTGCAAGTGAAATGTACAGCTATTAGGAGAAACTGCAAGGCGAGCGCAAAAAAACATAATGCAACTGCATATAAAAACCATAAAAACTAAAAAAAAATCAATTGGAATTGAACTTCAAAGGAGGCAACAGTCAACAACAACATTCATGGTTTTTTCTTAACCTTGGCTATTGCTTTTGCTGTGGCTCTTTGCCACATATTTCAATCTGATTTCCGTGCCTTGCGCATTTTTAACATAATTTATGCATTTCTTTCGAGTCTACACAGCCACACACAATATGTATACACAGTGTTGTGCGTGTGTGGTATGTGGGGGCGTCTCTGCATGAAATCACGAAACTTTCAATTGCACCACAAAACAGCAACAACAACTAGGCAAAATTTTGTGTTTTTTTTTTTGTGTAGCAGAATTTCTTGTACAGTTGATGGAATCTCACCTGTATCCTCTATTGCTGGCGCGAGGCGGTATTTTGTATATAAATACCTCGGGCTTTACAATTAACACACTTTCATATTCCATGTTTATTTGAATTAATACTATTGTTTATTATCCTGCCTACGAGTTCCGTTTATAACTTTAAGCTTACAACTACATATACTTCGGAGCAGTAAGACAATCGATGCCAAATATCGATAATGTGGTTAGTCGGAGGACCTCCACAATAATATGTTGTGAGGTAAAATCGATTTTTAATATTTTTACTTAGCTATCGTAAGTAAAAAAGTGCAAATATGTCGAAGATGACTTCTTTTATTTACTTTTCGTATGTGAATTTCATTTCCGGCAGCAGAGATAAGCTCATGAAGCATTTTTTTAAATACACGCAATTTAATGATGCTAAAACGCACGCGCGGTACGATATCGATGGTTTGTGGAGCATCGATTACCCTCCACGATGAATGTTTGGGAATTTAAATATCCTATGGTACGATAGAAATAATGAGTCAAAGTAATGCTTTTGATGTAGTTTTCTTTCTAATATCTAATATCATTGCACCGTTTATTAAATGTACGCTATTGAAAGATATCGATAATGCACTCTCAGTACGATTACAAGAAACAGTGCAGAATCGATGTCAACTACCGATGAATCTTTAAATGGTGTAACCCATTGTCAACCCTTTGAGGTAAGCAATAACAGCTGTGCATAGTCGGTACAAATTAGTTCAATTACAGTATTTTTAAATTTTTTAAATCAGTTCATCACGAAAATTCATTTACATTTCATTTCAATTCAATTGTTCTCATTTATGTATATTTAGCTACAAGTAAACTGTGAAATATAATAAAATAGTGGAAACAAACAATTATCAAAAATACTACACACAAGTATCGAAAGTAAATTAAAATTTCTGCAAATATCAGTGTTACAATCAAATGTTTTACTTTATCGATAAGTAATATCGAAATTACTAGACAGCACGTTGCTTAACTGAAATCTTGTTTTATGATAAAGCGAAATGCCACCGGGTTTGCAAATCACAAGCGACAGCGACTTGGATGTGGTATTGGAGGATTTTAGGATCAAACAGGCGCGCCGCGACAGCACTGGTCCAAAATACAGTTGCAGCATAAGCGGATGCGATGCGAGCTTCAAACGTCTGGACCAATTAGATCGCCATGAATACCACCATACCGGCATTGTAAGTAAAAAGTTCCCAAAATATTGGTCGAGTTTGTTACTGAACATCTCTTAATGTAGAAAAAGCACGCTTGTAGCTACGAGGGCTGCGACAAGAGTTATTCAATTGTCACCCATTTGAAGCGACATCTCCGTAGCACACATGAACGCCCTGCGGCGCTACAGAAAACAATCAAATGCTCTCTGCCAGAGTGTAGCAAGATGTTCACATCGACGAGCAACATGAGTCGACACGTGCGCGAGGCACATGAGTGTCCGCGCGAATACGAATGCAGGTATTGCTCGGCTAAGTTCAGACAAAAGATGAAGCTGCGCCGCCACGAGATTACACAGCATACACAGGAGTATCCATTTCGTTGTGAGAAATGTACACGCGGTTTTTATCAGCAATGGCAGCAGGAGAGTCACCAGCGTAGCTGCAAACTTTATGCATGCCCCCAATGCGAACAGCAGTTTGACAAATGGACGCTCTACACAAAACATTGCCGCGAAACATTGCACGGACGCGATCGCGTCAAGTGCGAGCATTGCGACAAGAGTTACGATAAGCCAAGCGATCTGAGTGCACATATCGCTGCCAAGCACCCAACAGATGCTGAATCAACGTTTTCATGCACCGAGCCTGGCTGCAATCGGAGCTATTCGTATGAGCGCAATTTACGGCAGCATGTTCTTACTAGCCACACGGGCAGACGCTTTGAATGCCTGGCGGTTGATTGTCAGCGCTGTTTTAGCAGCGCCCAGAATCTCAGCAAACATTTGATGCGATATCACACAGCTAAAGAGCGCAAGCCAGCTAAGAACAAACTGACTTCAAGCCCAACTCCAAAAACAGCCCCAGTGTCATCGCGGAAGCGTCGACGTGATGCGGGCAAACCAGCCCGGTCGCATCTATCCAAACTGGCTTGCCTGGTGCTCGACAAAAAAGTGGATAAGGAGGTGCGCCTGCGTCAGCCATTGGCACTCACGAGCGTGGCCGAGGAGCTGCAGAATCAGCAGCAAAAGGAAAAACAAATGGATCAAGATGATGAAGATGACGAACAAGACGGCAACGAAGAGCAAATTAAGCCATAATGAGTCAACTACTTAATTTAAATAAAAAGCAAGACTTATTATATATAAATATATTTTAGAGTCTATCTTACAGTAGAATTCCTTTTATGCTTGGCACATTCGATTATAAAAAACTTGGTTTCGCTCATAATTTATATTTTACTGCATAAGCTTTTATTTATTGGCATGTTAAGAAATACGTTCTTAATCAGACGCATTAAATTTAAAAGTTGGCGTCCATTCGATAATAGATTATTTAAATAAGAAACTTAATTTTAACATTCTTTAATTTCCAACAGTTTCGTATGCATGTAACAAGTGTATTCTAGTCAGGAAATTAGTTATTGAATAAATGAGCCTCTTGATATACTATATGCGTTTTCTAAGCACGAGTATGACACTCGTAGAGATGTATGTACCAAAACGCCAGATTCTAAGGCATTCTGTACGTGAACAAAAATTTTAAGATTGAGCAAATTTAATTTATATTTTATTACCAAAGAAAATATTGAAAAATCATAATTTCTAATACAATTTGAAAAAAATAAAAAAATTTATATCATTGATCTAAATTTGATATTCGTTAGTTACATCGATTTCTCTCGTAATTGTAAAAATATTATTGTTCAACTTTTCAAATGATATTCACATTTCATTCCATATTCACTGATTAATAGATCGTTTAAGTTCAGCTGTGTTCTGTGTACAAAATTGAATCAAATCTTAATAAGTAGTAAAAGTCAGTTTCATTTTCACGTTTATTAATAAAATAACGTTTTTGAAAACAACTTCAAATGCGTTTTATGTGTATGAGGCTGTGTATAAGGACGTATGCTGTGTGTGTGCGAGTATCTACAGTGAATTGATGATCTTCCGACTGCGCATCTGCTCCAACCAATGCTCCAATTGCTGCTGTGGTGATTGTGGCTCAGGTAGGTAGTAATGCTGCGGTGGTTCGCCCTCCTCGAGCCGCAGAAAGTAGTGGCAGTGCTTGTACTCAACGCGTCCAAAGCGACCGCGCGCATGTCGTCGCAAACCCTTGAAGACACGTCCTTTGCCCACAAAGGACTCAGCTGGTGTACATAGATAGCACAGTAAACATAAATTATTTAAAGCCTATATTTAACGCGCTTATTCATTTACCAATCCACAAATTGCTTTTGTACTCAACATTGTGCCGCTCAACGGCCATTTGCTGCGCCTCCAGTATCGTCTCCTTGACATCGGTGGCGCCTTTTTTGAGCACAAAATTCAGCTGCTTGAGCGCCTCATCTACGGACATGCCTCGTACAAAGGCCGCTATATACCACATTTTGTCCGGACTATATTTAATGTTGCTGCGCATATGGCATACATACTATAAATCAAATAGTTAGCAATTTCGATTAACTATTAAAGTTGATCAAACAAACTAAATTTAAGTTTTTTTTACCGCCTTCCGTGGTTCCTCGTCCACAGCCTGTGGCGGATGCACAGTTTTGTTGTATTCCAGCCATTTGCGTGGTCCATAATTGTGTTTATTCCATTTGGTGCAAAGACCCCCAGAGGTAGCCGTGTGCACGCCGCAGCAGTCAACGTTTTGCGTGATCACAGGTGGCATGGCTAACAATTTGGCTGCGCTGGTTGCGGGGGCAGCTGCAAGCAACGGCGTTTGCACCGTTAGCTGCGCCATTTGCCTTATCATTTTGTGCATGGTGCTTCAGGTTTGTTTAATAAAAGTGTCAAATGAATTATAGCAATAAAAAAAGGTGAAGCACCATCGGTCGCGTAATCTGCCAGCAAACAGCTGTGTGGCTTTTGAGTCAACACATATCGATATTTCGATAGCTCGTGATAACTCTTTTTATTGATAAGTGAATACTGCAACAATATAGACTTGAACAAATGCCATCTCTTGCTTTGATATGAAAGTGGAATGCGCAAAATTGGAAATATCAAAATGAACATAAATTTCTTTCAAATTTCCTTAAATTATATATTGGGTGAACAAAATTAAATTAATAAACTATAAACCTTTAACTAAATTGGTAATAGAAAACTATTCAATTTTCAAAAATTATAAATTGGTTCACAAGCTTAATCGCTAGCCATGGCGTCGGCTCGATCCAAACTATCGGGCTCACCAATCGGTTATTGTCGAGACAGTAGTATTTGTTAAGAAGAGCTTACCAACAAGCCACAATTTTTTTTGGGATTTTTTAGAATGATTTGAAACAATCACATTACGTCTTGCACGCCATATCCAGGCAGCGAAGTATCTTATAGCCGTCCGTGTAATATGGAAGATGTAATTCGTATTAAAAATGAGACCGATGCCGATTACAGTAATCTGAAATGTAAAGAATCCCCATCCAAAGATGATGAGGACGCCTGTACTCCGCTTCGTGAAGAAGGCGGTCACTCGGCCCTCGATCCGGCAGCAATCTCACCTATGGGCGCTGCCGGTTGGGAAAGTGAAGTTGATGATCAGGACGAGCTGCTGCCAGCGCCGCCACCACCGTCACTTGAGTGTGAGGTGGACATAAAGCGGAGCCCACAAAATGATTATTGCCAAACACCATTGAGAGTGTCGACAACAGAGGAACCTCAAAGTGAATCTGAACAAAATGCACATTTTTCGGACGCGCGGAATGATTACGTTGGAGATCTAATGGTGCTGGTTGCTCCGAAGGAAGAACGCAGAGAATTACAATTAGGTTTTCTTGATGTCCTTTCGGAGACGGACCTTGCAGGCGTCACAAATGGATCCTATAGCCAGATGGATCAACTGGATACAATGGACCTTGAGCCGCCAAATATTATAAATAGCGAAGAAGAGCGTGAATTACAAGCCCGCATCGAGCAACGGCAAAAAGAACTGGACCAATTAGAGCGCACAGGTACCGAGAAAAGGAGGAAGAAACACAAGAAGGAAAAGAAACACGATAGCCATAAAAAGCGACGGCGCAGTCGCAGCATTAGCCCCAGCTCACAGAAAAGTCGAAAGGAGCGACGTTTGCTGGAAAGTGATCGAGCCAGTGGATCAAGAATAAGTTCCAAGTCCATCGTGAAAGCAGAACCCGAGGACCTAGACTTTGTGCCAGTGCGACCGGAGGAGAAGAGCATCAAAGTAATCAACATTAACAAACTAATGCAAAGTGCCGCAGAGCCGACGACTCAACGAACAGTCCAGGAAAGGCGTCAGCTAGGCTTGGAGCGAGCGCAGAGTGTACTGGACCTAATGCGTCTTAAGGCGGCAAAAGCACCGGAGACCGAGTTCCTGGTGGTCAATACCATTAAGAAACTGCCCTGCCTTGCGGCATATATGAAAAGTGATATATTTGAGAATCCCTCGCCGCTGTGCAACAATTTCAATGTTAGGTATAAGTTCAACTCGACATCGACGTCGAACATTAATTTGAACAAATGGGGCTTGGAGCCGCTGCCAGATGCGACCAGAGCTCTGTTGCGTCTAACCGGCATTGATGCGATGCGTTTGATGGAGCTGCAACGGAATACAAAGATGTCCCTGCACAAGCTCAGAGCTACGCAACAGGCAGAGAACGGGAAATGCAATAGGGAAGAGGACGACTCGCTATCGACCGGTCTCTACAAGAGTGTGTCCACTCAGACGGATGCGCGAATCACCAACCAGAGCCGGGACGTTGGCGTTCAGGCCATGCCGGCATCGTACCAGGGCGTCTATTGGCTAAATCCCCGTTTCGATGATACGGACCTAACGCAACAGCAAACGAACGTCATGCTGGCATTGAAGGAGCTCAGCGCATCGAGTCCCAGCTCAACCTGCTGGGCCGATCGACTATTTCGGGAACTGCGCACTGCCTTGGCGATCAAGCGCGCAGAAGTTAAAGAATTGAGCCAACATTAAACTCAACGATTACCAAAGAACAATCACTGAAAGTGCCTATTGACCAAATATCATTCTATGAGAACCATCGAATTTAAAGTTAATTGAACAAAAGTTTTAATAAATATATATATATAGCTAATTAAATTTTACGATAAATTCATTCTCTATTAAATATTTCTCTATTAATATATTTTAAAAACGAAAACAAAATGCAATAAAAAACACTCTAAAAAAATGATATTTAATATTAAATATATATATATACAAATCTAACTTGCCTTCTAAATAAAACCAAAACTAATTTGTTGATTGTTCTCCCTAGTGATCTAATTTGTTAAAGATAAAACCGAAAGGTTCATGAAGTTGCTAGCTCTGGATGGAAGACGCCAATTGGAAAATTATGATTTTGAAAATAACTATCGATAACTGAATGTGGTAGCATTTATCAACACTTAGCATTTGTACGACATTGTCTGGCCACACCGTTAGGTCCACGTAGAAAACAAACGGACGACGTTGTCGACGTGCATATATTTATTTAAGATTTAAACATACAGCGAGATGCAATAAACAAAGATCAGTAGAGAGGACCACCGGACTGGCAGGCGCAGAGGAAGTGACTCCGTGGCGCTGACACTGACAACGGCTTCTTAATCGAGCAACTACAATATATACACATATATTTAAATATGTTGGGTGGTAAACGCACAAGTTCCCGTCATGTTGCCGTCGTGTTACTGATGTGCCTCTTCTGGTACGTGATCTCGTCTAGCAACAATGTCATTGGAAAAATGGTGCTCAACGAGTTTCCGTTCCCAATGACTGTCACCCTCATACAGCTATGCAGCATCACACTGTACAGTGGACCATTCTTTAATTTATGGCGAATACGCAAATACCAGGATATACCGCGCGCCTACTACATGCGACTAATTGTGCCACTGGCCATTGGCAAGCTACTTGCCTCGGTCACATCGCACATATCGTTGTGGAAGGTGCCCGTCTCCTACGCGCACACAGGTCAGTTAAGTACTTACACAACAATAAAATCATAACTACCTTCACACGTCACCAAAAGTTGATAACTGTTTTGTCTTCTTCTTCGTGCACATATGTAGTTAAAGCGACAATGCCGCTGTTTACCGTTGTTCTAACACGCGTCTTCTTTGGCGAGAAGCAACCCACACTAGTGTACCTGAGCCTGTTGCCCATCATAACTGGCGTGGCAATTGCGACCGTAACGGAAATCTCATTTGATATGGTTGGTCTAATAAGTGCACTCATCTCAACAATGGGCTTTTCCCTCCAAAATATTTTCTCCAAAAAGGTAAGGCTCTCTCACATCGTCTGCCTTGACCTTCATTAACAATTCTCTATGCAGGTGCTTAAGGATACAGGCATACATCACCTGCGGCTGCTGCATCTACTTGGCAAGCTATCCCTATTCATTTTCCTGCCGTTCTGGCTCTACATGGACAGTTTAGCTGTTTTCCGGCATTCGGTCATTGTATGTCATTTAACTGTTTATCAATTTGGATTGCGATTATTCTAATACAATATTTGCGTGGCTTGCAGAAAAATCTGGACTATAGATTGATTGCGCTGCTCTTCACCGACGGCGTTCTCAATTGGATGCAAAATATAATTGCCTTCAGCGTGCTGTCGCTCGTAACGCCGCTCACATATGCCGTCGCCAGCGCGTCAAAGCGAATATTCGTGATTGCCGTCTCGCTGTTGATATTGGGCAATCCGGTTACGTGGGTTAATTGTCTCGGCATGACGCTGGCTATCATCGGTGTGCTGTGCTATAATCGTGCCAAACAAATCTCAAAAGCCCGAGAGTTGCCGATGCAAACGCCCAACAGTCATGTAAAGTATACGCCGCTAAATGACAACTACTATCGCAGCTCCTTTAATGGCAACATAGGAAATGGTCTACACAAGATGCAGACAACGGGCTCGGCGAGCGTACAAATGCCAATGACAATG
Organism: Drosophila eohydei; assembly: GCA_035045825.1. NCBI lineage: Eukaryota > Metazoa > Arthropoda > Insecta > Diptera > Drosophilidae > Drosophila > Drosophila eohydei. The sequence continues at coordinate 10,222,179 of JAWNOT010000036.1, read as the reverse complement.
CCGGTGAACAGCAACAGCAACAGCTTGCTGATAAACGGAAGTGGGATGCCAAGCGGGAGCACTACGCGCCTGTTATTCGTTTAGTTTTATAAGTAGTGAAATTGTATTGGAACAACCAGCTACAACATTCGCTTCAACCCGTCTCCACACGTCTCGTCTCGATCCGATCTGTAGTGCGTAGACGCACATTTTCTGGTGATAACATCTCTTATCAGACGGAGTTCGCTATCTACGGGCAATCCGACTAATTGAATAGTATTCCCGCATTCAAGATCACACAATCAAACAATATCTATGTGCTCTCTGCTCGTATGCCACATTTTGTTTGTAGTTTCCCTCCTGTTTCACTTTCTTCCCCCTTTTTTTTTGAGTCTGCTCCCATCAGGAGCCGTTTCATTTCTTAGTATATATTGTAAAAAAATTGTATGTATGATAAAAGTTAGTATGTGAGGCGGTGTGTAAATAAGTATATAATCGAGACTGAATCCGGAAAGGATTTGCCTCAATTGCCGCTAAAAGGAATTAAGATTGTTTTCTCAGTTTGAATTTTGACTATGCCTTAAAACTGCATGTATTTACAAAATCGTAACGCACGCAATGCGTGCGTATTAAAAATTGTTGACCGTGTGTACATAGGCAATAAACACATTTATCTACTACGTACTGTGTAAACCAGTCCGTTTGGCTTTCACTTGGAACCGGCTTGGTGCTTATCCATCCCCATACCCAATCCCAATCCCAATCCCATGCCAGCCAGTCAATCAACGTTGCGCATACTATGCGGGCAACAGCTTTACCCATTCGTTCACGACTCCTTTCTTATAGCCAATGCGTTTGAGCAACGCTTCCGAGCGCCAATTGTTGGACACGATCCATGCGGTGAGCGCCACCTCCTCCTTTTTGGCAATGAGTTTGGTCATAACGGAAGCCAATAGGCCACCAAGGCCACGACGCTCCGCCTTGGGTAGCACCTGTAGCATACTTTCCAAAAGAAAATGAAGCATTTTGCCAAGAGTCCATTAGACTTTGCCCAGCAACTTACCCCAGGCCAGAGAAATCATTCTGAAATATCCAGGCGATCAATTCGCCGGTGTCACTGCGACAGGCGCCCACTGTTCTATTGAACCTGATCAATGCCCGTATATATGCCAGGGATCCTTCGCCCTTATTGGGCCATATGGCGTGCACGGCTTCGGCATCCTCGTTGGTTAGCTGGCGCAGCTCGAAGTCCGATAGCAATTCGGGCACCGTTATCGCTTTTGCATCAGCATGTGGCAATACCATGCCGTAGCACTGACGTGATTGTATGCCCGAGGCGCCCTTCTTTACAGCAATCTCTTTGACGCGTGCACAATATTCTGGATCGACATTGGTCAGCAGCGCCCCCTTGGCCCATTGAATGAGCCGCGTCTGCTCCAGGCAGGCGAAGAGCTCCGCCCCAGCTGTTTGCCAGCTGTAGAAGGAGACACTCTGCACCACATCCTCATGCAGGCTCACGTACGTGCCGTACTGCCGGAAATCGCCAGTTCGATGTGTAAAGAAACGTTTGCGCAGCGATATGTAAGCCAGATCGCTTTGCGATACGCCCGCTACCTCTAGCTGACGATCCCATTTACGCTGATTATACATCAGTAGATAATGAAAGTTGAGCGCTCCATATTTCGTCCTGTACAATGCCATCAGCTCATCCACTTCGCTGTCGCTGAGTGGACGCAATATATCCAAATCCTTATCGCCCATTTTGCCCGATGCCCGCCGCTGATCACGCTTACAATGTTAAAAAATGTCTGGCTTCGACTCCCGTTGGCGTAGTTTAATTCAGCGAGCAAACCAGAGGCAGATGCACACAGGAGCGGACTCACAGGCAAGCCAAGCTATAAACGAAAATATATAAATAAGGTTCTCTTAAGAATGTACTCGTGCAACTAACATTTGAATACATTTCCCACGGCGTATTCGAGTTTGCACTTTGAGTGGATTTATGTGGATGAATTTTGGCTTAATTATGCCCAAAATCTAGTTCGCCTATTGATCACCCCAACTGTTCAGCTTTGTTTAGCTTTTGCTTCTTTGTTGTTATTTACTATGTAAAATAAATGTATTAAATAAATATATTTTTATAAATGCATGTATTTACCTCAGTCCGGCCCTGTAATCAAGCACTTGAGACTCTAAACTAACTAATTCAACTGATTAGATTTCCCGCAATACATATGAAGGGGCCAGTGACGTCGATGACGTTGCCTGAATGCAAATCGATATGTTAATTTCGATAGGTTCAATTGGTCGGTCGGCCGCTCGCTCGCTCGCCCGCCGATGACACAAAACTTAAATTCAATTCCGACGTCCAATAACAACTGCACAGGAAACGAGCTGAACCTAGCAACGCAGTGGCCTTTGTTTGTTTATAGTTTGAATTAGTTGAATCTAGTCTTCTACACAGACCTCATTAATATTTATACTATTTTCGCAATTATGGTGCGCAGTAAGTGTAACAACAACAATATTTGAATTCTTGTTTTTGTAATCGAACTTACAACGTCTGCAGTTACCGAGGAGCTGGTGCGCAAAAAGTCGGAGCATAATGAGCGACTAATTAGCACGCTGGAGGAGCTGTCGCTGCACCAAGAGGATATCGAATGCATTGAGCACATACAGAACTGGTGTCGCGATCTTAAGATACTGCTGCTGCAGTCTAATCTCATAGCACGGCTAGAGAATCTGTTCAAGCTGAAGCGTCTCGAGTATCTCAATGTGGCAGTTAACAATATTGAGCGCATTGAGAACTTGGAAAGCCTCGAGTCGCTCAACAAGCTCGATCTGACGCTTAACTTCATTGGCGAGCTGACCAGCGTGGAGTCGCTAATTGGCAATTACAATTTACGCGAACTGATTCTGATTGGTAATCCGTGTGCCGACTATCCCCACTATCGTGAGTATGTGGTGGGCACCTTGCTGCAGCTGCAGAGCCTCGACTGCAAGGAGATATTGCCCACAGAGCGCCTGCAAGCGCAGCGTCTTGTGCAACAGCATCGAGCTGTTATCGTTCAGTGCCAGCTGGCACAGGCCATAGAACGGGATGAGCAACGGATACGCGTGGCCGAGCAGCAGAACGAATTGACCAAACAGTGCGCCAATATAGAGGACGAGGAAGAGCGTAGACGCATCTTCTGGAACACCAAGAGTGAGCACTGCCCGGAGGTACGCACCGAGATAGCACGTCAGCACAAACTTGGCCGCGAAAAGCACGAACCATCACCAAATCCATTGACGACAAATATGAAGCGAACGCCACACCTGTTTGCGCCCTGCGGACGACCCTACAACATCAACCAGGCCAAATTACCGTTCAACTTCCAGGATGAGGCCGATCACTATAGTCTGCTATTGGAAGTCTACAAGTTTGTATTCACACCTTGACACATTGATGATGAAATGAATCTCGCCTTATACCATTTCAATAACAGGCATCTGGACACATCTCTGATTGATGTGGACGTACAGACAAACTATGTGCGTGTCACGGTCAAGGGGAAGATCTTTCAAATGGCCTACAGCGAGGAGGTCAAGCCGGATGACTCCGTTGTGCAGCGTTCCCAAATCACTGGCCATCTGCAGATCGTGCTCAAAAAGCTCAAGCCCAACGAGTTGCTCGCCGTCAAGTCCATGCATGCGCCGAAGAAAAGGTGAGTAACAGATCCAGATCCAGGCAGAAGTAATAAAAACTCCGCTCCCACTTGCAGTGCTCCTGCTGCAAAGGAACCGTGCGGCACAGTCGATATTGGCAATATTTGCGCTCCGCCCGATTTGCCCGACTTGATCTAGATGACGAGGCGAGACACAAGGCCTTATTTTTTTTTATTTAAAAATTGTTTATTTAAATATTTTTTTGTTTGTTTGTTTGGGGTTTTCTGTTTCGTTGCTGCGCCTCTCATATTCCTGCTGCCTTCTAGTGTTATAACTCTGCGCTGACCCAGCATAGTACCAGATGTCTGTATATACATATATACATATACAAATGTATACATACATATATATATATATATATATATATATATGCTTGCTTATATTGTATATGTAGTTACAATTCATGATGTACATTCGTGTCAGTGTCTGTGTGTATGTGTGTGTGTGAGGTGGATTTAAAAATGATGATGCAAACGCAGTAAAAATTTAAATTATTGCTTTACGTTCACTAAGTTGCTTTTTGTGATCTAAATGGGAATAATGATGCTAAGTTATAGAAACCGTTTGCCAAAAAATCCTCACTACGCTGTATATATAAATATATTTATATATATATATATATATGTTTGTATGTATGTATCAAAACGAGTTTTGGATTCTGATGTAAAAAAAAGAACCGAAAATATTAAAAAATAAAAGTAAATGTGGTACGCTTTTTTATCTCCTGTATTTACACGCATTATCAAGAGCAGTATCGGTTTTATATATTATATATGTTAGCATTTGAAGTTTGAACAGTTTATTCTGAGCCAACGAAAAGGCGTCTCATCTAAAGGGGTTTCTCGTTTAATTCAGTCTCAGAGCGGCGCACTATAGTTTCGACCATAGATAATGGATTGTATTTTATTTTTTTTTTTTTCTAGGATCGGGGAGGAAGGCTAGTATTGTATTGTATTTTTGTTTTGCTTTTGCTTTGCTTTTTGCATTCAGTGCTTACAAGTTTATACTGCGGGAGTAAGGATCGTACGATCATTCCTGGGCCTGGCTGTATTTCGTGAAGTTAATGGTATTCATATGCAGTCAATATTTTATATGTTCCTTTTGGTTTTTGTTTTCTTTTTTTTTGGTTTTTTTTTTTTTTTTTTTTTGGATAGCAACAATCTTGTATTCTCTCTCGCTCAATATAATATTTCGGTTTTTTTGTTTTAGTTGTATTTTAAATAGTAAGTATTGTATTTAGCTGTGGTTGTGCATTGTATTTTGTTTTTGTATGTTTTTAGTTCTTCTCTGTTGTCTAAATACAAGTATTTTTGTTTTGTTTTGTTTTTTTTACTTTGCATTTGCGCTTTTTGTTTGCTTAAGTCCTTTTGTTGTTTGTTTTGGTTGTGGTTCCCATAGAAAACGTATAATAAAAAAATGTGAACAAAAAATAAAAGACATTTCGAAAAAAAGCGTTTTGCGTCTTTTTGGTTACATTTTCATCTGGTTTTTCTCTCTTTTGTTTCTGTTGTTTGTTGTCTGTTGTTCTTGTATGCGTGTAGTAGTTGTTGTTTGTTGTTGTTGTTTTTACTGCGGCTAGACACAAAAATGTTAACAACATTTTACATGTTTGAAAACGAGGTAGGACATTGTTTTTGTTTCGATCATCTTTTGTTTTTGTTTTTCTTTGTTGTTTTTTTCTTCTTCTGTGTATTTTTGTTTGTTATTTAAATAAAAAAAAAAACACAATCTTATTAAAAGCAGATAATTCAATAAATATAACTAAGCGTCCGGATCAAGCGGTATCCATTTCAGCGTAACGTTGCGAAACGAGTCAAATAAATTACAAATAGCAATACATATTTTGGTTATACCTTGAGACTTATATATCATAACGTTATGTTCCAACTAAGCTAAGATGCTAAATGTGCCTGGCCCGGCCACAAGGAGCATTGAAGAACTAAAATCTAATAGAATTACCCGGCTGCTCCGCCCTATGCGTCACCCATGTTTGTAGACCCACAGTTACAGACGACCAAACGCCAAAGATAGCTAGCGGTTGTGGGATACAAATCGACGTCCGAATATAAAGCTATATATAGATATATATATATATATATAGTTATATATATATATATAAATGTATACATATTATATCAAATTAAAACGCGTTTCTTCCGCTGCGCCTACAAAACCTACAACTACATTACGTTCGTATCCGCATGTATATATATATATATATATATATATATATATAGTGTGTGTGTGTGTGTTTGTCTTTGTGTGGTGTTAGTGTGCTTCTGCTACTGTTGTTTCGCCTGATGATGTTGTTGTTGGGTGCGTGTTGACGACTGTGACAGCAGCCAATTTCCTTACATCACGGTCACAGGCAGAGCAGTGTGGGTCGGAAAGGGACATGTGGCATGGGTGGTAAGAAAAAATTGACTCTTAGACCCGCAGGATCTCGCACGCTTTGTTATAGCAAATGGCTATCCAATCGGGTTGCGTGGCACCCCATTGTATTTGATTGACTTCGCCTTCAGCAGCTGTATAGGCTAAAATTGGATCCTCGATTGCGCGTGGCATTTGTTGTATATCCCAGATCAGTGCTTGGTGATCATCACCGGCAGTGCAAATGTGACAGGAACTGCAACCAAGGAAACAATATGTATTCTTCTCATTTGCTTTTTTGCAGTTTTCAGTTGCTCACCTATGCGGCGCCCACGCAATACCGTTGACGCACGCTCTGTGATTGCTCAGTCTTGCAACAGGTGTACAAGGAACACGAACATCTAAAATAATAACTTCACATGAATCCATGGCAACTGTGGCTAAGTAATTCGGATCCTGTTTGTTCCAGGCTAAACGCAACAGCGCGGTATGTGCAGGATCCTAAGCAATGAATATATTTAATGATTTATACATAAAAAATTTATTTACTGTGGCTTACCTCATAGATAATGGTCGAGTGCTCGAGATGACGCAAATCAAACATGCGCACTGAACCATCAGCACCAACAGAGGCAAACATATCCCTTCCTCCGCCGGCACGTGAAAATGCAATGTCATAGACCTCCTTGTCGTGTGCTATCAGCTGCGTTTTAACATGCCCAGCCACATAGACGCGAGCGTGCGGCTGCCCAGTTTCCAGTCCCCATATTGTGCACGTGGTGTCGATAGATGAGGTGCCAACCAAATTGGGATCTACCTCATTCCAGTCGAACGATGTAAGCGGCGCACAAAAATCACTATTTTTGTTATTATTTAACACGCACTCCAAATGGGTATCCGGTTCACCGGCGCGCCAAACACGTAAATAATCACCGCTGGTGGCCAACAGATCGGGATAGATGCCTTTCGAGTCTGGTATCCACATGATTTTTGTTGTTGGATATGGATGGTCAAAGGTGCTGCAAATGAAATTAAAAGTTATTATTAAGCTTTCTGCTGATGTCGATATAGTTAAGTCTGAAATGTGACCCTCAAGCAGCATCATAAGCTATGTAACCAAAGGCGATCTGTCTTCTATCAGACTTTGTTGTCTTAAACTAATCTCAGACTTTCTATATGTACTTTGTAATATACAGATATCATACAAATTTGCTTTTAATTGAAGCTATTCTATAAACTCAAATTAATTAGTTGATCAATTTTCTCATTTTGTCTAATGTCCCTCACCTTTTAGCACTAAATTCGCTGGTATCCTCGTCCAGGCTTATGATTTGCACTTTGTTGTTGTACTCCTCGATGAAGCTACCCAACGCAAGGCGGAAACGTTTGTCTGGCCGGACACTCCAGTTCATGGAGTACAATGGCCATGGCGCCAGGTATTTGTATATTTCCTTACGTTTCCCCGCGGTCGATGGCATAACTGTAGGGCATACAATGTTAATTAGGCAATAGTTAGAAGTCAGAAGTAACACAACTTTTAGCAGAACTTACCTAAATATGTATGTGTGTGTGTTCGTTAGGGATATGAAGAATATCAAATGACAGAGTTCCTCTGCGCAATAAAAATGATCCAGTAACCGAACTTTTATACAAGGTTTCTCACAAAAGCTAGCTGGGCGGGCGGGCTGGCGGTTGATGGGTGGTAATAAGACAAACCTGCTAAAAATTACGATGGCAATGCGGATGATGATAATGACGAGACAAATTGAAACTTCAGAAAATTAACAAAAAACCGCTGTGCCTTTTGGTTTACTGTACGCGGAAAGAGGAAATCGAGAATGAGATGTTATTGTTGTAAAAATAATTTCGTTTAAGTTTTCAATTGAAGTTTCATTTATTTGATTTGTTGTGTAGCTCACTTCATTTTGTGTGACGACTTGGCGGCGGCGCAGGCTAAAGTGGTGCCCACTTAGCCTTTTCCGGTTAGATTTAGCTATTTAATATCCAGGTCCGCAAAAATGTTTGTAAGCTATATTGGTACGGCGGTGATACGCAGTCTGGCTAAAAGATAGTCGTTTAATAATCATGAACATCGGCTTTTAGCATTCTTATACATAATGTTGCTAATAAAGCCTAACCCTTTGTCTAGCAATGTCAAAATTTTGATGCACATAAGTGTAAATAAAAGCAAATTTTGCCGAGATAAATTTTAGCTAATGCAAAAGTTGGCAACACTGCATGTAATGCGACGCGACAATTTGCGGCTGCAGTATATTATTCGTAATTAAGTAAACACGGCTTAACGCGCCGCATGAACACTAACAATAGTAATAGGAGCTGTTTACTTAATTAAGTATTGATTTGCAATAAAATTTCATTAATTTTTAAACAATATTTAAATACAAGAACTTTTCACACCTGAACAAAATTTTCTCTCAAAATGTATATACACGGCGGTGTTGCCACTTTTTCTGTTGTTTGTGATGGCCACTAAAGTCGATCATTTATGATTTGACTTATAGTACGATACAAAAACATTTATCGATACTCGTATGGATGCAACTCTAGATTTCAGTAGTTCGCTTGCAAAACTGACTCGCTCTTAAGTGAGTTCTGCGTGCTGTGGGCTGAAAATTGCATATAAAAGCCAATAATATAAGTTATTACCATGTAAAGAAGCTCAGTCAGTGCAATTTTTATGTATTTTTACGTGTGTGTGTGTGTCAAGAGCTGATACAATTAAACGTATACAAATTTTTTTTCAAACGTCGTGAGTAGATTGTGCCTGAATGATGAATTTATAAATAAATATTTTGCCTGTTAAGGCGTTGTGCTTCCATAATTAAACGTATATATTAAAGTGTTTGAGTTCTTAAGCGAAATTCACAATCATAGTCGTCACTTTTCCACTTTCCATTTTTGAGAAAGATATTTCACTTTGCGTAATTCGTACGTTGCTTGCTTGGCCGCGTATATATACATACATACGTATATATGTATGTATTTGTGTTCGTCGCTTTTTTGTGTGTGTGTGTGTGTTTAGTGTGTCGCTGTCGCCAATATCAATATTGCTATTTCATTTGCACATATGGCGCTTATAGGCCAGGCACAGCAGCACAGTTTTACTACTGCCGCCACCGCCGCACCACCCAACCAACGGGAACGTGGCCGCCAGCGTCAGCCTGCTGTGTGTATGTGTGTGTGTGCTTTTAAGCGCTTTTATAAATAGATTTGCCTTTTTTCAATTTTTTTGTTGCTTTAATTATAATAATTTCGATTTTTGACGTGATTTTCGGCATCGTTGCTTCACAAAGGCGAATTGGAATGTGTGAATCTGAAACGGTTGTAGTGATGTTTATAGTTGTACTTGTAACAGTAGTCGTATTTATGAACGGGAGATCGATATGATAGTGACCATGTGTCCGTCTGTTTGTTTACGTGTGTGTGAAAGAGAGAGAGAGAGAGAGAGAGATACCGAGAGGTTGTGGCGCCCTACCCCACATACACTCGAACACGCACGTACGCACACTATGACAGCCGAGCAACGGTTTCCTCGGTTACAATGACATTGCGCGCCGTATAGGGCCGTAGACAGCCTGGCGGCATCTTATACACACATACAGGCACACACACACGCAGAACCTATACAAACAAACATATACAACTTCACTATTACCGCATAGCTACCCCACTCACTCATTCACGTTCAATATGCACACACACACACATAGACCGGCAGTTGCATTGAGTTGTTGTTATGACAAGCTGCAGCGCCGTGAAATTTCAAGTATTGTGATTTTTTTATTGTTTTGTTGTTTTGTTGTTTTGTAAACAAGTGTGACATGACGAAGTGGGCGACGTCGGCGGCGCTGTTAAGTTTCTGATACGTTCATGAAATTAGTAATCAACTGTAATTGTTAGTCAGCACGTATCTTTATGTATATACATATGTACATATATTTATGCTTATGTATTTATGTATGTGTATTATCGAAGGTCATTTATGTATTAAATCTTCTTCATTTACAGTTTGCCTATTCTCCACTGCAACAATAACGGGTCTTTAATGTAGCATAAGCAACAACATTAAATAAATAACAATTATAAACTATGTAAATAATCAGTAAACATAAAGGAAAAAGCAACTGCAAGCCAAGCCAAGGTGAGTGAGTGAGTGAGCGAGCGAGTGCATCTCGCGCGCTGCCATTTTGAAAGTTACTCTCACTTACGCATCTACTTTCACTCTCACTCTTGCAGCAATAAGACCAGAGCAACAATTACAGAATTATAAGAAGAGCAAAGTGCACCGACAACAGAAGAATTAACAGTGCGAGCGAGCGAGCGTAGAGCGAGAAATAAGACGCTCTGCCAAATCAGTAACATCAACCATCCAGCAGCAGCAGCAGTAGTAGTAACAGCAGCAACAGCAACAAGAACACCAACACTAAAACAACATCAATTCGAATAAATTCACAACGGCAAATCAAAACGGCAAACTGGTCCGATTGAAGCGGTAGAACGCTGCTGCCACTAATATGCGTGTGATTTCGCCGCGTAGATCGTCAACGTCAGCAGCGGGCAGTGGCAGTCTCTACGGCACAACGTCGACCAGTGGCGCTGGCAGCTCGACCAGCACTAGCGGTACAAGCAGCGGCAGCGGAGGCGGCACCAGTAACGGCTACTCGCGCTACTCCAGCACCTACTACGATAATCGCGGCAGCAGTCTATCTAAATTGCTGCCCTCATCGGCTGGTTCGGGTACATCAGCATCATCCACATCCTCCTACAATCATCACAGCAGCAGCAGCAGCGCGAGCAGCTATTATCCTAGCTCCTATTCATCATATTCGAGTACGCCGCGCGTCACCACACAGCGGAATAGCATTGCATCCCCATTGTATCTGAGCGGCGGATCTGGATCTGTTCTCAATTCTGGATATCGGAACAGTTCATCGTATTTGAACAACTATGATACAATTTCGTATGGCCGATGCGGAGTGAGTGTTCTTGATGATTATCGCTTTAGCCACACCCAACTCCTTCCTCCTTCCATCCGAAGATCCAATCCCATTTAAATTCCTTCGATTAATTTTTAATGTACATGCATATCTATCATATTTATCTATACATATGTGATGTTTAATTGATGGCTGAACAGAGCTCTTTATATAGTATTCTGTATTTGTATGATGCCGGGCATATGTACATCTATTAGAATATTCACCTTTGAAACCCCAAACTTCACTCTCGTACTTGAACCTCCTTACTACTGGGCTTGGAATAAAAAACAAAACTCATTCATATGCACAATCACACACACACACACCCACTCACACACACACACATTCAAATCATTTGATGAGTTTTCTATTTAAAGTAGAGCTGTCTATTGTGATAGTCAAGGATTCGTGTGTGTCTTATTTGTATGTGTATATGTGTATGTATATGTATATATAGCTGTCTTCTATTGTATGCGTATGCATTTATATATGTATTTGGCGTAAATGGGGACTGGCCGATAATGATATGCGGATAAATGAAGTTTATCGAAATACAGAAGTTAAACATAGGAATACCTTCTATATATGTCAATTGTCCGATTTTCATACGTTTCGAAACCACATAAGTGTTGGGACTTGGATCTTACTTGGAGCTCAGAGAACATTGTTCTGGATATTGGAATATATAGATTGTAAGGCACTTGAGTCAACTACTAGATGATTCAAGTTTTTATGAAACAATTGAAAAATACGGAACAACCCTTTTTATATGTATTTATGTGTACATGTAAATTGATTGTTACTGTATGTGTGTCATACATATGTATGTACATACATTCACGTATTTGTATGTTTAGTATGAAAAGAAAGAAAGAAGAAAGGCAATTTTTAATCAGCTTTAGCTGCTCGTTTCATGTTGTGCATTATCCAAAAATCACAAGTAGCCCATGACACACACATTACCTGGTCACAAACCCCAAACCCACTTAACACACCCACCTGTCCACACATGTGTTGAAATATGCATATGTGTACGTGTATGTGTGCATATGTAACATAGCTAGTGCTCGATCCAGCCAGGCACGCCCATGTTGGCTCTGCTTAGAAGCATGCCAGCACGCCCCTTTCCCTTCATAAGCAACCACACACACACAAATAAACATATATATATATATATATATATATATATATATATATATATATATATATATATATATATATATATATATATATATATATATATATATATATACCTAGATATATATATATATATATATATATATATATATATATATACCTAGAGCTTTAACCGTGTATTTACCGTTCTTTTTATGACACTCGTTTGACAGTTGGCGGCATTTTGAAGTTACATTTTCAGTTTTGCTAACTTGTCATTTGTTTTCGCTCTGATGTTCTTGCGTCGCAATGTGTGTGTGTGTGTGTGTGTGTGTTGTGTGCGTGTGTGTGTGTGCATGCAGAAAGCTGCGATAAGGCGGCGTATGCGTCATGACCACAAACATAGACCCACCCGCCGCGCCATGGCAATGGAATGTTTTCGCCAAGTCAAACCACTTGTTGGCACCGTTCCAATACGACCAACAGCAACAACAAGAGCTGCAGCAACACCAATTGCAACAACAGCCCCTATTACAATAACAACAACAGCAAGCTGGTCCGCCCTTGTGCTATCTACATATGAAAACGTTTGTTTGTGCCATTAAATATTCAAAATTCGCAATATGTTTAATATGACAAAGATGCATTGTTAGTGCGTGAGTGTGTGTGTATGTGTGTTTGTGTTTGTGTGTGTGTTACTGTGGCAATAAATACATGTGCACATATGAAAAGCCCATGGGGTGTTTAATCACTTGATTTGCACATGACTTATCGATATCGATAACGATAACAAATTGGCTGTCTATCAACTTTGAAATTGTGCAAGTCACCAGCGCTATTTGTCGACATCATTAATCATTCACATACAAACACTTATACATATGTATGTCTGTCTGTATTCTTGAAAGCTATTTTGATAATAAACACCAAAATAAATAAATAGGAGAATTATCTGAAATCATGTTGAGCTGCTAAAAATACAGAAACAATTCGGTTCGAATTGATGTTAAAAATTGTGAATAATTCTTAATTCTAGCAGCTCTCGCTGTCTCTCTGTTTGTATAAAAAACAACAATTTATGTTTGCCAAATATTATATTTTATATTTAATGGTTTCGTACGTTTCACAAAACACATACTAGATAATATGAATTGATGCCCAAAATAGATTCCAAGCGACGTATAATTGAAATTTTCAATTCCAATTTTTCGTGACTTGAGTTCAAGTTCTGAAAATATAAATCTAGAAAGATTCTACATGTCACAGACGACATTAAACATATATACAAATCTTCATAGATGTAAATTCGAAAAAGGTGGCAACACTACATCGATAAGTTATTTAGCTAAACTATGCCAAGTGTATGACAGCTTTTGTCAAGTGTGAAGTGCATGTTAAATTGGTCAGGAACATGTGAATGCGACCTCAAAAGAGAGCAACATTTTCACTCAATTTTCAATTGTTTGTCTTTGATAGTAATTTTTTCTTTTAATTTACTGCAATTTTTTTCTTTTATTTTGTGCGTTCGTTTTTCTTTTCGAGTTTATTATATTACTTATTTTTCTTTCGTCTTGTTTTTTGTTGAAAAACATTTGATTTTGGTTTGTGTGTTGCTGCCCATCATGAAAACGCATAAAAAATTATGATCGTTAACCGTTGCCGTTACCGTTAACCGTTGCCGTCATATCACAACCACAACTAAATCGCATTCAAATGTCACACATCTGTATAAATGTTTCAACCAACAACCACGACACGAACAAAAAAAAAAACATGCAAAAAAAACACGTTCAGTTGCCGCGTCGAGCAAAGGGCACAGCATCGAATGGCGATGGAGCGGCAGCTGGGTCAGCAGCAAGCTCGACAGGCACCGCAACAGCAACTGCAACAACAGGATCAGGCACAAAAAATGACGATTGGTGCTCGAAGTATCGCCGAGATTCTGGCAATGATGCGATATCTAACGGCAGCAGATCGAAACGTTTGTCCAGCTCATGCTCATCATCATCCCTAGAACATTTTGTTGCCACATCCGCCCTGGACATGTACGAAAAGTACAGTCCGGCCAACTATAAACCAAACTGTGAACTGTCACGTTCCAGATCGGCGGTCAATGAAGCCGACACTGACAACCGCAACAACAGCAACAGCAACAACAGAAGCAGCATTGATAACAGCGCCACCTGCACCGTGACAGTGGACAGGCCGCGCAGCAGCCGCTACAGTCGCCTCTATAGCAGCAGCAGTGATGCCGGCGGCGATTCAGGTGCAAGCGAAACAACACATACAACCAGACAACGCAGTGGCTCCGGAAGATACACGATAAGCGCCAGCAGCAGCAGTGGCGATGTGCCAACGGCCACATTTACGCTGCGCAACAATCGAACGCGTCGCAATGCCGCATCGGAGGTGACAGTTGCCCCAACAACGCCAACGATCATCACCAACGGCCATGCGACGGAGGCAGGCAGCAACGGACTGGACGCCAAGCTAAATGGACTCTCGCTGCTCTCGACGTCGCCCAAGCGCAATGCCATTTATGATAGTTCCAGCGTAACGGCAGCGGACACCACAGACGATGCGGCGACGGCGGCGGCGGCGTCAACGGCTGCTGATGTTAATAATCTGACCGCAACGGTTACAGTTGCCAAAGTTAGGGCCAATACCAACGGTGATGTCAATGGCGAAGCTGATGGCGATGGTGACGTCAGTGCCACAGCAACGCTGACGCTGGCAGAGGGCGCCACTGCGCGCAGCAAGGTAAACAATGCTGAAAGTTCTAAAACGCCAGGATATCTAAGCACCTGACAGGCATTAAGCATATGCTAACAAATTTAAATTACTAATCGCATGCCGGAGCTGCCACCCAGGACGAGCCGCTGCCAAGCGATAGTGCGATAACACTGTTAAACTAACTATCGATATTTGAATTTGGCGCGTCCTATGCTTGTGTGCGTGTGTATGTGAATTTATGCATTGTTGCTTTTGCCTTGCTTTCAAGATAAAGAAAAACAAAACCCACAACCTCAAACCTAATCCCATTCCATTTCTATTAGGATTTATTAGCATTTAGACTGCGGTTACGGTCGGTCGGCCAAGCAATTAACAATCATTAAGTACCTAGATCTATATATATATACAGTCTGTCAAGAAACACTTTACACAGTGGAAAAAATCTCAATTTTTTGACTTTATGTAAAAAAATAAAGAGTTTTTGTTTAATTTAACTAATTTTTTTTAATGGTTAACTGTTTAATAGGTATTTTTAAATCAAATTATAGAAAACAGAAACAAAAACAATAATGGTGAAACTTAAAAAACAACAAAAACTTAGATTACTCATATTTTACACTGTCAAGAAACTCTTTACACACTTCTTATATATTGTTCTAAATTTAAAATGTAAAACTAATTATAACTAATTTTGAAATACTTAATATTTAGTATGGCCCCCCTTAGCATTCTGTACATGTTGGAGTCTTCTTTTCATTGAGTTGACCAAGTTTTGAATATACTCTAGGGGTATCTTCTGCCACTCTTCCAGTACGAAAGCTTTTAGCTGTCCACGGTTGGTTGGATTCCTTTTTCCAACCTTTTTCTTTAAATAAGACCACGCATGTTCGATTGGGTTGAGATCTGGGCTTTGGGGTGGTGTATCCAAGACCTTTCCGCAGTTGTAAAGCAACCAATTACGTACATTATACTCCTTATGTTTTGGATCGTTGTCTTTGTAAAATTTAAAAGTTGGCCGATTTTCACTAATAAAGCCAAATTTGGTTGCGCTTTGGTGTAAATTTGTCTTCAAAATTTGAAAATATTGCTCGGCATTCATTGTGTTTTCAATGAATACCAATTCACCGACTCCTTGGCTGGAAATGCAGGCCCAAACCATAACCGACAGCTTTCCAAATTTGACTGTTGGAATGATATTCGCTTTGTCGTAAGCTTTAGAGACCTTTCGCCATACTTTGGGCGGACCTTCGTTGTAATACAACATTATTTTGGTCTCTCGCAAAATATAACGTCCTTCCAATACTCCTCTGGGTGCCTAAGCATAGTAAGAGCAAAACAGAAGCGCTTTTCCACATTTGTCGACGACAGCAAGGGTTTCTTACGTGCCACTTTCGAAGAATACCCATGCCGTAGAATAGCCTGACGGATCGTTTCGTGGGACACATCCACACCACACTCTTCTTTGAGCTCCTTGGCAAGAGTTCTGGTCGTGATTTGGGGATTTGATTTGATCTTTCGCATCATAAGGCGGCTTGCCCGATCAGATATCTTTTTTTTTCGGCCACCCACACCCTTTGCCTCAAGTCTTCCCTCATTTTCCGCGCGACTGAGAACGTTGTATATGGTTTTTCTTGACACAGAAAACATTTCCACTAATTCTGGAACTGATTTGCCCAACTGCCGATTGTAGAAGATCAATTGGACAACATCGAAGCTTAATCTCTTTCCGGGCATTATTAATCAAAATTTGTATTGCTTTTATATGTGTACTCAGCCAAATTTCGCACAAAGTGAAAAATAAACACAAAAATAGAGATGCATAGACAGATTCTAAAGGCATAGTTAACGGTAAAGCCCCGTTATTTCTTAGAATCAGAGCAAAACAGATGAAGAGAACAAAATGTGTAAAGAGTTTCTTGACAGTGTAAAATATGAGTAATCTAAGTTTTTGTTGTTTTTTAAGTTTCACCATTATTGTTTTTGTTTCTGTTTTCTATAATTTGATTTAAAAATACCTATTAAACAGTTAACCATTAAAAAAAATTAGTTAAATTAAACAAAAACTTTACTTTTTTACATAAAGTCAAAAAATTGAGATTTTTTCCACTGTGTAAAGTGTTTCTTGACAGACTGTATATATTATATATATATATATATATATATATATATATATATATATATATATATATATTATGAATTATGATTTATTTATTAATGTATATATATAAATATATATATATATATATATATATATATATATATATATATATATATATATATATATATATATATATATATATATATATATACTATCGGTATCTCACTTGACATCTATATTGTTTCCTTCTTGATCCATGTTCTCTGTTTTTTTTTTACGATCTGGCTTTTTTTATCATTCGTTTTGTGGCTAAACACCTTTACACGCATTTCTCAATTAATCGAACTACATCTATATATATGTGTATGTATTTCTATATATTTTTAGCTATACTCTCGCAGAGCGCGTCCCTTTTAACTAACCAAACTAACTCACTTGATTATTAACTCTCGAAACCTGACGAGGGCAAAAATCATATAACTATTCAACCCAGAGCAATCGAAACCAAAAACCAATATAATATATATATACATATATATATATATATACATATAAATATATATTTATATATATGTATATATATGTATATATGTATATATATGTATTTGTATATATATGTTTGTGTACATATTATCGATAACGCAACTGCAACTGTAATTAGTAGAACTGATTGAATCGATAATAATTTAGGCAGGCGTTCCAAACAAAGTTCAAAGCATCCATATTTGAAAAATTTTAGTTTAACGCAGTAGTTTGTATTTGCAAACAGTCCAAATGTGTGTATAAGGTAGTTTTGAGAGTATGTATTTTTGGTAAGCACAACACACCTTTTCAAATTCGATAAAAAAAATTGAACAAACACAATAACAAGAACATCAAGAACCGTATAATTATAATAATAATAATAATATTCATAATCAAGTTAATAATAATAATAACATCAAGGCGGATAAACTAAAAGCATTACAAATACATACGAGCCGGAATAAAATAAAAGAAATACGGGAAGAAAAA
Source organism: Drosophila eohydei (assembly GCA_035045825.1). Taxonomy (NCBI): domain Eukaryota; kingdom Metazoa; phylum Arthropoda; class Insecta; order Diptera; family Drosophilidae; genus Drosophila; species Drosophila eohydei. The sequence continues at coordinate 10,204,161 of JAWNOT010000036.1, read as the reverse complement.
TAAAGCAAAAGCTAAAGTCTAGAATAGCATTGCATCGTGTGTAACCGCCAGCAGCAGCAGCAGCAGTGACCACACGATAAGGAGCTGTTGAATGATGTTAGACATTAAGAAAACCAGAGGATTCCATAAGATTCCAGCGTCCAAACTGCAGCGCGAGGCAAACACTGCGGCAACAACAGCGGCTGCAGCAGCATCAGACGAACTACAACAGCAGCAACAGCAACAGCAGCAGAAGCAGCAGCAACAACAACAACAAAGAGGTAACAGTCATAGCCAACAGCAACAACCACAGCCGCATCAGCATCATCAGCAGCAGGCGACAACACGGCACGTCAAATCCTTGAAAACCAGCGCCAACAGCGGCATTGGTGCCACTGTCCAGAAGCAATCAACTGCTCTCAAGTACGCCGCCAGCAACGGGCCAAGCGGCAGCAGTGGACGTGCGGTGGCAATTGGCAACGTTAATCCGGTGCGGGCGGCCAATCAGCGCTATTTTCTGGTATCCAGCTACAAGGATCCCAGCTTCCTTAAGGCCGAGTGCGATTTGGCGCATGCCCAGGTGACGCTCAAGCAGACGCCATCGGGCAAGCCGCACAAGCGCAGCAAAGCGCTCGACGATCACAAGAATAATAACAGCAATAATAAACTAGCAGCTGCAGCCATAATAGCTAACGGCATCAGCAGCGATAGTGTAGTGAATGACATGCGTCGAACGACGACGCTTAATGGCAATAAAGCGGGCGGCACGAGCAGCAGCAACAACACCAATACCAGCACCAGCAGCACCACCACGAACAGAGCAACATCAATAGCTGGAAACTCAGCCGTCCACAGGATTGATATCAAATATAGCCATAGCGGTAAGCAGCAGCTGACTTTGGGCCAAAAGACAACAGTTGCAGCAGCGGCAATAGCAACATCCTCAGCGGGAGCAGCAGCAGCTGGCACTGGAACTGGAGCTGGACGACTTGTGGCTGGTAAACTGAAGCCGATTGTGCCGCAGTGCAATAACAATCACAGCGCGATGAATAGTCACAGTAGCTACAATAATAACAATAACAACAACAGCAGCAATAGCAACAACAGCAACAACAACAGCAGCATGCAACGCCAGCAACAACAGCAGCACGATGACATTAGCTACATAGATAGCGACGATATACCGACTAGCACAGCAGCAACAGCGGCAGCAGGAGCACCAACAACGACTGCAGCAGCAGCAGCAGCAGCAACATTAACAACAACAACAGCGTCTGGACCCACATCATCTGGCCAGAAGGTGGCAAACATGTGCTACTTTAAGCCCATAACGCCGCCATTGCAGCTGCGCAGTCAGCACCTGAGTGGAGATAAGCCCAGTGGTCAGCGCTCGATGCGGCCCAAATCCACAATAATATCGTTCTCCAATTCCAATTTTGCGGCTAGCTATGAGAAGTTTAACAGCTATAAGCACACTAATGGCGAGCAGCGTCCCAAGGAGCGGGAACGGGAACGCGAGCGCGAACGTGAACGTTTGGAGCGGGAGAGTAGCGCCAGCAGCACCAGCAATGCCCGCCGCTATGGTATCGATTCGCTCAGCATTAAGGCATCCATTGAGAAGTTTAATAATCTCAGCGAACAAAAGCGACAACCGACGCCGATGCGCAGCAATACAAGTTCAGCATCAACCTCAACAGTAACAGCAGCAGCAGCTGCTGCTGCGGCAGCTGCAGCAACAGCCGCATCAGCAGCAGCGGCAGCAGAGGCAGCATCATCTAATGCTGGCGGCAGCAGCAGCAATCTGCAGCAGCGCTTCAGCGGAGACATGGAAAATGCACGCATTGCGGCCGGCTACAGCAGCTCCTTGACGCGTGCCGCATATCGGACCAACAGCAGTAATAATAGCAGCGCTGCGCCAGCAACAGCAACGTCGACGGCAACAACGACAGCGACTGCCGTGGCGCCCATGAGCAAGTCGGCCAGTCGCATTGCCCATGGCCTGCTGGCGAAGGCCAGCAATCCAGAAGGTGCGGGCAAAGCGCTGGCATCAGCAACGGCAACGGCAACAGCAATAACAGCAACAGTACCAGCTACCAGCCACAAGGTAAATCTGCACCATCTTCAAAACAACGACACGGCGGGAACAGCAGCTGTTGTTAACTCAGCCAACGCCTACTCTTACTCTGCCACCGCCGCCGCAGTCAACAGCGTCACAGCCAACGACAGTGTAAGTGGCGCCCAACTATCTTTGGGGCAGGCGCCCAGTGCCCACTTTCTCTCTCTCTCTCTTTCTCGCTCTCTCTCTCTTTCTCTTTCTATATCTCTCATTATGTGTTTTTAGTTTATAGTTTATTCAACTATGTAAAGTTTTAAGCAATAGCTAATGGGGCTGCTGCCCCTGCGTTCATGTCCATCCTTATCACAAGCACAGACCACAACACCGTTAATAGTTTTAATTTTTCAGCAAAAAAATCATCATTTTGTGTCTGTCTGTGTGGGTGTTTGTTTTTATTGTAGTTTTCTTTTTGTACATACATATATATACATGTATATATATATATATATATATATATATATATATTTTCGTGTAGGTTTCAAGGATCAATGCGTCTTGATTTCTAATTGGATTTTGGTTTCGTTTTGCCTTTGTTATCGATATAGAGAAAAGAAAACTAATCGATTCAATATTTGGTCTCCCCCCTTTTTTAGAGCTAACCCTCGCTTGCTTGAACCGCCATGTTATTATTTTTCGTTAAGTTTCGTTGAGTTTGCATGTCAATTTACATATTTCTTATTGTTATCCGTCATACACGCTCACGCTCACACTTACACTCAGACTCACTCAACCACTTGCTCGCTCTCACACCGATACCAATGCCAGCCAATATCGATAAATGCATCCATTTCTAACGATCGATTGCTCGCTGCTTTTGAATAACTAACTGTAATTTTATCATTGCATTTTCGTTTTACTCTTTCCCACTTTGTATGTTATGTATCAATAATTTGAAATTATGTTTTGTGCAGGTGGCACGCAATACCACAAGCAGCTCTCGTTCAGTGCTGCCACCTGTCTCGCCAACATCCAGCCGTTACAGGGAACGGGACAGCGCACGGAATAGTACCAACGCCACATTCACTTCCATTAGCTCACCGTTGCTGAGCAATAAGCATACTAGCCTAGACGATGGCTACAAAAGCAGCCGAGACGAGAAGTTCGAGGGTGAGTAACGGTTTATCCCATATGTTTCAGTATACCCCTGTTCCAATAAAACTGCCTAGGTAGGGTCAAATGCCATTCACTATGTGTGCGATATAGATCTATATACTGCTAAAATATATTTTGATCAACCCTGCCATGTTAAAAGTATTCCCTGGAGTGAATCAAAACAACAATTTTGAAGCAGTAGGCTTTAACACTTTTCGACGCAAGCAATAGACAATAATAATAAATAAATTTTGTTCGTTTTACATATATTATAAATATATATATGTATATATGTATATGTATGCATATATAAATATATATATACATATATAAATTTATAAAGCACACTATAAAGGATTTGGAAGAGCAAAATAAGGGTTTTAAAATGATATGCAAATATGTTTATTTGTAATATCCTTGCTTTAGTTCGCCCATAAGTAGGCTGTGATCGATCTGTTGATAATAGATGTCAGCTAGATTAATCCAGTATGCCAGTTGACATAGTGAGCCAGATACACATACGTAGGAACTTCCGCATAAACTAGATCTCAAATCCATTCAAAATGCCGGCCGTCAATCGAACGCGAAGAAGGCAAATCCATAACACGCCATCCGAATTGGGGAGTGCCTTTTGGGCCACGCCCAGTTAGCTATAATAACTCCAATGGCTGTTAATAATAAAATTTTTTGATTAATTCCCATTACCCACAGGTCTATGCGGTCTAAGGAATATTGGAAACACTTGCTTCATGAACTCAGTCATCCAATGCCTGAGCCACACGACTGAGCTGACGCGCTTCTTGCGCGCCCATCATACTAGCACGCGTACGGCAACCTCCAAGGATCAGCAAATACTACATGGCAAGTTATCATAAAGTGAAATGCAATCGTTATACTAATAAATCTTGTTTTACAGAATTTGCCAAACTCATACAGGAAATGTGGACGACAAATGTGCACAGTGTAACGCCGATGGAACTAAAGCGTGCCTTTTCGACAAAGCATCGCATGTATAGCGATTACAATCAACAGGATGCGCAAGAGTTTCTCCGATTCTTTCTTGACTCGTTGCACTCGGCGCTGAATAGCGGCGTCAAAGGTGAAACGCTTAACATTGACGATAATCTCAGGTGAGCGCTTGTGTAAACAACATTGATAAAAGCCACAAACAACCAATTGATTGTATTCTATTGTAGTGACAATAAGAAGGCCGATTTGACTTGGGAGTGGTATGCAAGGCATGAGAATTCCCTGATACGTGACTTGTTTGTTGGTCAATTAAAGAGCACACTGAAGTGCACAACGTGTGGCAATACAAGCGTTACCTTTGACCCATTCTGGGATTTGAGCGTGCCACTACCATCGTCATCGCGCTGCAAATTAGAGGCCTGCTTAGATCTGTTCATAAGAGAGGAGGTGCTAGATGGCGACGAGATGCCCACATGCTCCAAATGCAAGACACGCCGAAAATGTACCAAAAGCTTTACCATACAGCGTTTCCCCAAATACTTGGTGATACGTAAGTGCAACTCGAATATGATATGCATAATTATATATGTATATATAATATATAATTACTCTCTCAGATCTGAAGCGTTTCTCAGAAACGCGCTGGAGCAAGCTCTCGAATATTGTAGAGTTTCCTACGGCGGACCGGGAGCTCAATATGGCCTCTTATGGGGCCAACGCAAATTCGAATGTGCATTATTCGCTCTATGCGATCTCCAATCATATGGGTATGTTCCAATCGATCAATCAAAAATGCATTTGCTAATCAAACTTGTTGATTGTATAGGCTCAACGGCTGGTGGTCATTATGTAGCAATCTGTAAGCACCCAGTCTCACACAAGTGGCATGAGTTTAATGATAATAGGTACATATACGTTCATGCAATATCCTATAAATTGTCATTCGTATTGAAAGTAATTATTCATATTTATCGTATTCATTGTAGCGTTAGCGATGCAATACCCGAAAACTGTCTCGTTTCATCCAGTGCCTATATCTTATTCTACGAACGAGCGTAAAGCTAACTTACTACTAACTCTACTCCACAACATCCTGGCAGTTGAATGCAATAAGTATATAACAACACAAAGAAAAACAACTGCAACAAAGAAAAAACGTAAAAAAAAATACAAAAACAAATAACAACAAAAAAAAAATAACAAAGAAAAAAAGAGTGCAATAACAACAGCAAAGTCAAACACCTAGTAAATGTTTCGTAGAATTTTGCAAATTTGCAAACGTGCGTAAATTTAAATTTAAACTTAACTATAAACTAATTCTTAACTTAATTCCAATTCCGAACAACAACCATGGCGAATTGGAAGGCAAAGCATGTATATGGCGATCGTTGGAGGCGAATGATGTATATAGGAAATGGATAAAACCCTAAACATACAACAAATAAGAACATTAAAACATCAAGAAAAATGAACGAACAAAATATAAGAATTAAACAATTTATGTAACACAGCTTTCGGCAAGCCAAAAACAGCAAACGGTCAACAACAGAAAACAGCAAAAGCTCTTTAACTAAAACATAAACAAAAACCTAAAAGCAAAGCAAAGCAAAGCTAAAAAAAAAAACAAAAAATCTTAGGAAGAACAAAAAAACAACAAGAAACACAAACACACAAGAACAGCAACAAAATTGTTATTTTTACAAAATTTTGTCTTGCATTTCTCTGGCATATATTTAATTTGTTTTCTTAGCGTCTTTAACGAAAATTTTGACCCATCCTCCACCACCACATCCCCCAATTGAATATATATATAAACATATGGAAAAAGCCCAACACTAACACTATGTATAGCATATTTATGTATATATGTATATGTATATATATATTTATGTATATCTATATAAAAATGTGTATATATATATATATATATGTATATATGTATAATATGTACAGCTTAGCGAGCAATGGCCAATCCGAGCTACATATTAAAGCAAGATTTGCGATAATATGGTTTGCCGAAAGTCGTGTCAAGTGGTTGTGTAAAAATGAAACTAAATTAAAAACAAACAAACGAAAGATAAACAAAAAAAAAAAACAAACACAAAAAAACCAAAAACACAAATGCTAAAAAACTTTCAAGAAAATGAATTGCAGTCAAATACTATTTTGAGAATTCACCAAAACTTGTGCAATGTATATCAGTATATATTTCATAAAAAGCAACAACAACAAGAACAACAACAAGTGGTTGGATCATTTTTCAATAATAATAAAAAGAAAAAACGCAGTAAATAAGGGGAAAATTGGGGGCGCTTAGCAGCGCAACAGCTCCATAATACAACACACACTGACACAATACATAGACACAACACACACACACTCATCATAATTAGCAAAAACAAAAAGCTTTTAGCAAATGATTAGTTATTAAACAAAAAGAAAAACCTGAGAGACGACAAAGAACATTTTGGCGCGAAGTGCAAGAATTAAGAAAGAATATATATATATAAAAAGAAAAGAAAAACAAAAACAAAAACAAAAACTAACTAAAGCTGCATTGTGAAACGTACTTATGATAAATGCTAGCAGCTAATTATATATTGTATAATTGTAATGATGAGCATAGCACGAAAAAAACACCAACTATCAAACATAAACATTAAACAAAATCAAAGAAACCACGACAACACAACACAGAGCAAACAAATTAATAACTAACATTTACAAACTTTTTGTTTCCAACACAATTCATATTCAAACCAATTGAAATCAATCCAATCGTCCGCCGCGTTCAACGTTCGATTTGAACATCAAACTAGTCTCAAAGTTATAGACATTGTATCTGGCGATACTAAGAACCTTGTTTTATTATTATATATATGTTTGTTTTTGTATGTATTTTAGTTGTTATTTTGCCGCGTAACCCAAAAGCCCCAGATGTCCGTACACATACACAAACACACACACACACACACACACACACGCACACATACACGCACACATACACACACATACACACACACACACACACACACACACACACATTATGAATATATATATTTAAAAAACTTTTTTTTGCTATTGCTACCTTATTTGTTGCCTATTTAATTTATATAATTTATTTATTTATTGTATTGTATTGTATTTATGTAAATGATACATAAAGAGCAACCGAAGTACATATGTATGTATGTGTACATAATGTGGCTTGTGCCCCAAACAAGCGAGATTCAAACAATAAATACACTTGCCCACACATTACGAGCTACTATAACTTAACAAACCACACACATCCATATACACACACCTACGCCAAGCATAAAAACTAAAAAAAAACCAAGACACATTATTTATTTATTTGTAAAAGAATGAAACAACTACTACTATATATTTTTTCTGGCTTAACTATTAGTTACAATTATAATTGTTGGATATTTTACTAACGTTACAAACAAAAAATGAAAAATAATAAAAAAAAAAAAAACAAAAAACAAAAAATGATAACGAAATATAAAATGCAAAAAACAAAATCCACTCCAATTGGTTTTTTTTGTTTGGAAATTGAGGTCAGGTTGATTTTGATTACTTTGGGACATATTTGGCAATTTCACGATCAAGAGTGAGACAGCAACATATTTATATACACATAGTTGGCGTTTGAATATTAGCGTCTGGTAGCTGGCAGCTCTGCTTGACAATTGCGAACGTCTTCTGATTGGACAGCTGACTTTAGCAATCAGTGATGTGCGTAATGGACTAAAAGCGAGACAAACGACTGTGTATGTTTTAGATCAGTTTGGTTTTTATCGATAACTTTTCAATTACATTTACAAAATATATTACATTCCTTCTGGTTTGCATCGGAGGCTGCCTCACCCTGGGTTCTATTTGTGTATGTGTATCTGTGTGTGTGTGTATATCTGCTTATGTATGATTGTGGGCATTAGTCTGTATGCATGCGGATTTGCGTGCGTGTGAGTATGGTTCTCCTTTGCATACGGCAATGGGCAATGATTTCGTAACTAACAAAAAACTATGCAAAAATGTTATTACAAAATATATATATATATATATATATGAAATATTCATTCATGTGTAATCCTCTCTCAAACGGATGCAGTGGCGATAAAAATATGTTATCCGATTGTATGTTTACAGATGCGCCTGGGCGAGAAGATAAAATCCAGAAACGACATTTGCCTCAATAAACGTGCATAAGCTTAACATAAAAATACAACTAGCCAACTGAACGCCGCATGGCAAGTGACAACGACAATAGGCGGCGACGAAGGCGCCATATAACCGTCGATCATTTGTGATTCTCATCCTTATTGGCCTTGGCACTGGCGCGCGTGGCCTTTGTATCCTCGTACATTTTTATCAATTGGCTCTTAGTTGGCATCGGCTTGATATGACCCCACTGGACGAGATATTTTATGGATAACGTGGTGCCCCCTAAAAAATATAATTTACGCATATCAATCTTCTATTATTATAGTCATTATTTTGACAGAACTTACCCAATGTTACGGCATAGCGCACTGGCGTGGCCACCTTATAGCACAGATAGGCTATTGCATAGTGGCCCATATCTGAGCCTTGCACCTTCTCAATGATGGTTTCGCTTAGGTGTAAGTACTGAAGCAGGGCAGGCACATCTACGCCGCTGTTGACCAACAAATACATATTAAACAATAGAAGAAGCTGTTGACGGTTGCTCACCTTTTTGATAGATAGTAAAAGCCGCCGAACCAGCCAATTGATGTTATTACATGCACAGGTATAAGCACATACCAATATTGTTTATACATATGCTTGAACTTTGCGAAAAGTCCCATGTTCGCCGCCTCGCCGAACAGTTCGCTTGAGTTGGAAACGGTGGCCGTTGATGAGGATTTGGTGTCCGTCTTGTTGGCGTTGGCACAGTGCGAGTTTGATTTAGTGCTAAGGCGCGCATAGCTGCGATATTTAGCAACTAGCAGCGGTGACAGTATTGTTGTTGTGGCTGTCGTGGTGGTTAAAGGCAATGTTGATGAGGACAATGGTGAGGCTGATAGTTTGCCATTTCCCTTGCTGATGCTGCCCAGGAAGCTGAGGCAACGCGGATTTAGATTGAGATTCACTCTTGGGCTGGCGATCCGAGCAAGAATGCAGACAACGCCGCTGCCAACGCCGCGGCCGCTAAGCAGGCTCGACAGAAGTCCTACCGTTACCATGGCTTGTGCTCTGTGGTAACACGAATTTATATATTTTTTTGTTTTTTTTTTTTGTTTTGACGAATATAATAATTCGTCAGTTATATAGGTTTGAAAGGTTTCAGACTCGTTTGCTTGTGTATTTTATTTTCCAATTTTTTTCTACTTTACCACTCAGCTTTTGGCAACCCGGCACAATTTCACCTGCTGATTGGAGATGTGTACGTGAAAATATGTGCTTGTCCCGACACAGATGGAAAAACTTTTTTAATTTAATTTATGTTGTATATAGTCTAACAGATCATTGCCCAAAAAATATTTTAAAAGGTATTTAACTTTTTGGATGATGTTCGTTTTAGTGTGAAATTTGATAATGAAGTTTTTAATAAAGACCCATTTTAATAATGAAAAATATATATAAATGTTAAGACATTTATGCTCACGATCTCCAAACTAAGTTTGCTAGCGCTGCCGTATTTTACCGAATGAATTAAGCTTGGGAAAACAGCTGATGTCTTAGCAACACGTGTTTCAGATTCGTTGGCAACGCGGGTATTTGTCAATATTAGTATATTTCTATATAAACTTACTTATCGATATATCGGTATTAATTGTATATCAATCTCATTTCAATTCGCTTCGAGTGTGTGTGGCGCATTCGCAATCTTTATTTATATATTAACAGTTTTCGGAACTTATCATAAGCCAGAACTCATAAGACACCTAACACGGAATGGCTACTGCAACTGGTGAACTGTCCAAGAAGTAAGTACATGCAATCATTCCGTCAATTGGAAAGTCAATGCCAACATTAAAAGGCGGCCAACTAGTCACCAACTGTGAGGTTAAGTTGAACTGCTTAGTTGATAAAAAGCGGCTGATAGATAAGTTAAAAATAGGACAATTTATAACATTAACGTCTGCAAAATGATTGCACAAAAGATAGTTAGACAGTTAATGTATATGTCATCACTAAAACAACCAATGGTGACAGCTACGAGAATATACCATGTGACCGCCATGCAGCTGGTCCCAAGCAAGCGAACAAAACTGTTGGTAACCATAACTCGCCCAGATGCAATTGATCTGATTGTAATTTTTTCAGTGAGCTGAAACGCCGTCTGAAAGCGGAACAAAAGGCCAAGGAAAAGGCTGAGAAGGAGGCAACGCGCTTAGCTACTGAGACTCCAGAAGCCGGTCAAAAGAAAAAATCCTCCGCTGAGTTAGAAGAGGATATCTCTCCCAATGAATACTTTAAACTGAGATCGGCTGCCGTCGCTGATTTAAAGCAAACATCTGAAAACCATCCGTATCCACACAAATTCCATGTCAGCCTTTCCCTTGAAAAGTTTATTGAGCAGTATGCCCAGCTCAACGATGGCGAGACTCTCGACCAGGTCAATTTGAGTGTTGCTGGACGTATTCATGCCATTCGCGAGTCCGGGGCTAAGCTCATCTTTTACGATTTGCGCGGTGAGGGCGTCAAGTTGCAAGTAATGGCCAGTGCTAAATCATACAAAAGTGAAGCGGCCTTTGAACAAGACACAGCCAAGCTGCGCCGTGGCGATATTATTGGTGTCAATGGTCATCCCGGCAAGACCAAGAAGGGAGAACTATCCATTATGCCCACTGAGCTTAAACTCCTCTCCCCCTGTTTGCACATGCTGCCCCATCTGCACTTTGGGCTCAAAGACAAGGAGACGCGCTACCGCCAGCGCTATCTTGACCTAATACTGAACAACAAAGTGCGTGAAAATTTCCAGATTCGCGCAAAGGTTCGTAGCAAACACATTGATAGTCGTATAGTATTTATATTAATGAAACTTCTTCTTACACAGATAATATCATATGTCCGCCAATTTCTAGATCGCATGGGCTTCCTTGAGATTGAGACACCAATGATGAACATGATTGCTGGTGGCGCCACAGCCAAGCCCTTCGTCACGCATCACAACGAACTTAAAATGGATTTGTTTATGCGTATAGCACCAGAGTTGTATCACAAAATGGTCGTCGTTGGCGGTCTGGATCGGGTTTACGAGATTGGTCGCCAGTTCCGCAACGAGGGCATCGATTTGACCCACAATCCTGAATTCACCACTTGCGAGTTTTACATGGCATATGCTGATTATTATGATTTGATTGAGATTACTGAGCAAATGATATCTGGCATGGTTATGGCCATTCACGGTTCCTACAAAATTAAATACCATCCTGATGGTCCCGAGGGTGTCGAGCAAGAGATTGACTTTACGCCACCATTCAAACGTGTTTCGATGATCAAGACTCTCGAGGAGACTCTGCAGGTCAAGTTTCCATCAGCGGACACATTCAACAGTCCGGCTACCAACGAATTTCTGTCCCAATTGTGTGCTAAACATCAGGTGGAGTGTCCAGCGCCACGCACCACCGCCCGTCTGCTAGACAAACTGGTCGGCGAATTCATTGAAGAGACATGCCTTAATCCGACATTCATTTGCGAGCATCCGCAAATAATGTCCCCGTTAGCCAAGTACCATCGAAGTGTGCCCGGGCTCACAGAGCGTTTTGAACTCTTTGTGGCCAAAAAAGAGGTGTGCAATGCGTATACAGAACTAAACGATCCCGTGGTGCAGCGCGAACGTTTCGAGCAACAAGCTGGCGACAAAGCCGCTGGTGATGACGAGGCTCAAATGGTTGATGAGAACTTCTGTACAGCGCTAGAATATGGTCTACCACCCACCGGTGGCTGGGGTATGGGCATTGATCGATTAGCCATGTTCCTGACCGACTCAAACAACATTAAGGTTTGTACCAATCAGAAGTTTCAACCAACTGGTTTGTTTTCATTCTCTAATATTGTGGTTTTTTCAGGAGGTGCTGTTGTTCCCTGCCATGAAACCTGAGGAAGCGAATCGCACACCCGCAGCTAATGCAGCCGATATAAAGCAGTCCGCCCAACAATAGACGAGCGTTAATTTAACCAGTTACAAAACCACGCACACAGACAGCTGTCATGTGTGCTCCACTTCTGTGTATTGCTTTAAATTATTAACTGAATTAAAAATGTATTAGTTTCCGATTTCACCTATCCAATTCTTGTTTTTTTTTTTTACTCTCCAATTCATTAAGAATTGAGCCTAGTCAAGTAGTTGATCGAGATGAAAATATGTAATATTAAAATATTTGAAAATAGACTTTTTATTTCGTGTTTAGTTACGAGAAAAGCTCGTAGTTTTTAGCAATTTATTGTCTCTGTTGAATTGCTGCGAATGACTAATAAAATGATAATGAAATTATGTAATTTTATACCCAAACATTGGGTAGAAGCAATTTAAAACATGAAATAAAAGTAGAAAACATTCGCTGTTCGATTTGCTAGAACTTTGCCTAACTCTACAATGTACTTCAATATTGCTGATACTGATAATTAATAGTCGGGTTCATCGGCTGGCTTCTTGTACACGCGGCCCTTCTTTCGCATATATTGATTGATAAATTCATATGACTTATTCTTAACTGATTCAGTGCAGGCCAGTGGATTCCCGTTGGAGTCACAGTATCTCATCTCTTTGGTCGTTATGTGGTGGCTCAGCTAAAATATATTTTGAATAACACTCATATTACTAGACTTGTCTCTTAATACCATCTCTTCTGTGTTACTTACTCGTTTAATAAGAAACTTGTAGTCCTCATCGCTGGCAATGCGACCCAGCTGGCAGCTATTCTTACGGAATGGACGTAGAAACTCGGCCACATGGCCGCTTATCTCAAAGCGAAACTTTTCGCATGCATCGCGGCTGGTGGATGTGTTGATAAGTGGCCTAAAAAGTATTTTAAATTAATGATTGGATTCGAGCCAATATGGTTCTGATGGAGTTGTGCTCACGTTTTCCGTTTCTTTTCGCGCTCACCACGAGGCTTCTTTTTGCTATCAGTTAGTTGCGGTGGCATGGGAAGTTTACGCTTTGTGTTAGCCAGGACATCTGCATCTGAGTCGCTCAATGTTGGGTCTGCTATGATGTTGCTTGACTCCGCAGACAGTGTTCCTGCTTTGTAGTTGCTGCTGGGATTGAGCGCCGCAAGCTCGTCCATATGCGTACCCCTGATGCCGTGGACTATGACATCGATCATTGGTTGGGCAGCACAGTTAAGCCCTACGCTGGCAGCGTTCGGGGCAAGTTCTTCATCGGATGAGTACAAATAGCCCTGAATGGGCACCATATCGTTGGCCTGGATTGCTCCAACTGGTTCCACATTGCTGGCCTCGGCTTGTGTGCGGCGAAAGATCTCTTTACGACGTCGAATTTTCTCCTTATTATCCTTATACTTGCGCGACTCCAGCTGATTGTATATGCGATCCTCCTCGCGTCGCGGACTGATCACGCAGATCGAGACAAGTCGATTGCGGCGTAGTTCTCGACGTTCTTGAACCTTCGCTTCGATATACTGTGCTAGCGACTTATCACTGAGGCTGCCCACATAGTCAACATCAATATTGACCAGCTCGTCGGCAAGCAGTTGATTGTCAGATGTTTGCTCCGGCACCGGGGAATCGTCGATTAACTGTTGCATGCGCTGCTGTGAATTTGGCGGCTCCCACTGCGGGATTCGATCCCGCAAATTATAATAATAGATGATGCCGTCGGCGGTGACACTCCAATGCCACGATGGCGGTAATGGTTCCACGCTGGCTGGCAATCTATATTCCACATCATCGCCGCTCTCCGGCGAATGCTGTTCGTTGAAAACGTGACTTGCATTGCCGCAACGCAGTGGCCCGGCAACCGGCACATTGTCCCTATTAAACCATTCGTTGGTCGCCGTATCCTGGTAATAGGGTAGCTGCTTAGGATCGGTGCTTAGATCAGCGCCAAAGTATTCGCAGCGCAGCTCATGCTCGCGTCTATCCACGTTGTACACACGCTTCTCCGCCTCGTCCTGCGCCACCTAAAAGAAATGAAATGTATACTATAAGCAGTCCAGTCTCGATATGTTATTACTCATCACGTTTTCTATTGGTAGAGTATTGCCTAGTCGGTTGGCTTGGGCTGTCACCTATACCTAACCCTGTACATACCTTTCGTTCAAATAGTGAACGTCGCAGCTTTTTGAAAATGGTGCGGCGCGTATCATCGGATCGCCGACGTAGATCCAAGTTGACTATGCCCTGACTGATGCCTAAGCTACCATCACAGTTTCCATTTCGCTCCTTCAGCTGCGCGGATGTGGCGCAAATGGTATTGTTGCCTATCATGCGAGTCTGCTTAGGCTTCTCGTAGCGATTGCTGGTGTCACGCCTGAAGCGATCCTGCCTGTAGCGATCGCTGTTTAGCGTGGAGGAGGCGCTGTTGCTGTTGCTGTCCTCCAGCGCAGTGGCCGCGTAATGCGTCTGCTGTTGGCGATCCGCCTCGCGCTCGTGTTCCTTCATCTGCTCGATACGTTCACGCTTGGGTATACGAAAGATTTCGGGTAGGGCACTCCATTTTTGCAGCAACGCCACCAAACGTTGACGCACTGCATCCAGCTCCGGCGTTGGCTCTGATTGCTGTTGTGTTGTACCTGTTGGTTCTTTGGCCTGCTCATCAGTTAAGCTGGTGCTCCAGAGCTGCACGCTCTGATAGACGCGACTATCGTTGAGCATTGTCCTATTTGGTATGGGCAGCGATTCCAGAGCCTCAATCAGTGCCAGCCGCAGCAGATTGTCATTGCCGCTCTCGCTGATCCAGGCATGTAGCAGTCGTAGGCCATGGTAGTCGAGGAAAAGTCGGCGGCAAGGCAACTCGCCACGCGTGAGAACGCCCAATAACTGGAGCCGTGTCTCCAGCAGCTTGGCACGCACCATGCAGCGCGAGAACCTCAGCGTGTCCGCTTGATTCTTGAGCCCGCTGCGATTCAGCAAACGCAGCTGCTCTAGCACATCCGGATCTTCCAGCTTGTCGGGCTTGCGCGCGGCGGACTTCTCGCCACTGCCGCTACCCGATGGACGTAGCCAACGTCCGGCCTTGTATTCGCGATCCTTAGGCTTCGATTGCTTCTTGCGCGCTGCAGTCGGCACCTTTGACGACTTGCTTGGCTTTGACTTGATGAGCTTAGTTGCTCTGGTTTTGTGTAACTTCTTGTCAGCTTCCAATCCCTGTCCTTGTCCCTGCTCCTGTTCATCGAGCTCTTCAGTCAAGTATTCCATTTCACTGTCACTCTCCGCATCCAGTTGCTCACCCTCATCCGAGTCCGGCTCGCCGCCAATCCAGCCGCGGCAATTGGCCGCCTCACAGTAGCAGCGCTGAGCATCACGCCCATAGCGCTGATATTGATAATCAAAGGTGATCTCCTCGCCAGCCATGATTGTCTTAACGCTGAAGAAACCAATGCGTAACTCTCCGTTCACCGTCCACTTCTGAGTCTCTGCATTTGGATCACAACTGTGGTTGATGTACCGCGAAATATTGCCCTTGGCGGTCGCATCGATGATCGCCTCACCTCTCAGTGCCATAAAGTAATAGTGGCGATTGCGATCGCGCGAATAGAGATGTTGTCGGCGCTCAAACTCCTCGCTGTCTATCACCTCGCCCACATATTCCATAATGAACTCGCCTGGCGGAATCTGCAGCTCGGCTGTAATGCCGCAGCCCTTCTTTTCGGTGCGAAAGACACGGCAGGGCCAGCACTGGTGCTGCTGGAACCGCTTGTTGGTGCAACGTGCGCCATAGGTGCACAGCGGTCCGCACTCGATCATTAGCATTCGATTAATGCAGCCGGCACCGCAGCATAAATGCCCCATGGCCTCCTCGTCGCCGGTCAGGAAGCAATCGCATTGCATTTCAGCATTCTCTTGGCTAACCTGACGGGCGCAGCGGTAATAATTGTCGCGCAACGACTGAAACGTATTAAGACCCTCCTGGCGCAAGAACTGCTCGTTGATGGCATCGACGTGCGCCAACTCGGCCAGCTGCTCCTCCATGCTGATGGAGGCGGACGTCTGGTTGCTGTTGCTGCTGCTGCTGCTGTTACGACTCACGCTGGCTCTGGGCAGCTGCGGCTTTTGCTTGATGCGATGCGAGCGCCGCACTGCGTTGACATTGCTAGATGCATCCTCCGAGTAGCTGGTGCTATTGCTTGGTTGCGGCGACGTGGAGGGCGTCGTCGCCGGCGTCTCTATATTTGCAACGCGGTGCGCATAATCATCTTCACACAGCTCCTGCCAACCGTCCAGCTTGTCATTGCGCTCGCGCTGCTTAACGCCATTGTCTATGAATTGGGCAATGTCTGTCAATGAATTGGATGTGTCGAGTTCAGCTGTGGGCGTTGGTATGCCACAACTAGCCGCTTTGCTGCCGGAACTGATGGACTCAGAAGATTCAGTTTCAGCAAGCGCCGAACTCAATGCATCGCTGACTTTGCCAGATTTGCGTCTAAAAGCGCATTGCGATGCGCTTGAACTGGAGTCCATTGAATCCTGACAGTTGAGGCTGCTAGACACCCGCTTAGATCCTGAGACACCCTTGCGTAACACGTTTTTGGTCTTTGCCTTGGACAAGGGGTCGTGTTCGGGACTGGACTGCAATGCCTTGGATGCAGTCTGCGAGCTGCGTTGTTTCCCGGTAAAGTGCTCGGCACGATCTTCGCAGATGGTATAGCGACGAGTATGCTTCTTTGACAGCTGCTTTTTGGCAGCTGCTGCGTTACTGTTGCTGTGGCTTTCCAGGTCCTGTTCCAGCTTGGCTGTTTGTTTCTCTAGTTTAAGTTTCTTCTTAGCTTTCTCTTCCTGACGCATCTGAGCGCTAGCCTTGTCTATTGCCTTAAAGAGCGCATCGCACTCGACAATAGAAATGCTAGGCGGTCTGGCAGGTTTTTCCTGTTCTGGATTGGTTTTTCCAGGAACATTGGAACAGGCGGTAGCAATGGGAGTTAGACTAGACTTTTTTTCTTCCTTGTGCATGACGGCAATTTCCAGCTGGGGCTCAGCTTCTAATGGACTTAACGATGTCTCTATACAGAGCGCTGTATCGATCACGAACGGAAGTGAAGGGCTGGAAATTGATGAACGTGATTCCTTTATTAGTTTATCAGATGAGCGCTGCTGTTCAGAAGTTTTAATATCTTCCGTTTGCTGATCAGACAGCTCAGTGGGGAGATCAAATGAGCCGTCAGTCGTCGCTTGCTCTGGTTGTAGCTCAGGGCTCAAGGCAAAGCAATCCAATCGGACGTCAATAGAGTTCTCTGATTGGATGTCACAGTTAGACACTTGTTGGGTTTCCGAATTCAATTCCAAATTAGCATCCAATTGCGGCAATAATTCCAACATATCGCTATTCTTTTCAATGAGATCAATGGTTGGATCCGGCTGTATCTGCTGCTGCTGTGATTTCTGGTCTGATGATTCACTCTCCAGGATTATTTTGGAGCTAGCAGCTGCGATTTCGGCAAATGTTTCTTCAAGCGTCATTTTGCAACCGTTTGTACTACGCGTAGTGCCACGCAAACTGGAGCGTTTGCTACGCCGCTGCGTTGAAGACACCGGCGACACCGTCAATACAACACAGTTCCCCTGTGCCTTCTCTACGCTCTTTTCTCCTAAGCTTTGTGGATCCAGCAGTTGCAGTTGCTTATCAGCTCCAGCGCTTGGGACACTTAACGCCGACTCAGTGTCAGACTTCAACTGATGCTGAGGCTGCTGGTCCTCTTTATTTTTGAGTAATATCTCCTTATTATTATTATTATTAGCTGGCATCTGCTTAGCATTGACAATTGTTTTATTACTTTCCGTAGGTGTTTTTTCTTCTAGAAATAATTCTTGTGAATGGGAGTCAACCTCATTAGCTGGGAGCTCAATTATTGTATCAGTCTTTATATTTATTCCTGTATCCGTGGGCGTTTTGCTAATTTCTAGTGGCTTTGGTTCATTCAGTTCATGAACTGGTAGCAAGGCAGCTAACTCCGATGAAGTTTCTTTTAAGGATTCACCGGAGTCAGAGGATTCTCGGCTCGATGGCATAGGCATGCGTTTAAGGGCGACACGCAACTTGCTTTTGAATGGTATTTTTAGCGAATTCTCGCCACAGACATCGCTCTCATCGTTGGCAGTGGTTGAATTGGTATCCGAGTCAGAACAGCTGATACTGCAAGCAATTCCAGGACTGCTTCCGATTACATCTTGTGCCGCCGACGCTGTCTGTGACTTACGGGGCCGTCCACGTCTCTGTTGTTTCGGTATTGCATGAACTTGAAGCGGTGGTTCTCCATCACTTTGCTTCTTTGCTAAGGGCGGCTCCTTACTGAATGCTTGGTCAAGAATTAGGCACTGTGTTGGCTTTGGCTTGGCAAACAGGTCAACCGAAGTTAGCGGTGGCGATCCAGTTGCCAATGGAAGAGCTGCAGTTGCTGCTGGCGTTGCCGAGTTAACATCGAGTACGCCAAGTGATAATGTCGTTGGCGTTGCTGGCAGTGTGCAATCAGTTCGAGCTTCAATTTGTAATTTGTTTGCCTTTCGGTTTTTATTGAGCAAATCCCGAACATCAAACTTAATTACTTTCTTACGAGAGCTGCGTCGGCAGTCGCTTAATGTAGGCGACAGTGTAAGCACGCGTTCTGCTAAGTTCTCCGCCCCCAATTCCTCGGCTGGCCTTTCAGCACACACACTCATTGCAGTCGGAAGTGGGTTGTTCTTCGGAGGGCGGCCGAGACGTTTGCGCGGCGTCGTTGATTTAGCCGGCGTGTTTGCCGTTTTGTTTGACGTTGATTCGTCCATTGATTTTAGTTGGCGCCAAAATCAATGTACAGGCACTTTGATTTAGCCGGCGCACACAGGTTAAATGCTAGCATATTATTAAATTTACGAATGATACCAATACAGTTATTTTTCAATTAACTTTGGAGCGCAGCCAGAATACTCACTTAGAATAAAACTACTATTGGACTCAGATCCAGATCTTTTTCTTCTTCTTTCGCATTTGTTTAAGCACTTGCTCTTATTTTAATTGTTTAATTCAAGAATATATAGCAAATAAAAACTAAATATGTAGGGTAGCGTTGCCAGACATTGTACTATCGATATGCATGTTTAGTTAGTTAGTTATCGATTGCTATTCACTAGTTTTTAAACAAATTTGTGTAGCTATAAAATTATTCACAACAATACATCGATATATCGATACAATTATACTCAATATTCCCAGCGCGCATTTCCTTTAAAAGACAGTTTCTTTTATAAATTAAAATGCCGCCAAAACGTAGTAAGAAGGCTGCTCCCAAACCTGTAAGTGTTATTATTTATACGCTTGACATTAACATTCACGTATATATCACACACAGTCATCGGCAACAAGCGAGGAGTCCAAGGCACTGGATCCTAATAATCCTGTGCTTTACATTGAGCACTGTCGCTCTTGACGAGTGTTTCGTCGTCGCGCTGAGGAGTTACATGCTGCTCTGCAAAGTAAAATACGAGATGAGGGCCATCTATTCCAACTTCAATTGCAACTAAATAGCCAGGGAGCACCCAGACGCGGAGCGTTCGAATTGTCCTTCGCCCCACATCCCACAACAGTTGCCAACGAACTGCTGCCCATTTGGTCCGGTCTAAAACGCACACCGCGTGCTCAAAAGTTCCCCAATGTCAATGAAATGTATAAGCAAATAATGCAGGCGTTCAACGATCATGCAGAGAAAACGAACAATCGCAAACGCCCATCATCATCATCTCCAACAGCTTCATCCAGTTTGCCAAAACGTGCAAAGTCTGCAACCATTAAATCGCCAAAGCCACCAGAATCCAAATAATGTGATTTTGCGTCGTGTAGGTGGTTGGCATCGATAGTTTTTCAGCAATAGCGCCATATGATCATTGAACGGTAAACCCCGAACAGGAGCTGTTCACTGTGAAACTTTTGCCTGAAAGCTGAACAATTTTGTGATGTCATCTACTATGCGAATCGCTTAAGATCACATTAAGATAAATAATGAAAATGATTATTGATTGATTTTTATCGAATAAAATTCTATTAAATATAGAGCATTGAAAGAGCTCATCGTATATATATATACATAAAAAATATATTGTTTCCAAATAATGAATTGTTATACTTAAGTTTCTCAATGTTTGTTGTTTGTTGTTTATAAGTTGGATTCGAATAGACAAAAACAATAAAGAGATCTGTTCAAAATTGATTTATAATTACGAGTTTTATATACATATAAATATCTCATGTTTTTTATTCGTACAAATTTGTATTTCTTCAGCCAAGTTTTGGTGGTTGCTGTATACACTATATATACACATATAGGTGTACGTACATATAAAAAGCATGTAAAGTCCAGATCTAAATAACTTCAAAAATTTGTCTAAAAGCCTTCCAAAGGTTTATAAAATTATGGTTTTTATTTTCTTCCTTTTCAATTTTATTAGAACGTTTGTCTTTGATTTTCAAAATGTACACAGTTTTCTTATTTTTGTTTATTTTGTATTTCAGCTCTCTCTTCCTTATGAAATATACTATTCCTATAGAAAAAATTTTGGTTTACGAAATTGTTTTTGTTGCGCTGGACTGGACTGAAACCCTAAAACCCTACCACACTGCCTAAGAATACATGAAGCCAATTAATTTCAAATTTTAACTTAATAGTATTTAATTAAATAAACGAAATATTCAACAAAAAAAAAAAAAACAAAATTAAGTTGGAAAAAACTGAATATGGCGGCAACAAAAACCTTTTGAAAATTGTTAGCAATTTGGCCGCTTCCTTTCTTCATATTTTTTGTTTAAGTAAAGTTGCATTATATATATATATATATATATATATATATATATATATATATATATATATATATATATATATATAAATATATATAAATATTATGTATGTATTGGATTTATATGTGTGTATGTGTATATATATATATATATAGTTTATCAACAATAAATTGGCTATGGGAACGTACAATTAGATAGGCGACAAAGTTACCAGTAGAATTAAAATTTTGCTACGCCTGGTTGGATATATTTTGGTGGTTTTGTCCTGGTTTGTCTGGTCTGGTCTGGTCTAGTCAGGTGCTGGACTCGAATAAGGAACTAATAAAAACTAAGTCTTACACTAACTTTAAATTACAAATATGTTGAAAAATAGTAAATCACCGTTTAAGAAACGAATGCGATAAACAGTTAATTAGATAGATTGATAGGTAGTTTAGGTAGTGGGTGAATGTGGTCCATACAAAATGCCACCTACATGGGGTGATCCTAGCGTTACAGATACTTGCGATAATTGCGCAAATGCGCATTGCCATCCTCAACGCCAACGCCACCCACGCCAACGGCAGCAGCGGCACTCTCGAACGATGGCGGCTCATTAACCAGGCCCGGACTGGGCGGATCACATGTATTGCTGGGCATGCCACTGGCGTTAGTGGTGGTGTTGCCTGTTGGGGTACCTTTAGCACGTCGCCTGCCCCGTGTGCCAGCTCCGCGAGATCTGCGCCCACCGCTCGATGTCGGTGTGCCGCCAATGTCGCCCGCCTCAATCGCTTCCAGTGACGCATCCAGCGCCGCATCTGTGGTAGTGACACGCGTTCGCGTTACAGCGCTGCGTCGGCGCGCGCTGTTGCTGTTGCTAGTGGTGGCAGTTTCGCTGCTGGCATGTGTCGTTCCACGCTTGCCCGGTCGGCGTTTGCGTCGTTTTTTATTACCATATCGCGGATCGTAGTCGTATTCATCGTCTGCTGGAGATTTTGGATCCTCCAGCGAATCTACATCATTCATGTCCATTTCATCATAGAACCACTCCTTGGGCAAATCATCTTTTGATTGATGCTGTTGCTGTTGTTGTTGTTGCTGCTGCTGCGTTTGCAATTGACTGTCTTTGCTATCGGATGTGTCACCGCCGGCGGCGCCCAGCGAGCAGGACTCCTCCATGCTGAACGCCCCATTAAAGTCATGTGTTGTATCATTGTGCAGCGTACTCAGCACTGTCGGCGTTGTCGAAGCGCCTCCACCCGTCAGCATATTAAGGCTAAGCGTTGAGCTGCTGCTGTTGGTGCTGGCTATGCTAGCGGTGCCACTGATACCAGCTCCGCCAATATTAATACCACTAGCCACTAGCGCTTCGTGTTCCTTACGCAGCGCCTGAAAAGGCCGCTCGGGGAACCGGCTACAAGTTTGCGTTGGAGTAGATCTTAGATTCAGGTATGAGAATAACATGGACACGAATAATTACTAACCTGTACATCTTCGTCAAGTACTGGCGGCGACTTTTGCGCCAACGTGCCGCAGGATACGTGTAGATCTGGCCCTGGCGAAAGCCGGGCATCCGCTGTCGCTTGTCCATGAACAGCTGTGAGTGATTCTGTGCAACGCCCGTTTGTGGATCGAGGAATGGCAGTCGCAATCGCCGTTCGATGCACAGGCGTGTGTTGAAATTGGCGCTGTATTCGATCGTTTCGCGATAGCTGACATCCTTGAAAAAGCTCTCGATTTTGGCCAAATTCGGCATTGATACGATTTGTATGTTGACGGCCGAAGACATGGCTCCACTCTGCTCCGGTCCGGTCCGTGCTTCGCTTCGTTTCCCCCTGGTGTATTGTTATCTGGTTGTGCGAGCAACGCTTAATCCATTTAAAACCAGCCCCAGCGGCTAGCGCTGAGTTGACGCTGCGCCGCTGCTGCTTGCGTTGACTTTTGTATTTTGTTTCTTATCTCTGTTCGCCTGCTTTTTTCACACCGCTTTCACTGTTTTCGTCTTTTGCAAATCTTATAGTGCTAGGTTGTGTGTGGCTGCTATTAGCAATGTTTTCTATGCGATATATCGCTACCATTTAACAAGCCTGTGTTGTTTTGCATGGTTGCATATGCACTTATCGCTAGCTTTAACTTTAACGGACATTTGCATTATGTCAATTGTTAAATAGACTTTATATTATGAACATAGGTTAAAATGCACTCAAATTTATTAGCTAAGATACATTTTTTTATTACTAATTTAAAAATATTGTTCACTGCACCACCCTGGTAGTGATCGGTGTGGCAACTTTGGCATGTATTGTTTTTGTTTACTGCTGACGTTGCCACTTTTGACGTTGACAGTTCGTCGTGAGTGCGTGCCCGAATGCCTGAGTGCGTGTGTATGTGTAACCGTGCAGGGGTCTGCCGCTTTTCCGTTTTAAGTTGATTTTTTAAGCATTTAAATGGAGTTACACAACAAAACAACACTGCCAGCGATATTATTTGGGCTACTGTTATTGTGCGGCTCATCCAACGCCTGGCACTCCGAGGAGCTGGAGATTTTCGACCTGGTCGAAGAGGTCAACAAGAACTTCTATGAATTTATGGGCATCAATCAGACTGCCACGAACAATGAAATAAAGCGCGCTTTTCGCACACTCTCCATTGTGCTGCATCCCGACAAGAATCCTGCCGAAGATGCCAACATCCAGTTTCGCAACCTCGTATCCATCTACGAAGTACTCAAGGATGCTTCTAAGCGTGAAAAATACGACAAAGTATTGCGCGATGGCATGCCCAACTGGAAGTCCGCCCTCTACTACTATCGCCGAATGCGTAAGATTGGCCTTTATGAGGGCGCCTTCATAATTTTCCTTATCATAACCGTGGGCCAGTATCTGTTCGCATGGGCAGCCTATCTGGAGACAAAGTACACTGCTGAGCTAGTATTTGGCTCCAAACTAAAGAAGCTGCAGAAACGCAACAAAAACATTGATATGGACGTGATTCTGAACGAGATCCCGATGCCTTCGCTCCTTAATACTCTGCCAATTCAAATACCAGTCGCCATTTGGCATTTGCCTAGAACAATTAAGAATGGATTTAGCAAAGCCAATAAGCTCAAGCAGCTGGCGTTGGAGAAGCGCCGATTGTGAGTAAATAAAGGATGACGGCAACGGCATCATTACATATTTAATATGATTTCAGAGAAATTGAAGAGGCACGTCGTCTGGAGGAACAGGAGCGTGAAGCCGAAGAGCAGGTGCGTCTACGTAAAGAGCAGAAGGAGAATTTACGTAAGCGGAAGCAGAACGCAAAGGCACCTGAGAAGACCGAGGAGGAGTTACGTGGCTATTCACAAATCCAGGCACGGGAGCTAACAGAAGAAGATGCAATACGTCCAGCTACGCAAAAGGTATAACCATCAAATATCATCAAGCTTTTGTAATCCTTTATATAATGTAAATTTATTTGATTTTTTTGGTTTAAACTATGATTAAAGAGCACGGTCAGCGGCGGCTTTTGGACCGATGAGGATCTTACTGAACTAATTAGGTTAGTTAAAAAATATCCAGGCGGTGCTGGCAGTCGCTGGAACACTATAGCCGAATCCATGAACCGCAGCGTACAAGAGGTGACATTCATGGCGGCCAAGATGAAGGAGAACGGCTACCGTATACCTGGCCAAACGGATAGCGTTGCCGAACACATAGTCCAGGAATCACAGGAGGCAGTCCGCAAGGAGAAAGTCAAGAAGGTGGCACCAACCGTAAATGAGAAGAGCATGCTTGTACCGGAGACTAACTGGACTCAGGATCAGCAGCGTGCTCTCGAAGCGGCCATTGTTAAATACCGAAAAACTGCCGGCGGCGATCGTTGGGTAAAGATTGCTAACAGTGTACCAGAAAAGACCAAGGAGGAGTGCTTAGTGCGCTATAAATACTTGTGCGAACTGGTCAAGACACAGAAGAAGGCCGAGGTTGAAGGGGCGGACGGAGAGTCGATCATTGACGGCGAGGAGAAGGAAGGCGTAGAGCGAACAGCAACGGAGACTCCTGATGTCACTCCTGCTCCTGCGGCTGCACCGCCAGCCAAAAAGCTGAGCAAACGTGAGCAACGACGACGCAAACGCGATATGTCCAGCGAGGAGGACTCTGATGATGCATATCAATATGAAATCAGTTAGTTCAGCTGCTCATTGCATTACCTTAGCCTCAGCCCATGCCCCAGAGACTCTTCGTCCTCAATCAATCTAATTCATATCGCAGCCAAAAACCAAATTGGCCTAACTTTTGTCAGAGCGAGAAGGGTCATAGAGCAGCTGGATATGAATGAATATATGTATTTCTATATACTATCTTGCAAAGCATTATCCAGCTTCTACCCTATTTGAACTAAGTTAAATTGTTATGTTTAATGGTTTTTAATTTTATTTCTCTTTGTATCAGAGCTCTAACAATTAAGCACTAGTTTTCTCTCACTCGAAACGATTGCCAAAAAACCATTTCCTTTTCTTTTTCTATTTTTTATATTTGGCGTGTCTGTGTGTAGGGCTTTAATGATTAATTAATTTACATTTTTGTGGCTCAAAATTGGATTTTCGGCATTTCGTTGCATGAAATTTAATTTAGACTCAACACGTGGTCCGTGAACCGCTTGTTTTCTGTTTTGTACATAAATGTATTTTATAATTATAATATACCTAAATATTTCTTTGCTAAGTAAAGAGTTGAAACAAGAAAGACAAATGAGGCGACAAGTTATGAAAGTCAAACCCGAGTCATTTCAACTACAGTCATGTGCCAATTATGCCGAAAAATTGACATTTCAAGTTCAATCTTTGCTGGCTGGGTATTACTACGTGTCTCCCAATTTCTCCGCTTCGTTGGATCCGGTAGCCAGTACAGATTCCTTGCTGATCTCTAAGAACGATGTTTGTGACATTTCCGTATCGTCCTCTTCCTCCTCGATTTCCATTTCAAATATTGTCATCTTGCGCCGGCGATCGGAGAGAACGGTGGCTACCTTGCGACTGCCAGAGACGGCCAACATTTCGCAGACTCCGTCCAGGGGCTTAAATGCGGCCGCTTCCGGTATATCGTGTACACTGCGCGTCATCGTCGCCTCTGTCAGTTTTATTAGGGGCGCTAATTGATGCTGAGTGCAATGATTCCTTGCGGCGCTCAACGAGAACTGCAAAAAGTAACTGTGTGGACGTACACCTGTTGCGGAGGTTAACGTCTGTACCAGCATCGAAAGTGAGGATTCGTTGTAGAACTGTAGATCGACAAATCGCAGATTGTAGTAGTCCTCCTGCAGCTGAGACGTAAATGGACCAGGCTGCAGCTGCACACGAATGCAGCGCAACATACAGTCCTCGCCTCGACTAAACTCCAGCACCATCGCCTCGTGCAAACCGATTGTTAAAGCCAGCATATCACATTTGGTTGCCTCGTGTACATAGTAGCTGCAATTCACAAAATCATAAGTCGATTGCTGATCCGGCTCAGCCGCAGATTCAGCATGTAACTGTTGTAGATCGCCACATATCACAGTCGTGCTAAGTTTGAAGCTGGCACTAATGCTCTCTGTGGGCTTATGGAATACTGCATCAATGGCATTAAACATTTTGTCGCGCTGCTGCAGCAACGAAAGCTTTTTATCATGAGGCACAAGCAGGTTGCACTGAGCTAGGCACTCATTTTCGGCCAGCAGGCGTGGCCAAACTTCCGATGGGCTGGCAGTATGCAGCTGGGTCAAATAAGCATTTTCCAGATATTGTCCCACGCGTTCCAAATTGAATTTACTGCGCGTGATCGGAGTGGAACTTACGTCTCCCAAAAGCCCCTCCTCTCCTGTGGTTGCAGACGCCGTTGCCGATTTATCGACGCTGATGTCTCCACTTTCGTTTGGTTCAGGTATTTCCGGTTCCATGGCGCAAAAGAACTCAGCCAGCGCAACATTCTCCTTGCCGGTAAAGACCATATCATCGGGTATCTCTTGATGGGACAGACGCAGTATAGTGAATATAATCCATGAATGGAACAGCTTCATGTCATATACTAATGTGTCAATCGTGCGCTGCAGTTCATGTACTTTAAGCAAAAAGGAGCCGCAGGCACGCATTGCCTCGCTGGCGACATCTGGTGAGATGAGTGCCTAAGAAGAAAGAGTATTTAATTGTGAAAAACTTGTTTGTGTCATCACGACCAACCTCGAAGAAATGCGTCATGCGTCCAAAGCCCGCAATTGTATTGAGAAAGTAAAACATGTTAATGGCGGCACCGTTTAGCTGCTTAAAGACTAAGCCCTGAAGATTATTCAGGGATAGATCCACAGAGTTGGCTATTTTCTTGAAGCCCTTCTCCGTTAACGTTCTGTTGTTATGAAAATAAAAGAATAAAGTGGCGGAGCCCATGAGCACTGTATACTGAGTATAGGGACTTAACTCACTCGAACAGAAACTCCTCGACCTCCAATGTAGCATAGCCGAATACGAGCAGCTCCAAAAAGTGCGCTGAAATCATGCCATAAGCCTGAGAATTGGCGTACTTGGTCAGCTTGTTGTCCATTTCAAGTTGTACCGTTTCCCAAGCCTCCGTTAGGCATTGCTGCGTGTCGTTGATGTAACTGATGCAACAATAAAGTAATTAGTTGTCGAAAATACATTACTCATTATTTATTTCAAAGCGCAAACTTACTTTTTGGTCTCTAGAATGTGGGCACAGTGGGAAGCCAACTCCAACATGGGCGAGATGCAATCCTGCAGTACTTGATTATGAAAATGCAACAGCTTCAGCTGTTGGCCGTCGCGGAGCAATGCATAAATGGCATTAAAGTCCCCATTCAGCCGCACATCGTACACATCGAATTGATCCGGATTGGGTACATGTTGTGTGAGATCTATGCTTCCCGCTTGCAAGGCGCCAAGGAGCAGTAAATGCACTTTACCGCTACGCATAATAACAACCAAGAAACAGGGCGAGCCCTTGGGAAATGACTTCTGGTCGAGTGTCTTCAGGCAAGGATCGATATTAGTCAGCGGTGGCAGTTTCGGCAAATACCGTTTGTGCTTGTCCTTGGCATTACATGTGTAGCTGTCAAGGCCTTCCTTGCAATTAATCGCTTTGCTGAAGTAGACCTTCTTGATGTCATCTTCGTAGATTAGGCCCGATATTATTGTCTCGCTTTCGGCATCGAGTAGTGCAACCTTTCCATTGCTATAGCCGACCGCTAGCAGAGTCTCATCCATTTGCCAGCTTAGTGAACGCACCCGCACATCCTCACCAGGTGTCGGAAAAGTGACAATTTTCTGCCAGTTCAGGCGCTGTATAATTACCTCACCTACAAAACAATTCCGTAGTCAGAGATTGATCAAAACACTAGACACAAAAAAGTGCGCCCTGAACCTTTCTCGGTGCCGTAGGCAATGAGATCCATTTTGTTATTCCACTCCATTCGCTCCACGATGCAACTCATGTTGCGTGCGCCAAGCAGCTTCATCGAGCTTGATTGGGCCATTATTTCAATTTTTTTTTTTTTAATTAAGCTTACAACATTTGCATTTGTAGTTATTTTATTGTAGTTTAGTTTACCGGCTTGGGAGCGTTACTTATCGAATTATCGATAGGTCCCGAAACTGGCGTTGCCAGATCTTATTTGTATGTTTGTAAAAAAGGATTTTATAAATCTACTCTCATCTAGACTAAGGATGCAGAATCATTTATATTTAAGTTACATATTTGTATGTACGCTTAATTTATTTCAGAAATTCGCCCAACATCTTTTGTTTGTTTTGTTGATGCAATAAAGAACATGCCTATATATCTATATATGTATATATGATTATGTCTATGTTATTTGTATGTAAAAATGTAGGAGCGAGCGAGCATGTTTTTCTGTGTGTGTGTTAGTGTCCGTGTGTACCCATGTTGGCTTTACATGGAGTTGTTTTTGCTGGCTTAACAAGTTCTGGTAAAGCAACTAGACGTCTCCATTCCCTAAATCGGTGCCAGCGTCAGGTTTGATATTTTCATCGTTGATGCTGCCGCTTGGACTTGCGTCCGCGGTGCTGCCAGGCGTTCCAACGCTTCCCCCAATATGCGTGCTGCCACATGCGCTACCCGAGCCGTTACCGTTTCCATTACCATTTCCTGTGTGCCATGTTAGACGTTCTTCGTAGAATTGAATTACGACTTGAGGACATTTGATGTTGGCCAGCTTGGCGGGCACTAGATCGGCGTGATCACTTCCCTTCCATTTCATCAGAAACATCAGATAGCCGGAAGAGTCGGTTGCACCAAGAATTTTTGAAGGCTCCAAGCCCCGATCAAATCCAATCAACTTTTTTTGTTCGTCGGTTTCTTCCTCCATGAATGACTTTCGCTTACTTCGTATTGACTCAGGCGTTGACGATGTGGATAGGCGTTTTTTAGTCTCTTTTTTATTATTTTTTAGAGATTCCTCGAACGTTGCTATTAAATCGGGACAATCCAAATTTTCGACCGGCTCCCAAGTGTTTTCACTGCGAGGATACCCCTTCCACTTTAAGTAATATTCTGTGCGACCATTAACTGTGCGTTTGTCCTCTACTCGCTCGACTGAGAATTCGGCCATTGCAATTTGCTTTTGTGTTTTTTGGAACCTTTATTTATTTACTGTAAATTAAAAAATTTGTGTTTGAAAAAAGTGACCAGTTTCCAAATTGTTTGGTGTTTTAGGTGACCAAATTACAGAAATGTCAATCTTTCGATCATCGAAATGATTTAATACAAGGGCTGCATACTGCAATCGATAACACAATACTGAACAGCTGGTTGCAGACGGCATGTAGACAACGTGCACGACAACGAAAAAAGAAATAAAATTCTAATTTATTTGCTACGGTATTCTGGTCTAAAAAGAATAAAGTAAGTCAAAATGGGTGAGTTTATTGCAGAAATGCAGGAGCGGCTATTGCCGGAGTATGAGCAAATGAAGCATTATCAAATATTTAGACCGGAACAAATCAGGTAATAATTGATTAAACTCAAGTAAATAAAATGTAAAGATAATATATTAATAATTTTCAGAGAATGTATACGCAAACGAGAACGCTTGCTGCTGAACATAACCAAAAACAAAAAGTCTATGTCAGACTATTTGGAATTCATAGTATACGAGAAGACTATGCATAAAACAATTACCGAAAAGGAAAAACTCGCCGGTATAAAGCTGACTGGACTCAAAGCCTCCACTTGCACGCGGATAATACGAATGTACAGGGAAATGTTGGCTAAATTTGGACACGAGCAGCGTCTATGGGAGAATTTCATCAAGTTCAGTAAGAAGTCAGCGCCACAGGAAGTTGCTGGCATATACGAGAAGATGCTTTCGGTAAGCTGTCTTTGCCAAAAATAGAAAATATTTACTTCGAACATCTGTAATAAATCGTTCTTCCTTTAGTATCATGGTGGTGATCCACAAATTTGGATCAATGCCGCACTGTGGCTTTATGAGTATAATCGTACCAATATGCCGCGTGTCCAGGATATACTGTTGCGTGGCCTCCAACGTCATCCCGCGTCCGAGTCACTTAACAATTGCTTCTTCAATATACAATTAAAGGAGGCCGCAATGGCGGACAACAAACGTACTTTGGGCGACAACACAGTTTCGGAGCAGGATATACAAATGGAGCGTGTCGTTGCCGTCTATCGAAACAGCCTGGCGAACATCACGAACTTAGATTACTTTCTGAAGCTGCTCGAGAGCTGTGAGGATCATGCAGAGCTTACTGCCAAGCTACAGCACCGTATAATTGAGGATATACAGACAAAGTTTTCACGTGAGCCTGCGCTATGGGATGCACTGGCGAAGCGTGAGCTGCGTGGCTATCACTTAGGTGATCTTATGAATATGGCAGAAAACGAAGATGACACTGAGCCGAGTGAGAAGAAGTCGCGCACGGACTCCCAAGTGAATGTCTTTCAGACACGCTCGAAGAAGCGTTGCATCCAACTGTGCGTGGAGGTCTACAAGGCGGCAGTGCAACAGCTACAGACACAGGAAATATGGAATTTATATCTGGACGCTATGTTGGCGCTAAGTAGGAACCATAAATCCGAGCGTGCATTCATCCAGAAATGCTTGGCGAATGCACTGCAAGAGGGCCATCGTTCTAAGCTGATGCATTCCCGGCATTACGCTACGCTCAGCATGATATTGGGTAGCAACGAAAACGGCGGAGAGGCCTGTGTGCGCATCCTAACCGAGGCACTGCAGCACGATGACTCGTTGCGCATGCACGAGCTGCTGCTCTCCGCACATATTCGGAACGATGATGAACCCAGCGTTCACAAGTTGTTCAGTCAAGTGCGTCGTACGATGGGCGCCGCCGGCCTATCTCTCTGGCAGATGGTGATCGCCTATTATCGGGCGCGCAATGATAATAACCAGGCCAAGCGGCAGCTGAATGACATTTATACACAGGCCTGCAAGGAGACCTGGCCGGAATTTGCTGATCTACGCTGCAGCTACTTGCGCTACCTCTGGCACGAGCACTCACAAGCCAAAGCCCGTGATGAATATGCCAAGTTGGCGCAACAGCCGCCGATGTCTCTGCAGCTGCATCGCGAAATGATTAGCCTGATAGAGAGTACCAAACTGAAAGTAAGTCGACGGGAAATGTTCCAAATTGACATCGTTTAATCAATATCGTTGTATTGCTCCATAGGATTTATCTACAATTAAGGCGTGGCGCATGTGCTACGAATTCATGACCACATACTTTGGAAAGAAAGAGCCAAGCGTTTGGATCGAGTACATTGCCTTCGAGCGGGATCATGGCGAGGCCAAGAGCATTGCTCTGCTTAGCCGGCGTGCCCTCTCCACGCTGGAGCCACAGTTTGTGTCTATATTCGAGGCGGAGCGTGCAATGGCACACGTGGGCATGGCCATAACCAGATAGTTAAGTTAACTTTAATTTTATTATTTTAGTTTTTAACTATAATTATAAATAAAGACACAAGTCTCATAAAAACATGAGTTTTTTAGCCGAAACTACTGATAATGCGTAATGAAAATAAAACAATATTCAAAATAAATATGAATCATAAATACTTTGTTCATCAATTTTACCACTAAGCACACTCATCACGTAGTTAATGCAATAAAAACAATGGAGCGGCTGATGCTAGGGGTATATGAGAGGTGATAAGCCTTGCTATTAAATATATTCTTATACTACATACATATCTTTATGTAACAATATATTCTTTATGACATATGTGTATTATATGCTTATATATGTATATTTACGTTAATGAACTACAGCTTCACAGCATGAGAAGAAGAGGGACAGGGAGAGACAAAGTAGAAAACAGAGAGGGAAAAAGAAATAGAATGTAAGTAAGAGACAGATTGAGAGTGATTGTGAAAGAGTGAGAGACAGCTAGACAGAGAGAGGGAGTGTGTGTGGATAAGCGAGAGAGACATAAAGAGAGAGAGGGGGAAAGAGGGAGGGTGTGTGAGTACAAGAGACAGAGAAAGAAACAGACAGTATGAGAGACAAACGGACAGACTTATAAAGAAAGATGAAGGTAGAAATACAAAGATTAAGAGTGAAAGACAGCTAGAAAGAGTAAGATATACACGGAACTTGAGAAAGGGACTAAGACACAGAAAGAGAGAGAGAGAGGTGAATACAAAGAATAACAGTATGAGAAAGAGTATAAAAAAGAGCGATTGCGCACTAAGAGATAGAAAACGATAAATAAAATGTAAATTTGTATGAGAATGCATTAAACAATCCTTGCAATTCTTACAGAATTTCAGAGATAAGCTTTACCCGTAAGTGCCCAGTTTTAAGTGCAGGTTCTTTAAGGATTGCTTCAATATACATAGAATAGGAAACTATCACATATGTAATCAAGATTTGTATAGATTTTTTCTTATAAGTTTATCCATTAGACTGTCATTTAAATTTTCGATCTTTCACCTAAAAAATATCAAAATTGCCTTAAAGCCCTCTTGCATAAGCAGCAAAAGAGTTGAATGCCGCCATCAAAACTCTTATGTTTCCCACATTTACCTAGAGCTAACAATAATTTCGTATTTATAAATCTTATGGCTCGAATCTGTCAGTTATTGAGAGATTGATCAAATATACCAAATATCAAGCAAAATGTCTAAATACACATGCATGTATATGTACATAAAGTTTATATAATAATCAGAAAAATATTTAAATGTTTTCTTGTTTGCATTTAAATTATTTACGTTTGTACCAAATACACATATAAAGAAGACCTTACTTAAACTCATGTGTACATGTACATACACTTGTGTATGTGCATATAAAAGTATAATATATTTACATACATATATACATATGTTAATATTCGTATTTGGCAATTGACGTTGATAAGAATTGGAGTATATCTCTGTATTCCGAAATATGCACACACACACAAAAACGACGTCAAATGCGTTCTCTGCAGTCGAAGTCGCTGTCGCAGTCGCTGTTGCTGTCGCAGTCGCTGCCGCTGTCGTCGCTTTTGGTTTCGGAATAACTGCCTCTGCCTGGATTGCCTGAGCTTTGAATGCGCGCGCTGGCGTACCTTCGGTTCAGTCAGTTTTCGCACAGCGCTTGGACAAGACGTGCACACAGCTAAGTACGTAAAGTGGAGAGTAAACTCAACGAGCTAAACTAATAACAAAGCGATTTTCAAACGTATCAACGGAAACGCCATGGAGTTTAACAATCGTTTGCTATTGAAGATCATTGAGCTGGTGAGTAACAGTTGTTGACAATTTATTTATACATACATATATACATATATATATGTATGTATTCTATATAACTATTTTATATGTGTCGCTGTGTGGCTATATACTTTTGTCTATGATATGAGTCCTGTTGAAACTGTTTTCATTTCTGTGTCGCAGCTCCCTTTTGGGATTCTCTTCTCTTTCCTTTTTTCCCCTTACTTCTTACGCCGGCT
The DNA here is from genome assembly GCA_035045825.1 of Drosophila eohydei. Taxonomy (NCBI): domain Eukaryota; kingdom Metazoa; phylum Arthropoda; class Insecta; order Diptera; family Drosophilidae; genus Drosophila; species Drosophila eohydei. The sequence goes on along the minus strand of JAWNOT010000036.1, from coordinate 10,170,134 downwards.
GCTGTTACGAAGTTTGTTCTTGTTTGTCGTCTTCTTTTTGTTATTGTTGTCGTCTCTTGATTGTTATATTCCTACCCTTGTCTTATTTGCCTTGAAGCAACCGGTTTGCATTGCTCAGACTCGTTTTCATTATTGGTCATGACTTCATTTGAAGTTTCTTTTTTTGGCAGTGCGTTTTGTTTTTCTTTTTGGTTTTTGTTTTTATTTGTGTTCTTGTGCGTGCTTCCTTTTTTTGTAACTGCGTAGTTCTCTAATGCGTGGCTGGCATTGTGAGTGAGTCTTTTGTGATTCCAGGCCCGGCATGATGTCATTAATCTTTTGAGATCATTTGACCAATTGTATTCGAAGATACATATGTATCCCCCCCCCCCCAAAAAAAAAAAAAATAATGAATCGACGCGTCGCCGCGCTCCATGAACATGTAGCTTGAGAATAGTAACAACAAAAGCCATCAACTCGCTTTGACTTCCGCCGATTTCGCATGCCGCAATGATGCTCTCCATCCATGATGTCACCGTTGCGCAGATTACTTGATGTGAATTCCCATAGTTTATTTATTTTGGGTTTTTGCTTGCTTTCAACTCGACGGGTCTTGATCGCGACTGCCTGCAAGCGTAAACAAATATTTTGTTTATTAAAAATTGAGATTTGGCAGAATTTGAATGAAGATCGGATTAAAAAATGAAGTGGCGAATGCCGTTCTGTTAACTCAAATTACGCAGTCTGCAACATTTCACTTTTAGCCCTCTTTACTTTAGCTAATTGCACTTTTAAGCTGACAAAAATGGGATATTTGTTTTGAAAACATATTTAAATTCATTTAAACAATTACGTTTATCAGCTGACCTCGTTTAATGTATGTGCTTGTTTTGCAAATTTTAATTGTTTACAGTACTTACTTGGGGCATTGATAGCGGTGACTGCAGTGCAACATGACGCATGCAGCTCAGTTCACAGATTTGGTGCCTTATCGCCTTGGGTTGACTTAACCCGGTCATCCCATTCAGAATAACTTTTTTGCAGGGTATATAGGTTGTCAGCAATCGTTGCCTTCCTGTCAATCAATCTTTCTAAGACTTGGCATTTGGAGTATATTGGAAAATTTCAGAATTTCGGAAATTTCGACATTCGTTTCAGTACAATTTTGGGTTTTATTGAACTCAGAGACTTGGTATATGTAATAATATATTTTAGAGGTATATATAATATTTTTCGCAATTTTTAAGTAAAAAATCTTCAAATACATTTCTTTGAGGCGTCTCAAAGCAGACAAATTGATACCATCTAGAGTATTATAGATAGATACCGTATATATATAATATATATAATGCTATATATTGCAGCGTGAGCAAGTATTATGCAGTCGGCTACAGACGACTGCAACGTTCTGACTGGTTTTTTAGGTCTGTGGATCAGAGTTAAATATAGAACATTTGCCTTTGCAATGCTTACAAATTTCAAGTGAACAATTTGTCGCTTAATTTAGCAACTATTTTAATCTTGACTTTCAATTAAGATACACGCATATGTGTAGAATTTATATATATATTATAGATATATATGAAAATAGATTATAGACTCAAAACATAGGCGCTGTTCAAGAAGCATCCATGGATTAGGCTGTTGTTGCTGCTTTTCTTGGTCGAACTAGACATAAACAAATTATAGATTGGGAATGAATCAGATTGAGATCAATATATAAATACTTTAAGCCGTAATTGGTTGCGGCCATACGCCCAGATCAAGACTCGAGTGTGTGTGCGTGGCAACCTATATTGTGTATAGGGGACCACACCTTAAAGGTATATAGCTTGAGTTTTGTGGGAATTTTCATAGCTCTCGGGCTTTGGCTGGGTAATTAAATAAAACGAAACGAAACGAAACGAAATGAAATGAAATAAAATCAAACCAAGACGCGCCTCAAGCAGCGTCAGCCGATCACGAACTGATTGTGATAATGATGATGATGTCATAATATTAGCAAGTGCGAACGCAAACGGATTCACATTACGCATACGCCATGTGCGCCAGCGTTGGGGCAGCCGACAAAGGTCGAAGCTGCGGGCGCTGCATTGAATAAACAATAACAAAAATAATGTGTGCGAGTGTGGCATAGCTAATTTTTAATATTTTGTTATTGTTGTTGCCATTGGGTCATTTAATGAGCTAAACAGCAGCAGCAACAGCAACAGCAACAGCCGCCGCAGCAACTACCAGCGTCTGAGTCATCTTCATTCAATAATATTGAACACTCGTAATATTTGAACATTTCAACATTCTTTGGCGAAAATATTTGTTTTTGGCTTCTGGGAAACGCTGGTCACGGGCTCTGAGCCCAAGGCGTTGCAGATAAGGCGAGGCATTTAGTGTTTGCATTAGATATGCATACATACAGAGAGATGTGAGCACAGTCGACTTCATGTTCGACCTCTATTCAAGTCTTCTTTTGCCACTTTTGGCACAGCAACAACAACAACAGCAGCAGGCAGCAGCAGCAACAATTCTTGCAACACACTCGCAAATCTGTTTACGAGCTAATAAATGTTTTAACTGCGAATCTGTGCGCGCTATTTGTAGCGCATTTATTATTGTTGTTCGCATTGTTAATTTATTTGCGCGCTCTTCTTCTGCTTCGTGTTTGTTGCTGTTGTTTTGTGGGGCATGGCCCAGTGTTGCCTGCCCGGAGCATTGGCCATTGTCAATGGCGTGTCAGCGTCATATAATTAATTGCTAAATGCCCTGCCCCTCGCCTACTCCCTACCTCCTTCTCCTACCCCTAACTAAGTACGTTACAAATCGTAGCCAATTGCAAATGAAACTGATATATGGGCATGGCTCGAGTCGATCAGTTTCAAATTCATTGTTGCATGTTTGCTTTCCAGTCGCTTAGGCTTAACTTTTGGACAGCCAATGGACAGGGCTCATAACAAATGGAAATTCCAGCTAACGATCGTTAACACAAAGTTAGCAAATTGCTAAAAAGTTCAATGAATTCGTTTACCCAATTTATTTCCATAGCCCCGAGTTTTCCACTAAAATAAACTTCAATCTGTAGATGCTATAAGCTTGAGTCTTTAATGCTATTTCCAAATTCACTAATTTCACATATCTAACTCGGAGACATTCTCCACTCGTAACTTTATGCATGAAATTCCTTGGAATTGACCCCATTGAATCAATCTTCTTTACGCAGCCAAATGGAATTGTTGAAAATCTTTCGTTTTCAGGCGCTGTAAATCGTGTTCCAGAAAAACATAAAACAAAAACTATTTCTTCTCGAAGTTTATGCATTTTTCGTTGCCTCGAAATATTATTTGATTATAAACAAAATTTGACAAGAATAATAAAAAATAGTACAACTTTTATGTTTAGTCCATGATTTTGGTAATAAACTAAAAGTTTGTATATAGTCGAGGCAGTTTAGGCATATCGAATATATCAGTTCAGGTAGCCTGAAAAAGTGGATTCTTACTTTTACTGTTAGATTCGATTAGTTAATGCCCGCTCAAAAAGTGACATGAGCATATTAGCTTGAAGCAATATCCCTTTGAGCGTCTTCAGATATTGCTGGACTGTAAATTTTGAATATATATAGACGTCTGCTCACCTACTAATATAACGCCTAGACATTTCCATATGACACAAAACATGGCATAATTGCAGCTTTATAAATATCAAACTTTAAAAAATAGCTTCTTCAATAGATTAAAGATATTATATGGACGGGGGCGTGGCAAATTGTATAGTACTATAGCTGCCAAAGGCATTGAGCTCTGTTGGACCCCATCTGAGCTAAGAGCTCGCCGTGTGATCCACTTTCATTTAAATTACACAGAATATCGATAGCAAATAGCAACAATGGGCGCCAGTTAGTAATTATTTGGCATACAAATTTTATTTGTTGTTGCTTAATTTGTGCCTTTTTATCATCCAAATTTATTTGCTACTAATGGGCGCGACGTAAACAATAATAGAAACACATGCCCAGGCTTTCAAATATAATGGGTACATATCTCTCTCTCTCTCTTTCTCTATCTATCTCTCTATTTATATATATATGTATATATACCGATATAACTGTGAGCCTGTGTGCATTATCTCTAACTTAATAAACATGCTACCTTAATGACTTCGTCGCTGTTGTTCGTTGCTGTTCAAGGCAGCTCATATTACAAATCAAACAACTGTCAATGTGTGTGTGTGTGTGTGTGTGTGTGTGTGTGTCTGTGGTAGCCTTGACAGGATATGTAACCATGTCTCATCCTTTTAGCTAGCAATTAACGGCGTCTAACAGCGTCTCTAATTGATTGATTGATTGCCCCAGTTTAGCAGGAAGCGTTCTCTTGCATACATACACAGCCGATAGCAATAAAAGCATGTATGTATATGTTATATGTATATACATATATATGGGGTTAGCTTAATAGATCCATTTGTTGACAATGCGCCATCAATATTACGGCCATTTGTCATATCAATATCTAAATAATTTTCACATTTGATAAGCAAATTGGCTTTACTTCATGGGGAATTCCGTATGGCATTAAGTCCCTCGACTTATAGCCGAATTATAATAGCAACAGGCAATACGACTTAGCGTTGACATATCAATGCGACTTCTTGATGTCTAAGTGCGGGCAACTCAAATCGAATGAATGGATCAATGGTTAGATGGATATATTTATAGATGTATATATAGATATATAGATAGATAGATATATAGATAGATAGAAAGATAGATAGATAGATATATAGATATATAGATAGATAGATATATAGATAGATAGAAAGATAGATAGATAGATATATATATAGATAGATAGATAGATAGATATATAGAAAGATAGATATAGATATATAGATAGATAGATAGATAGACAGACAGACAGATAGATAGATAGATAGATAGATAGATAGATAGAAAGATAGATAGATAGATAGATTGATAGATAGATAGATAGATATATAGAAAGATAGATATAGATATATAGATAGATAGATAGATAGATATATAGATAGAAAGATAGATAGATAAATATACAGATATATAGATAGATAGATAGACAGATAGATAGATAGATAGATAGATAGAAAGATAGATAGATAGATAGATAGATTGATAGATAGATAGATAGATAGATAGATAGATAGATAGATATAGAGAAATGGACAGAGATATATAAATAGATTGCCTTATAGATAAAACGATTGATAGATAGATGGATATATCGATAAGCGTATGCAATGTATTAAGATAGGATTGATATTAAGACAGAGAGATGAATCTGTAGATAGATAGATATATTTATGGATATAGATGTATAGATAAATATAATGTTAGACAGAAAAGAGCTTAACCTAACCAGAAAAGACACTATCGATAAATCCTTGTGCTATCAATACTTAGAGTCTCTGTGAGTACATTTTTCTGTGTGGAAGAAATATTGTGATGGGAATATTGTATTGCTGCTGTATATTCTTGCTGCTCCTCTCTATGTATCAAGTTCTATAAAAATGAACAAAATGTTTGTGAATGCACCTTTCTTCTTCTGTCTTCATCTGTGCTCCACAGCTGATTCTGTCTCCACCTATGTTCCGTGTCAGTCTGTCTGTCCAGTTGTGCAGTTGTTCACTCGTCGTGCTGCCTCCCGTCTGATCCAAAGTTTCAAGCGCTAATCGCAGATCTTCACGGCGAGCATTATAATTCTGATCGAGAGCGTGACGGATCAGAGCTATAGCAGCCAGGCGATGCTCGTCTGTGGAACACTGACCGGCTATCTGATCATATGCAGTGCATTGAGCATAGGTAATATCGCCCCACGTTGATCCTCGGCAGTTGCCCGCCAGCCTGACTGCATATCCCATTGCAATTGCAGGCCACTTGCTGGGCGCCAAGCTGGACAAGCGCATCGATATACTCTTCACGGTGGCCGGCTGCGTGCTCTTCGTCTCGACGGGCGCCACCATATTCGATCGCTGGATGCAACGCTACGAGATCGCCAGAGATAAGAACAGCATCTTGGCCGCTGGAGTGCTGGCCTTTGCCACGGCCGCCATTTTTATCGCTGACACATTTGTCATATTCCATGACCAATAAATGCTCGACATATTCAAGCAATTTCAGACATTTTATTGTTAGATGAATCATTGGGCCTACGAGTGGGCAGCTAGAGTTAGTCATTGAAATACAGCTAAAGCATGTGCTAATTAAAATTCTGGTACCATAACTATTCAATTAGCTTGCGTTTCCAACTATTGGGCTATAGAGGGAACAGCAATACAAGTAGAAGTGCTCGAGTCGGGAGTGCACGACTCGGAAATACCCCGAAACTTGCGCAGAGCTGCTATTTGAATCCATTCTACTCTTCTTTTACACACACATAGCACACACCCACACACACGTATGTAGCTGCTGCGCTCTGGGATTTATTCATTCACAATGGACGGGTTTACCTATTTGGCATATGGCTTGAAGGGCGACCAAATAAGCGCAATAAACAAAGAAATTGCAATTTAAACTAAAACGATTTGAGATATAATATTCGCAATGCTCTTATTATCATTTTGGATGATTCTATTCAATATGTGGACTGGGCTTTGTACATAAATGGGAGTAGCTAAGTGTTAGGCACTGTCTATAATATTTCATTCTATTAGTAGATGAAATAACTCAGCTGAAGTTCTCTGGAATTGTTATTTGATAATAATTTATTAATATATATTTTGTTTTTTTTTTGTATTTATTTGTTTATCCCTATATTTGTTATTTTATATTTTATTATTTATTTATTACTTATTATTATTTATATTTATTATTTTATATTTATATTTATTTCAATTTCGTTGAGTTTTGATTAGATTCATTTATATCTTCTATTGATAAGATCTTATTTATATGTCTCTATATTAGCTATACGAGCTCATGTAATATAGTGTATGCAAATATGATAGCGACTATCTGTTATAGAAGAAAGTCTATTATTTATAGAGTATATATTATGTATGTACACAGTTAATATAGATCATTTATAGTAAATAGATATATCCTAGGCAAAACTCAGCTCAAATCTACTTTGCTCTCTCACCTAGTTAACTATTGTTTTGCCATTATTAATGATGTGTTTTATGTATTTACAGGGTATTGCCATTGCCTGCGTTGTGCTCTATGAGGTGGTTGGCGACTTGACCAAGCGCCCATTGATTGTGTGCGGCACCATTGTGGGCTACACAATCATCTGCGCTGTCCTACTGATCGGTTAGTAGCCAAAAAAAAAAAAAAAAGCATTTGCTAGTTCTGATCTCAATTCATTCTCTCTCTCTCCCTCTCTCTGTCTGTGTAGGACACGTGATCGGTTCGGTCGTGGAGAAACGTCTCAATGCACTGCTCTCGCTGCTCGGCTGCATTCTGTTCGTGGCCTCAGGTGCCCTGGTCATTGATGAGTGGCATGATGCCTACGATTTCTTGAAGGACAGCAAGCGTAACGCCATCGCAGCTGGATCTCTGATGATAATCAATGGCGCCGTCTTTCTACTGGACACGCTGTCCATTTGCAGAACGTAAGCCCCAAAACACAAGGGGTATCCATACAAAGAACTACGTCTATATCTCTATATATCTATAAAAAATTTTTTTTGTGAATCGAAATTCTCATGGCTTCTGTGTGGGTCATAAAATGCGAATAATGAATCTTGCATAAACTATATATATAAACTATATATATATATATATATATTTGAATATCATGTACACCCATCTATATACTATATAATTGTTCGTTTTTTTTTATATAAATATACGTATACTATATATGATAATGTCTATTAAGCACTCAAGCTAAATTCAGTTGTGCACGAAACAAAAATTTGCTAAACGAATATTAAATTGTTAACAGGAATCCATTAAATATGTACACATATATACTGTAAAACTGGTAAATCTGTTTATTCTGGCACTGGCGCTTGTTTTTCCGCACAGCTGCCTTCCGGAAAATGTGCACACCTGAATGGACGCCACCTGTCCGCTGGCAGGTGGTTGACAACCTCACATTTACTATTCATTCCATCCGAGATGCCATGCACAAAGATTTATATGCCTTACTAATGCACACATCTTGTAAAGATGTATTCTATATATTATGCTATATTACTCTCTACAGGATATATCGAATATTTAATAACATTTAATTATCAACTTGAAAACTGTATGACAAATGTTTGTTTTTTTTTTTTTGTAATATTAAAAGTACAATGCTAATTCACAAACTTCCTTGGATTGTTTTTTAGATTATATGAAGTACTAGGCAGGTCTTTAAGTAAATGTTAAGTGAAACATGCGAATTTCATATGCTTCTGCAGGGTATTTAGTGTGCGGTGCGCTGGTTTCTTTCTGTTTCATTGTCTTTGTGCGTGTGACTTTGTCGTTGTCGTTGTCGTTGTCTGGGCTACTTAGTTAAGCAATTTATTTAATTTTTTAATTTATTTTTTACCCACCCCGCCCACTAACTAGGCGCGCCCCTGTGCCGGTCTTTAAGGAAGAGCCGCGACAGAAGACAGACAAAGTTGAGAAAAATCGGTTTTAGACGGAGCCACAAATGCCGCTAAGCAGATTCATATTACAATTTACCTGTGACGTGCGCACAGCACAAAAGACTTCGAGCCGCGTTGTGATTTAAATTAACATTTTTTTCTTTCGTATGTTTTTTGTTTTTGTTATAATTATATTGTTAACTAATTTGCAATAAGTATTTAATTTGAGTTTTTATTTTGTATTTGACAATTTTTTTTGGCCAATTTTCTTTGTAATTATTTTGCGTTTGACATTGCAGGACAGGGCTTCCTCTTGGAGGTAGATTAAGTAAAAATAACTATGTGAACTTAAGGCAGTTGGGAAATGCCTCTGAAATGGACGTGTCAGCTGGATAATGGCCCAAAACACGCGGGTTGGATTTCTAAAGAAATCGACGCCTATGAAGCGACATTAAGAGATATGTGCCAACTGCAAAGTCTTCAATCAAACCAATATATTCCCTATATGAAGTTAAACTAGTGTTAAATGGTATTTTTATCCCACTTCAAGCAGACACTACTATTTTTATGAACGACTGAATTTGGATCATTTTTCCACTCAAGCCACAAAGTTTATATGTTAGGTTTGCAACAAAAAGCATTTAAATGAATATGAATTATGTTAATCTGAATATTCTTTTCATATATTGCGTTTATCACTAAATTGTCTAGTTCAAAATTTACAGCTCAGCCGCATTACTATTTTTGTGTACATAGCTGTGCTCTGAGCTGACTCTGCCTAAAGAACTTTGCACAGCTTCTCTTATTGCTGAAGGCATGTTTCAGAAATCGAAAGCTGGATCGAAGTATTATATCAAATGTAATATTGCCTCGCAGTTGGTTAACAAGAACTGAATGCCGCAGGATTGTTCTATGCTGTTCTTAGTTTTTAAAGATGTCTTGACCAAAACTCCCCGATTTACGTGTTTAAGTATGCTTTCACTATATAAATGCCTTTATATTTTTGACTTCTCTGCCAAGCTTCATTCAATTTGTTTCTGTGGCACAGATTTCAAATCATTTCGAAAAAAATTTATCTCAACTTCTGAACAAAATTTACCAAGCCTAGAAAAAATGGGAACTAACGAACAGAAGCCGAAACTCATGGCCTGCGATTTCGAGATCAACGGCAACGTGAAGAAGGAGGCATTCGAGCTGTTTGCCGCCGCTCAGGCAAAGATCTTGGGCTTACGTGGCTATATAAAGAAAGTCTCTGACGACAAGTACAATGGCCAGCTAGAAGGTGAAGGCAAGGTGATCGAAAAATTCCAAAGCCTTATCAAGAGCGCAGCTGAATATGTTTCTGCCATCAAGGATTTCATCATAAAGAACATGAAAGTCATTCAAGAATATACCTATTCGACCTTTGAGGTCAAGAAGTAAGCCGACATCTGATTAATATGCTAATAACTTGGCTATTATCTAATGTATTTTGTTCAAATACTATCGCCCAAAGTGAACTTTATGTAGCCTATGTGGGTCATGAAATGTGACCTGATAAGATATGCCTGTATAAACGTTGTCTTGGTCACATTAAAGCATATTCTATTCTTTGTCATCACCAAACTGATCGTGATGATCAGCTGAAATTCATGTTAAACGTTGCATGAGTTCACTGCAAATGTACAGTTAGTTGTGCAGGTAAATATTCGTACAAAACATTCTTAGGTACATACGTAATGTATGTGAACATGCTTGGGTACTAACCCATATGCCAAAAAGCCGCAAAAATTAAAGGAAATTAACTGAGGCAAGACAGTGGCCACTGTGGCACCATCGGCAGCTAATCAGTCGGCTAACTGCGACGGCGACGACGCAAACGGGCAATGATTGCGGTCGCGGCGAATAAATCGGTGTAATTGCAACGCAGTGGCAACGCCGACGAAGCGAAGAGAGCAGACGCAACAGTGCTGACAGCTTTTGAAAGTGCTGAGCAAATCATTTCTAGCTTTTGTTTTTAGTCGCCAATTGCCAGCGTGAGGGATTTGAAAGTTTAGTAATTGACTTAGATCGTACATAAATTTTGATTATCGTGTGAAATTGGTCGAGCTCATTGCTCTTATAACTAACATCTATTTCAAGGTTAATTAATTTACTTATGTTAATTGGTTTTTATGGTAAATCACTGAATTACTAATACTATTCTAGTTTACTTTGCCATCTATATATTAAGCAAGTCATTGTAACTTATATGCATACGAAATGCTTGCTCATTTGTGGCTTGAAAATGGCTAAAGCAGCCAGAGCTGCTAGTTGACTTCAGCGATTGGCGCAGTCGCAATCGAATTGGAGGAGTCGTCGTCGTTGCCGTTTCCATCGCCATCGCAATCGCCGTCGCCGAAGCCATTGTCAGTTAGTTTGCTTTGAACACTCGTACGTGAAAGTTGACGCTGCGCTCGCAACTCAAAGAAAAAAGCTTTGCCAAAACAATTTTGAAAGCGCAGGCGTGCAACGGCTTTTTTCCTCTTTCTATCCACGATTTGTTTTTCTTATCGTTTGAGTGTTTTTTTTTTACGTGTATTATGTAGTGAAAAGCATATGAATTTTGTGCATATTTTAAAGAGTTGTTTCGCGTTACACATTGTTTTTTGTATTTTGTATTTTTTCCTCTCGTAATTTTATGATCTGTGCAATTTTGCTGAAAACTAATGAAACTATGCAGCAACATTAATAACAACAGGCGAGACAACAAAAGTCAACAACAGCAATTACGAGTGCTTCGTACCAGCCCATTACGACCAGAGGAAGTGGTAAGCAAATATGCATTGCATATGTTTTTTGCCTGCTATTTATAAGCAAATAATAATAATAAAAATAATGGCCTAAAAAGCGAAAAGCCCAAATCTGGCTGATAATCTGACTAGCTGACTGGCTGACTCTCTGTCTATCCCAGTTGACATACTTAGTGTGCAGGGACATATACACATACAGATCGCTAAATGCAGATATACAAGCACGGGGATATAGATGCAGATACAGATACAGATACAGATAAATTTGCACAGATACAAACAAGCTAGACATAACCTCATTAAAGCTGTCGCTGCTGTTGTCCTCATTTTATCCGGCTGCCACTAAGCCCAGCCATCATGGAGTTGGAGTTGCCGTTGCCGTCGCAGTCGCAGTCGCAGTCTCCGTCGGCGTCGCAGTCGGAGCCGTCTTCGATTATTGAGCCGTTTGACTTTTTCTCAACAGCGACGAACCTGTTACCAAAGTAGCAAAAAAAGAGTATAAAGAAAAAAGAAATAAATATAAATATAAATATATATATATATATATATATATATATATATATATATATATATATATATATATATATATATATATATATATATATAAATAAAAAACATCAAGCTGCCTCTGGCAGCCTCTAGAAATCTGTATGCCAGACAATCTTAAAGCTCTTTTTCTGTCGATACACTTCAATTAGATCAGGGTAGCAAAACATGTTCATTCAGGCTTTGCGGGTTTACGCATGAATGAACCAGTTACTGTAGCTGAACTTCGCATAGTTTCAGCTCAAAGACATAACTTAATCATTTTATCGCTAATAGTTTTTTGCGTTAATCAAACTAGGAAAACTGGGATCAAACCGAATTAATTATATTTTTATCTATATTAATTTCTGTTTGCTTTCATTATTTAAATATTTTGACATTAACATTGATCTAAGGCATTTACAGTTACATCTATAGAGTATGCGCAGTTCGATCTTATTAAATGTTTTTCCATTTTGATTTTACTTAACTTTTAGCTTGTATTTGTTATTCCTGTTGTTGTTGCCATGAACTTGCTTTTTGGCCAAAAGCCTGGGTTGGCCAAAAAGAAAAAAAAACAGCTTAGCACTCGCGGCACGCCGCATTTCGGAGCAATTTTCGTTTGGATTCGCCCGCCTCAATTTGCTGCCCCCCCCTGGGCTCCCTCCACCCCTTCGGCGTTGCTCCATTCCAGTTGCTATACGCACGGTTAACCCCAGACAACATGAAAATTATTACATTACCGTGCCGCATCATTATAATTGGCGCGCTTGAAATCTACTTTTGCCACAGCTTCAATTTGCCACACGTTTTGTTGTGCCCACCTGCCCACCGGCCCCCTCTTCTTACCTCTATTCCCGTTTCTAATCGACGTCAGCGTCATCGGCCAAAAGGAATTGAAAGTGCGCGCGCATGCGCAATTAAGGCCAAGTGCGCAAAAAAAAAAACAAACAAAACAAAAGCAAAACTCAACTAAATAAAATAAAATAAAATAAAATAAAATAAAAACAAGAAACTGAGACCCAAAAACAAAACAAAAAAAAAAAAACAGCGCACAAAGTGTATAAAAGTCAACTGAAAAAAATACAACAACAACAACAACAACAACAAAGGCAACAAAAGCTTCCAACTCGAAGGCTGAAGTGGAGCGAGTGCCGCAAAAATTCACTTTTTATATTTTGGGGGCACACAGAACGCGACTCCAGCTCAGCCTCGTTATAAGCAACATGTCTAGAGCTACACACGCACACGCACACACAGGTGTGTGTTGATGGCGAGCTGGTGAAAATCAACATACAGGTTATACAGATTTATGATCACTTTCTGATACTGTTCGCTGAGTGCGTCCGTTCATCAGGCGCCCGACTGCCCAAGCGTCCCACCGTCTCACCAACCCGCCTCACCCCTCTTCCTCCGTCCGGCTATCTGTTCGTCTATCTGTGCCCGCGCAAATGTAGGTGAGCTTCAGCTGTATGTATACCCCACCTGTGCACATTGTACCTGTACATAGATGAAAACACATTAGCGCAAGAAGATGTGCGCCCGTCCAGCCACAGATCGAGGTCATCGCAGCTAGCCAAGTCGAAAAGATCTTGGTGAAAAGGCAATTTGAATGTCACGGCGATTATTATGCATGATTCGAACTCGTATTCGAGTTCGAATTCGAATTTGCCATTTATTATAAATTATTTGTCGCTTCATCCAGCAAATGCATAGATACGAAAGTTTAAAATTTTGTTAGTAAAGAATTTTGCAATTTGTATATATATATATTCGATAACTTATCCCATTTCTTTATCGATAATAATCGATAGTTTCGTTTATAGTCTAAATTTTGTAACTGTTTGGGCATAAGTTCTCAAATTTTCTGTCTTTTTAGTTGCATAATGTTTCATGCCTTTTTTCTGGTTTGAAATATAGCGATTCAGTTCCAGTTCCAGCTCCGTTTTCAGCTTCATTTATAGCAAAGATAGCGATTGATTCTTCAGTTGAACTTCTTGGCTTCAGTTACACTTGTCAGCTCCAGCTGCAGCTTTAACTCCAGCCCCAGCTTTAGCTGGAGTTACCAGTTCCAGTTTATAGCTCCATTAAGAGCTTTAATTTAAGTTCCGGGTCCAGTTCTAGCTCCAGTTCCAGCTTTATTTATAGTACAGATTGTGATTCAGCTTCTGCTCAAGTTTTTAGCTCTAGTTTCAGCTTTTGAGTCAGTTTTCAGCTTCACTTGCAGTTCCAACTGCAGCTCCGATTACATTTATAGTAAATATAGCGAGTCATTCTTCAGCTCCAGTTCCACTTATCAGCTCCAGCTCCAGCTCCACTAGCACTTGCAGCCTTAGCAGCAGCAGATTTCAGTTCAGTTCCAGTTTTGGCTCCAGTTGCAGCTTCAACTGCAGCTCGCAGCTCCACTTCCAGGTCCAGCCCCACTTCCAGCTGCTGCTGCATCATCCCAGCATTCCCGCTGCCGCTTGCAATAATTGTAAATTGCATAGAACGCGCTTCGGTCACGGCTCGATGGCGCTGCCACTGCCGCTGGCTCCAGCTTGGCTGGAGTTAAGACTTCCTTGGTTGCGTTTCCCATGGCAAGAGCTCGGGAGAAGAACGTCTTTATATCCATTCTGTTGGCTGGCAACAAATTGCGGCTTAAATGTCGCTTGCCACACAGAACAAAGAACTCTGAATGTTCGTCAGCGTCAGCCGAAAATCTCTCACGGCAGCGGCTTGTGCTTGCCATACCCTGTACTCGCTGCCAATAGGCTATGATGAGCGAGAGACAGGCTAGAAACTGGTCAATGAAATTCAAATCAAATTGAAGGTGGGCAGCGAAGCTTCCAGAGTTCATCAATATCAAGGCCAATTGTCAGCTTTTTTCAGGGTATTTTGTGTTGCTTTTGCTGATGTTGGCATAAACTTGGCTCTTAGCCTGACTTAATGCAAACAAACGGCAGCAACAATAACAAAAATAAGCCTTGGGCCACACATCAGCGCATCAGCAGCAGCTGGAAAGTGAGCGGGAATCGGATTGGAAATGGGAATGTGTCGATGTGTCGCTGTGTGTGTGTGTGCGACAATGGCAATATCTATGAACATTGCCAAGCATATTTCCGATTGTTTATTTATTCTTTGGCAAAGACAACGGCCAATGTCTATATGCGCCGCGATTTCGGGCGAATGCGACGCGCCAGATAAACAAAACTGAGCGTGACTAATGGCTGACCAAGCCCCAAGACGACGGCAGCAGCAGCGGCAACAACGTGGGAAAGCTGGCATTCGCCCACGTTATATATTTTCTGATCTTTGGCTAGGATTTGTTTGCAGCTGGCAATTGGCAGCGGACAACGGGCAGCGGGCAATGGCCAGTGAAAGCGTTTGTTGCATGTGCCACGGCTGCCTGCTCCGCATTCGTAATTGTTGCTCTTGTGCCGATTCAAGCGTTGGTCATTTAATTGCCCCACAGCCGTGAGCCCGGATATCGGGCTGATATTATTACCCCTATCTTCCCCGGCGTTTCGCATCTGTTAATTGGTCATGTAATTGACCGAAACTGGATTTGCATATGCGTCGCAACTGTCATAGCTGGCATTGCCATCATCATTAGCAACAGCAACAAAAGCGACAACAACAGCAACAGCAACATACAGTGCCAACTTCCTGCGCTGTTAGGCATTCGCGTCGAGTTGGCCCGTACCAAAAGCAGTCAAAAGCATAAATTTCAGCTCATTTGCGTTAAATCGTCGCTGCGATCCGTTGTCAGGGGCAAGAATTCGGGCTCATTACGCCAACGCGTTTGCGACAATTTAAGGTCAATAGTTTTTCACAATAGTATTACACGGAAAACACGTAAAAACACGTCTAAATGTATTATAAATAAAGCCCATTGAGCCATTAAACTGGCCTACATGCCTACATGCCTACATGCCTTGCACTATATATAGGCATTCTATAGTGCTTTACATAGATAGCTTTACCCTGTACTCGTCGCGTGCGGGAAGCGAGTCTCAGAATGCTTATCGAACTTGCAAGTGATCGATAACATGTTCCGATAAATATCGTGAGTAGATTTTGAAACATTAGTCACAGATTATACTATTTTCTATAATTTCAAATGTTCTAGTGTTATCGATATCGATATTATTACTCGCCCATATAGCTATTTGTCGTTCTTATGCGCCGACAGATTATATTGCTCTATTTGTATGTTTAAATTATACTTAAATTAGAAAAATCTAACAAAAACAAATTTTGCAATATATCGATAACACGTTTCTCATAATTTATCGATATATCAGGCTCAAGATATTTAATTGTTATTATCTTTATTATTTTGGATTATTAAAAATTATATTCAAGCTTTAATATAATATACTATGCTGTTTTGCAATATATCGATAACACGTTACTCATAATTTATCGATATATCAGGCTAAAGATATTTAATTGTTATTATCTTTATTACTTTGGATAATAAAAAAATATATTCAAGCTTTAATATAATATACTATGCTGTTTTGCAATATATCGATAACACGTTTCTCATAATTTATCGATATATCAGGCTAAAGATATTTAATTGTTATTATCTTTATTACTTTGGATAATAAAAAAATATATTCAAGCTTTAATATAATATACTATGCTGTTATCGATGATCGATAACTATAAAAACGTTATTATACATTTGTTCGGTAGCCGATTTCGCCAAGAAGATTCTTCACGTGCAAATTAGCGCTATAAAGGGAAGCTAATAGGATGTCCTGTAAAATTCGATTTTAGCTAAGAAACATTAAGAATTTGCTCCAAATTAGCTTTAAAAGCGCGTCCAGGCAGTAATTCCTGTGTGAGCACATATACAGGGTATGTGCCAGTTGAGCTGATGAGACAAACAATTGCTCACTTGTTATACGTTTTTGCCAAACTTCAACATTTTCGGTGATGGCTGCCCGCATCAATTCAGGCCACTTGATTGTTTCGGGCTTTGCCCATATGGAAATAAAAGCAAACAAAAGCTTTTGCCAGCAGCTATGCATAGATAGTTAGATACCCAACTTGGGCTCTAGCTGGTCAGTGGGTGTACTTGTAGTGCTTCGAAAGCACACAGCGCACAGCACTCAGCAGGCTGAGTAGAGTCGACAACAATGAAACAAAAGCAGCAACAGTTAACTGTGTTTGGCTATAGCCATTCAATGAAGCCCTGTTATGTTGGCCAACTTTATGGACTACTACCGAATCATATGTTCAAATTTAGTACAATTTCTACAGCAAAATACTCCACGAGTCGAGAGAGAATCATTAAAAAGTTAATTAATCCGCATCAACAAGGAAATACGTTTTAGGCTGGCCATAGCCAACTGCTCAATACTCTGCCATCAATTACATTTCAAGTTTCACCAGCAACTTAATTGTATATAATATATAACTTAAATATAAACTGATATATTTATAGGTATATAGTTATAGTTATTTATAGTTTAAAATATTTTATCTCTTTTTAAAGATATCTTGAGAAAAGAATTTCCTCTAAGATATCTGCAAAGGTGCATTGGATCTATATACTTTGCGAGAGCTGTCAGAAAAATTGTTGATATTTGTGTGTAAATGAAAAATATGAAAATATAGAGATTCTACAAGAGATATTTGCAAATAACAAAAGTTAATTTAATTGTTAATATATAAATTTATCATAATATATATATATATATATATATATATATATATATATATATATATATATATATATATATATATATATATATATATATATAAAATATGTTTTTTATTGCAAAAATAATAAAACATATATATTATTATATATTATATTAAATTCGATTTTTTTTGTTTTTTGTTTTTTATTGAAGAAAATAATTGTATTCAGAATTTCTAAAAAATATTTTTTTTATTAAAAACTAATTTTAAATACATTTAAAATATATTTATTATTGAAGATAATCGAAGAAGAGAAAGAAATATAGAATTTTTGTTTTTATATATAATTAATTTAATTGAAAGGAATTAAAAGAAAACTCTTTCAGATAAAGAAATATAATTTATATAAAAAATATTTGCTAACTTATTTAATATTCAATAATATTATTATCAAAAATAGAAGCAGATTGAAAGATGGAAATTCTGTATTTTTGTACAAAGAAAAAATAATAAAAAGGGCGCTAAAGAATTTATTTGCTACAGATGTTAGATAACTCTAAAATAAGTTTTAAATATATTTTTTGTATTATTATTATTTAATTTGTTAATAATAATACTTTTCGAAGATAAAAGAATACATTAATAATAATTATAATAATAATTATAATAATAATAAATATAATAACAATAATATAAATAATTAATATAAAATTAAAAAATCCTTTCCACAATGTCTTCATCCTGTCGGAAGTCAGGGTATACAGGAGTCAATCAATTTTGCGAGCTACGGACTGAGCTTTAATAAGTTGCGGAAGCATTTAAAGCTTGAGCTTGGTTTTCTCTATTCTTTGTGCGCGCGCTGAGATCAGCTCAGCTAATTGAACGCATTAAATGTGGTATTAAACGGTAATCATAACGATTAGCTGCACTGGGAAAAGGTCGCTGATGACATTGACTGACATTCACCCAGTTCCTAATGCCAATTGGAAATTTCAGTGGTCAAAACGAATGGCTGGCTGACTGGTTGGCTGGTTGGCCCACTCCCATTCGAAAGATTGAACCCAGAGTCGATTATGTAGACGCCCCCAGCCGCGCCTCTTGCCACAGCTAGACAGCGCCAAGGTCGTTGCTGCTGATGATGTTGGGCCACTTGCGGCTGTCACTGGAACTGGTCGCACAGCCCGTTGCCGTACACACCCAGCACACACACACATGAGTGTGTGTGTGTGTGTGTGTTAGCTGCTTTCCAACATGGCTTTATTTATGCCCATACATTAATGTCAATCGGCGGGGCGGTCTCGAGTTCCGTTTACGGCTGGAATGTTGCAAGCGTAAGCGGCGCAACGACTGCATTTAAGCTCATTAGCTCGTTGATGTGTGTGGCAGATGAACTTGCGTATGCTGCCCGCTGCTCACGGGCACGGGGCACAGTTTAGCCGCAATGCATACGAAAGGCAAATCAATAAATAAATTAGGCAAGTTGCTGCCGCTTTTGATGGCCATCAAAGTTGTCAGCGTTAACGTAATCGTGAGCGTGGCATGGTGACGTCACAAACTTCTTTGTTGACCTTTTGCAATCGGCGATTGATGCAAAACGAAAGTCAAATTGTGTTCACAGATTTCCAAATCAAAAACGAAACCGAAACCGAAACCGAAACGTAAACCTGAAATTGAAATGCATTTTGATTGCGTCTAAATGGAAAAGAAAAAGAAAATCAAATCAAACAAAAAAAAACTAGAGAGCGATAAATATATAATATAAAAGAAAAGTTTAGCCAAAGTTATTGTTGTTGTTGTTGTAATTATTTCATTAATTGTGGTTGTTGCTTTCGTCACGCTTACACAATGTTGGCAATACCCTACGTCCATTTAAATAGGCTAAAAGCGGCTACTTGGGATTGCTGCTAGTCTATGCAGCAGTCAGAGCTATATATGTCTATATATATGTGCTTGATCAAATCAGTAAACATTAAAATGATCCTTCTCGAACTCAACTCGTTTATGCTGCATCGATATTTATCGATAACATCGACTCGAGGTCAAAATTTCTTTGCTTTACTTAGTTTTCAGCTAACTCTTTGGGCTATTTATACTTAATGAATGATTCGAATACGAGAGGAGCATTAAGAAGTGTTACATGGATCCCTGTCGAACTCAATTCGTTTATGCGGCATCGATATTTATCGATAAGATCAATTTGACTGCTTTTATCGGAATGCTGATTACAGAGCGTGAAATCTTAAAATCGAATGTTCCTTGATTTATTTAGTTTACAGCTAACTTTTGGGCTATTTATAGACACTTGACGTGTGATTCGACTGTGAGAGGTGCATCAGGGAGTATCTGCTCATTAAGACTCGAAAGTAAAACGTTTCTGTTTTAATTGTTATTTCTATAAAATTATTTTTCAAATTATATATATATATATATATATATATATATAGACTATAGTTGGTTTAATTGTTTTTTATGGTGCAACAACAACAACAACAAGAACACAACATTAGCAAACTCCAATTCGGAATAGCTGAATTCAATTAAAAATTCACAATCAACAATAAATAACAAAGTCCAGCGCTTGGCGGCATTTGCTTTGGAGCGGACTCTGCGATATCAATGCAAAAAATTAAAAAAAAAAAAAAATAAATGAATAAAAAATAAAGAAAACATTAAATTAACAGCAGCGCCGTGCACAGTGGTACAAATAAAAAATTTATAAAAAAATGAAATAGAAAAAAAATTAAATAGAATAAAATTATATAGAAAAGACTTAAATGGAAAAAAATTAAATTAAAAAAAATAGAATAAAATTAAATAGAAAAAAATTAAATAGAAAAAATTAAATAGAAAAAATTAAATAATAAAAAAAAATAAATAAAAAAAAATTAAATAGAAAAAAATAAGTAGAAAAAGTTAAAAAGAAAAAAATTCAATAGACAAAATTTATATAGAAAAAAATTAAATAGAAAAACATAAATCGAAAAAGAAATTAAATAGAAAAAACTTAAATAGAAAAAATGTGGCAAGGATAAACGTAGAGATATTTGCAGTTAAATAAGTTTAGTAATCCTTAGAGGTTTCAAAGCACAAATTCATATAGAAGTTCAGATATTATATATTATTTAAAGATAAATTCAAATTAAAAAAAAATAAACTAGTTTTGAAAACTTGGTTCCAGCTTGCTTCAGTCACCATGTCTGCAACTAGAGCTCCCAAAAGTAATAATAATAAATAAATAAATTAATCGAACTACATATTCCTACGTATACCAATCATATTTATTCTATACAAATGATATTTTGCTGTTCGACTAGCATTAATTTCATATATAATTACAAATGCAATTTGCCCCACTGTGCAACTGCACGAAAAACGCAAATCAAATGAAGCTAGTTTAGTACTCAGTGTGCATAAGACGGCGACGACGACGGCGACGACGAAGGCGACGGCGACTGTGAGCGTGGGAAAAAGCGATGGGGCAGCTGGTTTGGGGCCTGCTCGCTGCTGCCTCGTCCCTGCGACGATGACATGGTCAGTCGACAGCCGCGGCGACTGTGACTAACTTGGCCAGTTTCAGTTCCATTGGCAAACGCATTTACAAATACGCCGCTCAACATTTCAATTGTAGCCGACTGCACCATACCCTGTTGCTGAAAGCATTCAATTAGTTTATTGACTCAAAGCTCGAACTTCATATGGCCAGGGCTAAGAGATCTTAGACTTGATGCCTTTATTATTGAGCTGCGGAGCATTCGCAGAGTCTTTGAGCTGGTGACTCCAAAACTGTAAGCGCAAGGCACAGTCGCCTTTCAACTGGGCAACTACATTCACTTGCCGCATTAGCCTGATTCCGACTCAGAACTGGCAAATGAAAACTTTAACAAATGCAGCTTATCTCAGCCATTGTGGGCGTGGCTCACAGTCTGAATGTGCGCGTTGTTTTAGGGTCAAAACACTTTTTCGAAGTCGAATGCAAATGCGAAATTCTGATTGAATGGACGGCGATGCGGATCTGAGCCGCAGCTTATGATTTCTTATTCTATTTCATTCGACTTGTGCGACTTTCATTGATGGAAACTTTCAACGACAACAAAAACAGCTAAACCGCTAAAAAGCTAAAAATCAAGCCAACGGAGAACGAGCCGGCGGGCAAAAATTTTGCGAACAGGTTTTTCCTTTTTGTTGTTTCTGTTTTTGCTTTTGTTTTGCTTGTGTTTTTTTTTCTGGGCTTTAATCTTTTTTCACATATTTTTTCTGCTTCTTGCTCTTCGTTTTCTCAGTTGTCTACGCAGATACATTTTGCAGATACTTCAATTCGTTGGCATCGCCATCAAACTAACAGTTAGCTGCTAAATGTGTGTGTGTGAGTGAGTGTTAATATGTGTGTGTGTGTTTCATAAACCATCGACAGCAGTACATAAATTACATTGGCAGTTTGACGACGCCGACGACGACGCCGACGCCGACGCCGACGTCATCATCGCTGGCGTTGATTGTTGTTGAAGTTGTCGCCTGATCGGGCGCTTTGTTGCCGGCATTGTTTGAGCCGGGCCTACAAAAGTCTCCTAAGATTTTTATTGGCCCGTTCGACGTCGCCAGCCTTACCGTTGCGAACGAACGTGGCCAGCGGTCCGGTTTAATGCGTTTTAGCGAGCACATAATAAATAGCAAATGCGAAAATAATAAAAAAAAAAACAACAACAACAAAACACACACAGACTAGACACGAAATGAGTAGAAACATCTTGTGAAATATTTATGTATCTCGCACTCGTACAGCAACGCGACTATCTGGAAATTGCAATGCAATTAACTGCAGCAGAGCCGGAGACGACGTGGAAAGCATTCGAGTCGCAATCGACACGTATTTCCATTGAATTCAATCGAACCGCTGCTCACTGGACGAGCCTCAATGGAGGCTTCACTGACTGCCACACGCATGGAACGCGCGCTTCACTGTTGCAAAGTTGTTTTCATACTCGCTCACGTTGAAGAGGCGAGCATATTCGCTTGCTGTCCCTCTAGCTGCATTGAGAATTGGAAATCGTCTATAAAATATACATTTTTGCAGCGTCTATGCATCTTATACAATCCAAAAAGGTTTTGAGGCACGAACGCGTATTAGGCCGTCGAGCATGCCCGACTGCAATATTCTCAATTGCTTTTAAGCAACATTAGGATGGGCCCTGCCCACATTTGGCTACCACAAATCATAGCATAAATCTTCTTTTCATATTTTTTTTATTTTTACAGACTTATTTCATTTGTTTTCACATTTCGAACTGCCTTGAAATCTGTTTCTTTCGGAAGCCCTAGGGGCTGGGCTGGGCTGGGCTAGGCTGGGCTGGGCTAGACTTCTCTTGACCTAGTGCAGAACCAGTCAAAGCTCGTGGACTTGTTTCTGTAAACGTGCTCAAATGGGAGAACAGAAAATGATGTAATGATGTCAAGTCATGTCACGTCAAGTCAAGTCAAGTCAAGTGAAGCAAAGTTCATCTAAGTGAAACGCAATCAATGCTAGTTAGATCGAAAGATAACTTGAATGCTATCTAAATAGATTGACAAACAGTCAAACGGGTCATGTTTTTATTGCAGAGAGCGCGAGAGAGGTAGAACAGCAAATATATAGATATATACTATATATAGACATCAACATGATCATCATCAGCTTGATGATCATAACTGATCATATCGAATATGGGTGCGACTGTCATGGGTTTTTTATAGTTGACACAATTTCACCCATAATTAAGAGCAGCTTAAGACACATATCAGAGTTTGCATTAATTATTCGCTCAGCCAGTGAGCAGAGTATATAGATTTAGAGGAACAGAGATAGAGATAGAGATAGAGATAGAGATAGAGATAGAGATAGAGATAGAGATAGAGATAGAGATAGAGATAGAGATAGAGATAGAGATAGAGATAGAGATAGAGATAGAGATAGAGATAGAGATAGAGATAGAGATAGAGATAGAGATAGAGATAGAGATAGAGATAGAGATAGAGATAGAGATAGAGATAGAGATAGAGATAGAGATAGAGATAGAGATAGAGATAGAGATAGAGATAGAGATAGAGATAGAGATAGAGATAGAGATAGAGATAGAGATAGAGATAGAGATAGAGATAGAGATAGAGATAGAGATAGAGATAGAGATAGAGATAGAGATAGAGATAGAGATAGAGATAGAGATAGAGATAGAGATAGAGATAGAGATAGAGATAGAGATAGAGATAGAGATAGAGATAGAGATAGAGATAGAGATAGAGATAGAGATAGAGATAGAGATAGAGATAGAGATAGAGATAGAGATAGAGATAGAGATAGAGATAGAGATAGAGATAGAGATAGAGATAGAGATAGAGATAGAGATAGAGATAGAGATAGAGATAGAGATAGAGATAGAGATAGAGATAGAGATAGAGATAGAGATAGAGATAGAGATACGTATCCTCTCTCTATCTCTATCTCGATCTACAAATAGAAATTAGTTTTTAAGTCTTTTACAAAGTTTCCCATATTTAATAAATTAGTAAATATTTATTTTTAGTTTCAATCGATGCTTCTATTACTAATTGATTGGCTCGGTCCGTTATGTATCACGATTCTGCCTCAAATCATAAATCAAGAAACAAGAAGAAAGAGAAGTTCAAAGTCAAAGAATCTTCGATAGAATTTCCAAGTTCTTCTATGTTGCAAAAGCATTTGGAAGCCGTTAGCAGGAATTGTTTAGTCTTGGCCAATTGTGTTGCTTCACTGAAATATAATATTATCCAACTAGCTATAAAAATATAGTAAAAACTTGGCTTACTGCTAGCAGTTCCAATAGGCATAGCAACTAAGATAATAAACTAGACATGATTGAACTACATTTCTCTAGCTCAGACCGAGGCGTATGCTGGATAGGGTATTTAATAGTCGGTGACCGGCAGGCCTATCCAACTAACCTTGGGTGAAATTCTAAATTCTGTTATAGCAAAAAGGTGGCACGGTCTGTTGGTCCAGCTAGCACCTGTTGCCAAATGTTGTCGCATCTCAAAACTTGTTGCGAGTGGCCACAAGGAGAGCTCCGAGTGGACACTGGAACGATAAAGTTGCGTCGCGCTGTCAGTGCCACAGAGAAATAGTTGCGCTATAGTTACATAGTTGTAGGAATATATGGGTCGACGGGTCTCGAGAAGAAACGAGAAAGTGCGTCTGCTCAGCACAGAACGAGCAGCTACAAGTGTGTGTGTGAGTGTGTGTGTGTGTGTGGGGCACTTGACAATAAAAATGCATATTTAAAAAGCGGTATACGCCGTTAGCATCAGCAACCTGAATGCAGCTTCTACGCTGTGCGAGCAGCCTCTGGCAGAGGATCAGGCTTCAAGTGGCTTGAAGACCACACACGAAATACTAAATAAATCAAGAAGCAAATATACAAAAATGTAGTAAATATATTTATTTAATGGTATTTGGAACCAGTTCAATAATGGTTTATTGTTCGGGAGTGTCTGACTGAAAGATATCCTGTTCCTGACTATATCATTTGCTCTGTTGAATGGACTTCAATGATATTTGAAGCTAGTGATTGAATATCTGGTGTATTGCTACAAATTCATACATACATTCATACATTCATATATTCATACATTCATACATTCATACATTCATACATTCATACATTCATACATTCATACATTCATACATTCAAACATTCATACATTCATACATTCATACATTCATACATTCATACATTCATACATTCATACATTCATACATTCATACATTCATACATTCATACATTCATACATTCATACATTCATACATTCATACATTCATACATTCATACATTCATACATTCATACATTCATACATTCATACATTCATACATTCATACATTCATACATTCATACATTCATACATTCATACATTCATACATTCATACATTCATACATTCATACATTCATACATTCATACATTCATACATTCATACATTCATACATTCATACATTCATACATTCATACATTCATACATTCATACATTCATACATTCATACATTCATACATTCATACATTCATACATTCATACATTCATACATTCATACATTCATACATTCATACATTCATACATTCATACATTCATACATTCATACATTCATACATTCATACATTCATACATTCATACATTCATACATTCATACATTCATACATTCATACATTCATACATTCATACATTCATACATTCATACATTCATACATTCATACATTCATACATTCATACATTCATACATTCATACATTCATACATTCATACATTCATACATTCAAACATTCATACATTCATACATTCATACATTCATACATTCATACATTCATACATTCATACATTCATACATTCATACATTCATACATTCATACATTCATACATTCATACATTCATACATTCATACATTCATACATTCATACATTCATACATTCATACATTCATACATTCATACATTCATACATTCATACATTCATACATTCATACATTCATACATTCATACATTCATACATTCATACATTCATACATTCATACATTCATACATTCATACATTCATACATTCATACATTCATACATTCATACATTCATACATTCATACATTCATACATTCATACATTCATACATTCATACATTCATACATTCATACATTCATACATTCATACATTCATACATTCATACATTCAAACATTCATACATTCATACATTCATACATTCATACATTCATACATTCATACATTCATACATTCATACATTCATACATTCATACATTCATACATTCATACATTCATACATTCATACATTCATACATTCATACATTCATACATTCATACATTCATACATTCATACATTCATACATTCATACATTCATACATTCATACATTCATACATTCATACATTCATACATTCATACATTCATACATTCATACATTCATACATTCATACATTCATACATTCATACATTCATACATTCATACATTCATACATTCATACATTCATACATTCATACATTCATACATTCATACATTCATACATTCATACATTCATACATTCATACATTCATACATTCATACATTCATGTATTCATACATTCATACATTCATGTATTCATACATGAATACATGAATACCTTAAGTTTAACTTATCTTTTCACTCTGTTAGCTTATCTTTTTTTCGTAGATTAAGAATTAAGAATTAAGAATTATGAATTAAGAATAATATAAAGAGTTGCGTCATTGCAGCAGCCGCACGCTTCAGGATGTCTGGGGCCACTCACATGGCGCTGCCGGCGCAGGCAGTCGGAGCTGGCTCAGCGGGCTCCGCTGTGAACCTGCCGAGCCTGGGCAAGCGGGGACACAAGCGTTCCGTGTCGCTGGAGAACAATGCGCCGCTGACGCTGCGCAGCACGCCGAGCCTGAGCAGCATGGGGCAGACGACGCTGGGATCACCGTTGCCGCTGCCACAGCACGGGACGCTGCACACGGGCACACTGAAGTCGCGGCAGGAGCAGCGGCGTCTCAGCCAGAAGTTCAGCAGCCACAGCAATCTGGACGACGAGACACTCAGCGGGCCGCAGATGCGCAGCAAGTTCCAGAACATACGACAAATGTTCGAGCTGAGCCGCAGCTGTGTGGCCAGCGCCGGGGAGCTGGGCGATGGCAAGTCAGCCGAGGATGCGCTGCAGTCGCTGCCAGCTATGCTCGGCCAGCAGACGCCAACGGTGCGCCGCACCACGCCCATTGCAGCCGGAAGCCGTTTGGCCATTAGCGAACAGCTCTCGCAGTCCCACCAGCCGGGCGAGGCCAAAGAACAGGTGAGGCATTTGACATTGTCTTGGCGTTGGGTGTGCCCTGGGGCTGGGTCGCACTTGCTATTGATTGATTGATGTTGCTTTACCTTTCGCTGCAGCCAAACGGTGCCAGCAACTTTCTGCGTCCGATTGCCTTCAAGCCGATACCATTCGAGCCGGACTATCGCATTGCCGCTCAGCAGCAGCAGCAACAGCAACAGCAGCAGCAACAGCAGCAGCAACAGCAGCTGAAACAGCAGCAGGCAGCCGCCCAGCAGGCGGTGCCAGGGGAGCGTTACGGGTACGGCTCGACACCCTCCTTGGCACCGCTCTCAACGACGTCCACACACAAGTTTGGAAGTAAGTGGACAACGTTTACGTGGCATCGATAGTTTCCTTAATTGTTGCTACTCTTGCCAGGCACAACAGATCTGCGTCATTTGGCGGCGCGTCGACGCGGCCATCGCGTGGTCCAGCGCGTCAGCAATGAGGACGGACTTGGCCTTGGGCTAGGCCTGGGCCTGGGTCTGGGTCTGGGTCTCGAGTGTCTATCCGGCCTGGATAGGCCGGATGGCGGCAGCAGGTACCTACTGTAATGTTGGCTTACCAATCAGCAAATCTTAGCTAATCCGATCTGGAATGTTTACAGCAAGGGCAACGCCGTGGCAGGTGGCAGCGATCTGACGCCCTCGCCCTCGGACTCTGGCATATCGGAGCTGGAGGCAGCGCTCAAGGATCGCGACTCGGAGCTGTCGTACCTGCGACAGGCAATGGAACAGAATGAGAAAGTAATTTTCAAAGTCCAAAAGGTTAAATAGCCAAGAAGCCATCCCATCAGCCTGACTAATCGTTGTCGCATCTCGTCTCGATCTCTATTTCAATTAGGACAAGGAGGTATACTGGGAGCACGAGACACAGCGCCTGAAGCTCTTCTTTGAGAGCCAGCAGCGCGAGTATCATCTGAAGTTCAAGAAAATGGAGCAGCTGCTTGCCCTGCAGCAGTTCCAGCTGAAGCAGCACAATTTGCGCCAATCGGAGCAGCTGCAGAAGCTGCAGCAGCAGCTCGACATGACCCGCAGCAGCAACAAGAGCCTCAAGAACTCCGAACAGCAGCTTCAATGCTCCGCCCAGGAGCTCAACCAGCAGCTAAACGAGGCCCATCAAACAATATCCGCGCTGCGTGTCCAGCTGGAGGACAGCGAGTGGAAGGTTTGCGAACGCAACGGCGAAATAGCTTTACTCAAGACGCAGCTGAAGGAGGCGCATGTAAGTTGATCCCGAGGGGATGGGTCTTGTTAGGTGTCCGCACTTGCACAGAGGTCTCTAGATCCCTATGCTTCAAAAAGTAAATTTAATTATCGATAGTAAGGAGTGAGAGGAGTTATCGTAATGCTAAAGTCGCACTGAGCACAAGTCCCAAGGTTTTAAGGTTTACGTGATGGGCGGGCGGACAGATTGATAGATGGACTAATGGACGTACGAACAGACGGATTGACGGACGGAGGAACGGGCGGATTGACGGACGGACGGACGGATGGGCAGATGAAAGGACAGACGGACGGACTTACGGAGGGACGGTTAGATGGAGGAACGGACAGAGGTAGGAACGTATGGACGGGGAAACGGATGGACGAAAGGTCGGACGGACGGAGAGAAAGACTGATGGACTGACGGATTGACGAACGCACCGACGGACGGAGGGACGAACGCAGAAATGAACGAACTGACGAAGGGACCAATGCACGGACGGATTAACGAACGGGCGGAAAAACAAGCGGACGAACGGATGGACAGACGAAAAGATGAACAGATGGGAATATGAACGGACGGACGAACATGACTACATGGATTCATCTGCTCGCCCAGATTAACAATTTTCATATACTCTATGTATGTTTCGCCTGTTGCATAAGTGTCTCCAAAACCATTAACCCCGACATGCCTTTTGCAGTGGGTTCAGGTTATAGCAAGATCTAAGATGAGTACACAAAATGAAGCTCAAGGCAGGGAGCTATATGAGCCGCTATTTAGGCAGCTGTTCGCAGTGGCTTAGACATGAAGCCTAGATAACTGTCCAAGATCTATTGAAGAGTAGAGAAATAACAGTTGAATTATCAATCAAGTTTGGGTTTGGTCAGTCAGCGGAAGGCAATGGAAACCAGAGAGCCGCTTGAGTCTAGGTCAAAGAAACGATTAGCGTAGAAAACTGGTTTTCCCGCTGCTGAGCTATAATAATTAATATTAAATTATGGTAATGCTAGAATCAATGAGCCGCAACAACTAATTTTGAAAGACGGAAAGACGCTGAGTTGAGTTCATATTTAACAAGTTCTGCTAGTAAAAGTTTCTTTCTTGTTCACTTTTCTTCTCAGCTTGAAATCAATATGAAGGATCATACAATTGTCAGCCTGAGGCACAGCAATATGAACAACAACAACAACAACAACAACAACAGTAACAACAACAACTGTCAGACAACCACATGCCAAAGTCAACCAAAGCAACAGGCGAAGGAAGCACCACAGCCCAAGGACCCAGAGCAGGAGCAACAGCTGCAGCAGCTGAACAAGATCATAGCCCTGAAGGATCAGGTGATTGGCGCGCTAACCAACGAGCTGGCCAAGCTGCGCAAGGAGCTCTCCGATCTGGCCATTGCGCATGAGTACGGCGAGGAGCCGTGCGGCCGTTACACGCGCCTCAAGCAGCAGCTGGACAATCTGAACGAGATCTGCCAGAAGACGCACAAGTACACGAGGCAGGCGGCCGGGCCAGTGCAGTTGGACGCCATCATGGAGCGACTGCAGCTGGATCAGGGCCAGCCGGCGCAGCAAGCGCTAGACACACTGATCGAGGAGTCGACCACCTATGCCGAGGACATAGCCAAGCTGCGGCAGAAGCTCGACGATTTTCGCATCAATCTGGAGCTGGAAAAGCGTCAATGGTGCGCCGAAAAGGACAAGGTGCTGGGCTATCAAAAGCAGCTGCAGGCCCACTACATTCACATGTACCAGAAGCTGCGCTGCCTGGACAATGCGGCCACAAATGCAGCGGCATCAACGCCCCCGCCCCCGCCGCCACCGCCGCTGCCCGCAGCCGAGGTGAGCAACCAGCTGGGCTGACGACATTTGCAACTAATTGAATTGTTGCTGCTGCTTGGTGCTGCTAGACACTGCTGATAAAATAAGTTCATTTGTTTTGTCATTTTTAGTGTCAATTAGTTTGTTACGACAGCAAAACCTAAACAGATGCTTCCGAACCATTATAATTCAAAACGTGACTCGACACGCTCGAAGCAGCTCGAAGAGTTGTGTCTGGCGTTAGCAGGCCTGAGTCAGCGAAATCGTTTAACTGCGACTTCTACTATCTATAATTATATATGTCTTCATATACATATCTTGCCTGTCTACTTTAATAATAAATGACTGCATTTATGCTAGGCCCAGTCCCCAGCTAACAGCAAGAATTTAATAATATTTAACTATTATAAAAAAAACATTGACTTTGAAGCAACTGGCATAAATGTAGTGAAGGTCCCTAAAATGCTAAGGCAGCGATATTTTAAATATTTAATTACGATTATTTTTTGACATATTTTTAAGAAATATACAATATTATGCAATAAATATATTATATATACAACTATATATGAACGTGTTTTTAATTTTTAATTTGCAGAATTTAAAGTTGAATTCAGGCTAGCTGAAAGCTGAGAAGCAGCGATTTTTGATATTAATATATTTAATAATATATTTAATACTCAATATTTAATATTCAATAATTAATATTCAATAATTAATATTCAACAATTAATATTCAATATTTAGTATTCCATATTTAATATTCAATATTTAATATTCCATATTTAATATTCCATATTTAATATTCAATATTTAATATTCCATATTTAATATTCAATATTTAATATTTAATAATTATTATTAAATATTTAATATTCAATATTTAATATTCTATAATTAATATTCAACAATTAATATTCAATATTTAGTATTCCATATTTAATATTCAATATTTAATATTCCATATTTAATATTCCATATTTAATATTCAATATTTAATATTCCATATTTAATATTTAATATTTAATATTTAATAATTAATATTAAATATTTAATATTCAATATTTAATATTCAATAATTAATATTCAATAATTAATATTCAACAATTAATATTCAATATTTAGTATTCCATATTTAATATTCAATATTTAATATTCAATATTTAATATTTAATATTTAATATTTAATATTTAATATTTAATATTTAATATTTAATATTTAATATTTAATATTTAATAATTAATATTAAATATTTAATATTCAATATTTAATATTCAATAATTAATATTCAATAATTAATATTCAATAATTAATATTCAATATAAATTAAGAATATTTTCTTTAATTTAATTCACTTATTTCATTCAAGAAAACAGATCAATTTTAAAGCAAAAGATTTCATATTTAGGCAAATAAATGCTGTTAGCAGTTGAGTTGTTATAACTCCTAAGACCGCCCTCGCAACAGACTTGGTTTTGTATGCATTATCCATAGCTGAAAGTAAAAATCAAGAAAAAAAACAGTGCAAATTCAGGATTTGTATGTTTATATTTAATATATATATTAATTTGTGTTTTACATGTAGCTTCACTTTGTATACGAACAAGCGATAAAAAAAAACAAACATATTTCATATTCATATTGACAATTACACAGAGTTATGAATAGGTGTGCAAGAGAAATGGCTTAATTGGGAACTACAAATAATGAAAATACAAAAAAAATATTACAATACAAAATAGTTCCATTTGTTAAAATTTAGATATTTTAATGCAGAGACCTTTAAAGCTCGTTGTAAGAATATATATATATATATATATATATATATATATATATATATATATATATTTATGTATATATATATATATATTTGTATGTATGTATATGTATTTTAAAAAAAAGAGGGAAGATAAACAATTCGACATTCTTCCAGTATCACGTACACACATACACTCCCAAGCACACACACACACGCATACAGACTTAAGTATCCAGTCAGACACTCTTAGACAACTAGGTGACTTATATGGTTCCGATAGCTAGGCACAGTCCTCCACATAGGTCGCCGGAAAGATGCCAATTTGATTGCGCAATGCGCCCAGCCACCAGCCGTCATCCTGTTTGGCATGAACCTCGATGATATCGCCGGGACTCAGTTCCAGTTCGTCGTAGAGTTTCGGTGCATAGCTGTAGAGCGCCTTGCAACGGCCAAGCACCTGGCACTGGTGGCCACCGTCCTTTGAGCTGACGCTGGTGAAATTGCTATTGGCGCCTTGAGAGCTCATCGATGAACTTTGCACCTCCTGCGTATTCTGATAGAAGTTCTGCGCCGATTGCGGCTCAGCCTCGTCCTCGTCCTGCGAACTGAACTCATCAAAGTCAGAGTCCTGCTGATTGGAGCCGCCGTCTGCCTGGCCACGATCGCCGTTCGTTTGGCCAGAGGTGAGCGTCTTGGACCTGCCAGTCCCAGTTGCAGTCACAGCTGTCGCCGCCAACGATGCGTTGGTTGTCGAGATTATCTTTGGTTGGCTGGTAAAAGTTTCAATATTGCTCTTGCTACGATTGAAGTGCTTCAGCAGCGCCGATGTGGGCGCGTCTACCACGCTAATGTTCGCACAGGAGCTGTTGGTCTGCACCTGCATTTGAGCGTAGTCATCGCTGTCGGCAACGACGACTTCGCTAGTATCCTGCGACAGCAATGTGGTCTGCTGTGTCTTATCATTGTTCTTCATCCAGTTAGGCACCTTGAGAATGCTCTGCTGCAGTCCAGTGCGATCGCGCGTAATCTGTATATATATATATATATATATATCATAAGTCAACTGCTTGGCATAGCTATTGGGCTTAGATTACCTGTATATGCTGAGCCAGCGGATGCGTGGTGCGCGGCTTGTGGTCCAGTTCGAGCAGCGCCGTATGCAGTTTCAAGCGTGCGCCTTCCAAATAAGTCAGCATAGAGCGAATCTAAGTAAAAGAGTCAATTAGTCACCAATGGAATTAGCTGGCAAGGAGTAGTTACATGGTAGAGCTTATCGGTTATATTCTGATGCTCCTGATTGTTGAGCGACTGTGAGAGGCCACGTAGTCCATCTCTGGAGCGTCGCTCTCTTTCCAAATCGGTTTTGACCAGCTGCAGCAGTTTGATCAGCGAATGCTTGCGCCGCTCGCGGTTCATGGCCAGCGTCGTGTGCTCGCAGTAGAAGTCAGGCAGTAGCTGCTCGCTGGGGCCCTCGGAGTTGCGTCGTATATTGCGCACCACCTGCATATCCTTGGCCACATTGCAGGCATCCAGCTGCTGCTGTAGGCTATTGGTCATGCTGCCCAAAATGGGATTCATGTCGCTGATGAGGCGCGCATATTGCTGCACAAAGTTGTTCATGTTGCCCACGCGATGCTGTTCGCTGCTCTGCAGCTGCGAGGAGCCGCGCAGCACGGCCATCTCCCAGTCGACGCGGGCCCGCTCGGCTCGGACGCAGAGCGTGTAGTATTCGACGTCTGCCCGTTTGACCGCCTCCTCGGCCTTTTTGCGCTTGTTATCCAATTTGGCGCAGTCTTTTTCGGCCGACTTGAGCTCCTTCTCGGCGGCGAGCTTGTTGGGTCCTTGATGCAGCAATGCAATCGATGGTGATTTTTGTATGCGCACGTCCAGCATCGCATCCTGCAGCTTCTCGTTCTCCCGGGCAGCCGTGTGTGAGGCCTTCTTGGCCTTCGCCTCGCTCACACGCCACTCGCTGAGCACGCGCGCCGCTTTGTCCACATTGCTTTCGACCTGGTTAAATAAACTCGATTAGCGCTTCCAATGGCAAGGCGCCTTGGCGCCGGCTTAACTTACCACTTTGCGTGTCTTGTGATGATTGTCCACGACTGTCTTGAGCGGCTTGACCAGCTCATCGGTCAGCGAGGCTGCCAGCTGGCGATGGATGTCGCTGCGACTTTCCATTTCTGTAGCAACACCACGCCAGGCATCCGCAACGCTGCCCGGTATCTCTCGGCCAGCTTTATTCAGTTTATTGGCCAACTTCGAGAGCGACTTCGAGTAGATCAGCTCCGAGTCGGCTCTATATATATACGAGGAGTAATAGAAATTGAGTCGAGCTTCTCAGCTAGGTGAAAGCGTGCGACAACTTACCGCTCTTGCAGGACGAAAATGAGTTCTTTGCTGAAGTCGCCGCCCTGTTTGACATAGCGTCGAAGCTCCTCGAAGCCGTTTTGTCCCTATTAGAGAAGAGATAGAGAGAACTTTAAGTATGATCCTGGACATAGAGTAGACATATCAAAAAAAAAAAAAAATCGCCGTGATTTTGGACCAAACAATGCTCTAGCCTGTACCTCGTCTTTGAAGCGTTTGGCGTTCGGCGACAAATCCTCCTCACTGGGGTTCTGCGACAGTGAAGGATCATAGTCAGTGCGTTCGGTGACGTCCTCACAGCTCTCGGTCATATCACGACTTCGGTCCGGGGACATTGACTGACGGCTGGCGTTGGCTGTGGACTGATTAAGATTGGTTTTGGATTGTGCCACGCGCTTGAGTGGCGTCTGCTGGCGCACCACCTCCTTGAGCTTGGTACTCTCCTCGCCCAGCCAATTCTTCATGCCGTGCCAACCCTTGCGCAGCTTCTCCTTGTTGTGATTAAAGTTGATCAGACGCTGGTTCTTGTTCTTGAGCAGGGTTATGCGACGCTCGTTGGGACGCAGCTGATCCCGATGAGTGCAGTACTCCAAGTCGATTTCACGACTGAAATCCTCAGTTTCGTTGATCTGCCTGGTTATCTCCTGCAGCTCATCAATGGACACAAACAGATTTTGGGCATTCAGGCTCGTGTAGCTAACGGACTTGAGATCGAAGTCAAACTCATCGGTGATGCTGAGCAGGCTTCTGCTCCTGCTTCTGCTGCGACTTCGGCTGCGACTCCGGCTGCTGCGACAGCTGGCCAAACTCTGCTTGGAGCTTTGCTTCGAGCTCGTCCGCTGAAAGGAGTCAATGCTATTGAATCGCTTCTGGCCCAAGGCGCCACACATGTATCTACTCGACTCGGAGGTGTGCGTGGCTAGCTGCTGGCCACGTTGTGGCGTGCTTTGGTTCTCCTTATTGTCGCTGGCCGCCAAGCTCAGCTCGCTGGTTCCATACAGCTCGGGCAGTTCGGGCAGGTTCAGGCCCAACTGCGGCGGCGCCGTCGCATTCATGTCCAGTGTCATCGACGGCGACTTGTGTAAATAGACTTTCAGCTCGGAGCGATGCAGGTTCTGCACTGATTTCGATTGCTGTTGACGGGCAATGCGTGGCCGTCGAATGGGCGGCTCCACAGCAGCTGCTGCTAATGTTGCAGCTGCAGTTGCAGTTGCCGATGCTGGCGGTGGTGGTGGTGGTGTGGGTGGCGGTGACAGCTTGTGTTCAGGTTGATGAGTTGGCGTTTCAAAATGTTCACTCTCCACACAATCGCCGCCCGAGTGATGTTCGATTTGCGGCGTGCCACAAGCATCCACAAACTCTTCCTCATCGGAGCTGCGTGGCGTTAGGGTGCGCACTATTGAGCTTGTTTTTGCAATGCCGCCTCCAATCTGCTTCAGACGGGCCTCTGTCACACCGAAGCGATCGGTATCCAATGTTGTAGTCGATATAAGAATGGGCGCACCAATCTCCAGGCGATGATCCTCGGAGTTGCTGCCGGTCATGTTGTAGCTGCCTGTGGCTAGCTTGCTCGGTGAGCCGGACCGATCCTTGCCAGCTCCTCCACCTGGCAAAGTCATGCCGCTTAAATGACGACGGCCAAGCTTATTGCCGAGCACTGAATATCGCTTAATGCGTGTGAGAAATCCTCTTCCACTACTTCCATTGTGGTTGTTACTGTTGTTGTTGTTGTTATTATTATTATTATTATTAATGCTGTTATTGTTATCCGAGGTGGCGTTATTTGAAGGAATTTCGGCCACAGCCGCATTGTCCTTGCCACCCAATTTAAATTTATGAACGCGCAAATGATTCATTATTCTACATAAATTATTTAAATAATATTTGATTAGACTTTTGATTTGAATTCGATTTAACGGCACAGCGCGGCTCTCGCATATGTACGTTCACATTGCGTGCGCACTGCTAATTGTCCAAAAACCGAGTGGATAAGGCAACTAGAACAGGCGGCAAGTGCATAAGCAAGAGACAACAAGGAGAAGTGGAGAAGCGTCGGGGCCGAAGGAAGCCAAAGCAAAAGAATAAACACAAATGATGAAGGTTTTTTTCATGTTGCTGTTGCTGCAGGCAACTTAGGCTTACTTATAAAAAGTAGCACGACTCTTCTACACCCTCTAACCGATGCCAATGCAGTGACATAGTAAATATGGGCGTACATTGTATATAAATAAGTATGTATGTATATAGATGAAGACATACAGATACATCTATACTGTACATTAAGATACGTCTATGTAATATATTCGCACTAAGCTGATAGATTTAATTAATGGCATTCACTTTTTACTCGATAATACCCTATGCTCATAAAACATAAAATGCAGACAAAGCTAGGCCGACGCTCACCTAAATATATGTACATACAGACACGCACACACACTACTTAAGAATTGGTAAAGGGGAAAAGAGCAAACGGAGCATAAGAATCAGCTGCAGTCAAAAAGAACAATAAAAGAGACACATACGCACTTTCGCTCTCTTTCTAACAAGCAAGTGTTGCATTATTTGACCCCTGCTTACGTCCGTAAGGCTTACATGCATATGTATGTATTCATTTATACACACATACATACATACAAAAATATTCTGTTTGGACATGGCGACCCTCCAATCCCGACCCCCTCTATCTGTGCTCTTTTGCTCCACTTTTAGTTCAGGTAAAGATTACAAAACTGTTTGTTTATTGATCCGCAGCGTTGAAGGCAGAGACAGCGGACAGTCAAAGAGTGCATTAAGAATTGGTGTGGAAGCATAAAGAAGAGTAAGAGGCCGAGGAAGTCCGCAGCTAAACAGTGATGTGCGTTTGTTATGTCAAGAATCGCTGCGTTGGCATCGGAATTGACAGCAACTGCGCCGCCCTCAGCGACGCATCGTCTGTTTTTTTCTATTTTGCTTCTTGAGCATCGACATAAACACATACACGACATAACATATCCACAGCTATACCATACATACTTATGTATTAGAACCTAAATATTTTGTGTGCTGCTGAATAAAGGCTTATATACCCTGTTTACATATTATATGTATATGCATACAAATAAATAAATTGTAGGAGAAAATTCTCATAGCCGATATGATCACAATGTTAACATTATCCTAACAATCATCCACGTATGAGTGCATATTCATGCTGTAGGGTATTTTTTAGTCGAACAGTAGTGACACAGAAATTTTCTTGTTCTTTGTGCCATTTTCGTTTCATGGATTTTGCTTGCATTTATAGAAAATAATTTATTTATGAACTATTTATTTTCCAGTTGGGCGAGGGTGCTGAACTGAACTTATACGACTATCGCATGCTCTGCACTGCAGCTTTTTAGTTTTTATTACATATACATACTTACATAGTGAATAAATTTGATCTAAATGCATAGTTTTTGTAACTGTAAATAATACAAATTTTACTGTTACTTAAATAAAATGAATTTACATGCTATCTACATAAGCTACGTGCCTTTCGTGATCAATGCTAAGAACGAACACGCCATCAGCAGACTGCTAGTTCTATAGTTCGCTAAACGATACACTGAGAGAAGTTCGTGATGGCTAACCGTATTAAGCTACATATATTATTTATATATGTTGATATATGTATGCGTATAGGATGAACTGTAGCCTGACAATTGAAATGTTATTTAACAAGATCTTTAGCTTGAAAGTGGAAAAAGTGTATTGCTAGCTGTACGGACACGTACACACACGAATATGCATGTATGCATATACATACGTTTGTATATATGACTGTATTTATGTTTGTACATATGCATGCGTCAAGCTTACAATGGAAAGTGGGTGGAATGCGTGGAAGAGCGAGACAGGGAGAGTCGGGGCGGGAAGTTTAAAAGCTGCTGCTGTCTAATAAAGCTTCGCACTGAAATTTAAATACATACATACATGCATACATGCATACCATATGCACATAGTTGGTTCTTTGCATGTATATGTAATTCGATGCAAGTGCATATCGACTTAAGGTGCCAAGGTTCGGGTTCGCGTTCGGGTTGCCGTTCGAGTTCGGGTCCGAGTTCGGATTCGGGTTTATCTGGTTATTAATTGTGCTCTGCTTGCAACAGTTAACGCTTTTGCGTTTTCTATTCCATGTTGCCAACAAGCGAAACCGTAGTAAGTTAAACAATTTAATTACAATTCGCTATTGTTGTTATTACTGCAGTTGTTGTTGTTGTTCATGTTGTTATTGTTGACTAACATTGTTGTTATAGTAGCTAATTGCATTTGTAATTTGCAAAGAGAACACGTGAACACATGTCAGAAGTGTTTGCTCAACTAGCCAATGCCCTGTAATAGCTGGCAGCTACATTCGCTTCTGCTAAAAAGTGGAAAGAGTATTTGGAAGTCGAATTTCGAGTTTCAATTCCGACACATAGTTTGTCAATCTTAATTGAAAATGTTTGATGAACTTGTTGATATATGTATGTAGAGTATATGGCAACGATATAGAATAATATGTTTGTGCCTAGTCGGGTTAACTGACTTTTATATATATTATAATATCTGAATTATCCAAATTTAATGGAACTGCAAGAATATCAATCAAATATTAAGCCCAGAGCAAAATAAATTAAAATAAAAATAGATATATATTTATAGATCTATGCATAGAAACAACCCAGCGAAATATTCTTTATACTTTTCTAGCCCATCTGAGCAGTTGTTTATATAGATATTATTGATAAGCAGAGTCTAGCTCTCATCTTGTATTAATGTTGGTCAGGGATGCCTCCCAGCTTCAGTCAAGAGAGTGGAAAGTACTGATGTGGCACGTATCTGGCTAATGGAGTGCAACTTGAACTGGAGTGTGACAAGTGAAGAAACAATTGAGCTAATGAACACGGGCAGAGCAGCTGTCGGCCTTAGCCTCTGCTGGAGACTCAGTCAAAGCCTGCGTCCTCGCCCTCGCCTCCGCACCTGCCTTAGCCAACAACGACGAAGGGCCACTTGAGGCAGCCACATGAATCTGCTGAAGTTGTGGCAGAGGCTAATTGCAAAGGGCGCATCGAGTGGACGCTGCTAGCGAAACCCCGCAATTATGCGAGCTCTGGCTCGAGCCGGGGCTTTAAAGTCAAATAACATAAATTATGGCCAGACGGATAAAAAGAACTGAGAGAGAAATGGGAAAAAAATCATCTGAAAACAATCAGTGGAGTCGCGCTGCTAGCCGCAGGCTCAGCTATAAATAGATGCGATTGCACTTGCAACCAGAGGAGCTGCAACAACAACAACAAAGGCAACAACAACATTGGCCAATTGAAAATCCTTTGGACTGTGCGCGCTGCGGCGTCCTTTTTAGCCCAATTGCCCCCACCCACATTTTGCAGGCAATTTATGTTTAATAAATAGGCGTATAATGCCACAGCCGCAATTTGTGGGCGTGCCCAATGCCAAGGTCACAGCCTAAAGCCAACGTCGCCCCCTCACGTCGAACGCAACAATGTTAAACGAAGCTCTGGCTACAGTTGAGTACGCGCTCTGTTAGTTAACATCGCTCTGCTAGCTAACAGCGCTCTGTTACGCTCTGGTTGCTCGTGTCCGGTTCGTAGTTTAGTTTTGATTTACCTTTTGCTGCACTACACGCTCTTTAAAATTTCAAAATTTGTAAAATTTCGTTGGAATTTTAATTATTATTTTTTTTTTTTTTGATAATTTTTATAGCTTTTAAAAAATTTCGTACGCTAAACACGAACCAAATTTACAGTAAACTGAAACGAAAAAATTGCCAAAATTCGGTGGGTTCGAACTCCGATTGACAACTGAATACGGGCTGCTGTGACATGGATATCTGCTCCGAGATAAGACTAAGTGATCCATGGCACACTAAAGTGTTCTTTGCCAGACGCACGAATTCCAGAAGCCCATTTCCAAAATTAGATCGTTGAGATCATTGGAAAACTGGGCCGCAACACGCTCCAGTTCGCCCCATTTAGACTGGAAATATACGTAGAGCAACCGCGCTCTGCCGACGTTGAGATGTTCTTAACAAATGGATTTTGATATGGCATGTGAAGTTCATGACAATCTAGCATAAAGAGAATCAAATATTTCAAATATATTTACTCAACTTGAGCTCTATCACAAAGCCCTATATCTATCCATAATCTGTGTGACTTTCTTTGGGTTTCAAATTATTTTTCAAATATCAAAATTTATCGGGTTTTGCAAGTGAAACTAAGACACGTTCTATGCATATTATTTATCTGGCATAGCACTGAAAATGTTCAAATTTTTGCAACTTAACAGCTCTAAGTTTCGGTCAATTTATCTCATTAGTGCTGAGTACAATAAACAAATTGTTGCTATATATACAGAATATATATATTTATATGTATATATATATGTGTATATAGTCTGATTGATTGATTGACTAATCTGTAAAGTTCAATAAATGGACTTTAGTTTTCTTTCTCCACGAAAGAGCTGCAATAATATAGCTAAAACAATCTGAGTCAAAGATTCATTTGCCAAAGCTCTGTAGACAAATTTCTTTAACTTTAATTCCACAAGCAAATGTGGAAAATGCGTGAAATGCAAAGAGAAAAATGAGAAACTTAAATTTTTTCATTGATATAGATATAGATATATACATATAGAAGAAGACAAAAAAAAGATAAATTAAAGTTGAGCTCCAAAAATATTTTACTAAAGCTATTTCAGTCAAAGATTGATATAAAAGAGCTCTATATATATCTCTGATTCCACAAGTAACTGCGGAAACTAAGTGGAAGACAAAATAGAAGAGAAATTGAACTTTTTTGGAGTTGAATTCGAATTCTATGTACGAAATTCTTTTGAAACAAGTTTCGCACTTTTGTAGCTTTATATATACAAAAAAAAAAAAAAAAAAAAAAAAAAATATATATATATATATATATATATATATATATATATATATATATATATATATATATATATATATATTTATAAGTAGTCGCTCTGTGCCTGAGGTGGCTTCGGTCTGCGGCACTTTCTGTTTCACTTAAGCAAATATTTTTGCAACTTATCTCGAAAAATGTTGCGACAAACGCGAAAGGTCGGGCGGGACGATCACAATGCGAGATGTTCACCTAATGAGGTATATTTAATTGTTATTGTTGTTGCTCGAAATTCGTATTATTTGCGCAATGTGATAATGGGTGTCGGCGTGCGTGTGTGTGTGTGTGTGTGTGTGGGCCATGCCATAACACTTAGAATCGGCAATTCATAGAGCTATTTTGGACAGCAGGCGAACTATCGAAACAACATTCTTGATGGCTGCCCACTGCTGTAGGACGTGTCTGTCTGGCATTCAAGTTGTGCAGCTCATGATATAGAGAGATATATAGAGATATATGTGCTGTGGGCGACAGCTGGAGAGCTGGCCTCTTATATAAGCCAACTGATTGCTGATAAGTGATTGCAGATTACGCTAAAGATTGCGAACGAGATTGTCCGTTTTATCTCGAGCTGGCAGCTGTGCCAGAATGTGTAGAATCAGCTAAGTCCAGAGAGCTGCAGTGACTAAGTACGTTCATCAGATTTCGTGTCACATGTCTCAGTGGGCTTTGCGGCTCGTTCCGGTGACTTTGGAGCCCTAAGTCAATCTAAGCCGGGCGAAGATTGTTTACAGATTGCGACACACATGAAATGTTCAGCATTTAACATAATTAACCTCGCCGGTTCACCGGGTTCAATCATTTGTTGTAAAGTTTCAGCAATTTACAACGGGCAAAGTGTCGTTGACATCGGCCAGCGCATAGCAAGCGGCAAATGTCAGCGACGGGCAGCAAACAAAAGCTGCTTGCGCTAGTTGATAATAAAGCGCAAAGAGTGCGGCCAATTGCACTTCTCGGCTACCCACCCCTCTTCTTATTACGCTCACTCTTCCCCTCTCGCTCTCGCTCACTCCCTGACAATTGAAAGTTTTATTTTTTTTTTAGAAAATGGGCAGCATTGGCTGCAGTTGTATTTTAATTCCAATTGGATGGACGGCTTATGCTTTGCTTGACCCATTGGAATGTTGCGAGCTTTTCTATTCATGCTGTTGCCCGCTGTTGTTGCTGTTGTTCTTTTGTTCGATCGAGCAGTATGCATGCTGGATTTATGTCGCTGTCATGCGATGTTGCCCCTTGTCTAAATTTGTTGTTCTTTCGTTTCCAAAAGAGAGAAACAAATAAATAAAGAGCCGACTAATTAACAATGCTTGGTCCGGTCACAAAGAATCAACTAACGGTTACGGCGCTACATAAATTGATGACTAGAACATGGAAGGGCCTCACTGTTTATGCTAAATAGAGTCGCCAGGGAGATGGGAGATGGGAGATGGGAGCTGGCATAAGAACGTATGTATATATAGGTATATATCTACAAAAATAAAAACTATGCGAGACACAGCGTTCAAATAGCATGAAACTGCTGCCGTTTTATTGTGTTCTATTTTGGCCGAAAGTGAAACAAAATAATTGGCACAATTTCAAGAACCCAACAACAGTGGCCGAAATGTTTAGATTTTCATTTGGAAAAAAAAAACAAGAAACGGAACAGTTTCGATCATAAAATGCATTTGGCTGCCGAAAATGAAAATGAAAAAAAAGCTCGGTGCAGTGCGTAAAAGCCACGTATCGAGTAAAAGATACATATGTATCTGCACTCGTTGTAGTTGCATCTGTATCTTGTAATTTGTCACACGTCCGACCATCGTCATTAAAATATGTTCAATGCTTTTTGGTGCGCTCTGAAGGTCGGCGAACATGGCCGGGAGTATTTGTAGATATGGGGTATCTTTGCAGCCGCGAACATGTTTTGATTTGTAGATACAAATGTTCTTGCAACAGCGCAGTGCAGTGCCAATTGATAATAACAAATGGTATGGACTTCAGAGTGTGTCATATTTTTCTGATTTGTTTTGCAACATGTTTTTCGCATCGGATATCCATTGACACGGGAAACCATTAATCAAAGCGAAAATGAATAATATAAATTAAAATTTAGATCACACTGCATTTTGCTTTTGTTTTTTCACACGTTTGACACACGTACAGGTGCGGTGAATAGCAAAAGAATTAAACAAAAACAAAAATAT
Source organism: Drosophila eohydei (assembly GCA_035045825.1). Taxonomy (NCBI): domain Eukaryota; kingdom Metazoa; phylum Arthropoda; class Insecta; order Diptera; family Drosophilidae; genus Drosophila; species Drosophila eohydei. The sequence continues at coordinate 10,126,514 of JAWNOT010000036.1, read as the reverse complement.
AACAAAAAACTAGACCAATTTGAACATTAATTTACGCGTCTGCGTTATGTAAAAACGAATTACCGAAAATAAACGATATTTTAATGAAGTGAACACAGAATTTACGTCGACGTCGACGGCGGCGTCGGCATTTACTGCGCCCCTCGCGACGGTTGCGTATCCCAACTAAATTTAGAACGTTTCACAAGTACAGCTAAGCTACGTCGAGGCGACGTCAACGACGCACAACGGCAGACTAAGCGCAGCCAACGGCAACATCAGCAGCAGCCGCCGTCGCAGTCATAGCAGCAGTCGCAGCGACGCGTCGACGTCAGCGCCAAACGTCCAAACAGAACCAATGAGAACGTTGTAAGAGCAGCTATGTCACTATACAAATACCCGTACCAGGGCAGCATATTTAGAATTGAGCTACGCAAAAAGCAAAATTATTATAAAATAATGTTTAATTTACCTTTACAATTCGATTTTATAATCATCTAAGGTTACACTACAGGTACTGGTAATACCTGAGAAATTCCTCATGATATTGACTTTCTTACTTAACCTGGCATATCCCATGCAGCACACGCTGGTACGGGTAGCTCGAACGAAACTGAGTACTGGAGAGCAAGAAATGCGCTGAGCGCTTAAGAGAATGCGGTGTGCGGAGCGCAAGCGCATCATGCCGGCTGCTGCTGCTTTGCTGTTGACCGCTGCTGCGACGCAACGCAGGAGAGCCGCTACACCTGCTGCACTGTTGATGCTGCTGCTATTGCTGCTGTTGTTTTTGTTCTTGTCAACGCGTAGGCCAAATATTTGGACGCGGCGGCACTATTACGGTATAAGCATCTATCGTCGCAGCATGCAAAGCGGTATTCGCTGATTGGGCAGCACATATACCGTTTGCCATGCGCACCGTGAGGCGAGAGGCGAAAACTATTCAATTTTATTATAGTAATAAATTCTTTATTATTATTACATATTTTTAACAGCTTCACTTAGTTAGCTTTGAAATATTTACTTAATGTGTTGCCATAATAATGCTTGTTTAACCCAAAGATTGTGGTTCATTACATTATATATAATAATTCGCTATTAATTATTATTATATTATTATTAATAATAAAGCACAATTTTGGCACCATTTTCATTGAGCTGATAACCACTGTGCACTGTGGCTGTTACAATAATTTAACCAGCTAAATGCACGTGCTGCTGCTGCTGCTGCTGCTGTTAGTGCTGCTGCCGACGCGACGCGACGCGTCGTTGACAAGTACCGGTATTATGGGCAATGTCAGTTGCAGTTGCATAACTGCTGCAAATTTATTCTGCTTAACAGCAGTCGCTGCAGCCTTATGCATATGTATCTATGTGTGTATTTGCGTGTGCATAGAGATGATCATCATGTGTACATGTATGTATGTATCGTATTAGCATTCAGCGCGTGATTAGCACTAACGGCGCAGTTCACATGACGCTGACGTTGGCTGCGCCGCTGGCGCTAGCGGCGGCTGCTGCGGCTGCTGCTGCTGCACTTGTTGCTTGACCGAGATTCGCAGGGTTCTTGCACAAGCTAACAGCAACAACAGTGTCTCTATATACAAAAAAAAACGTCTTCAACAGATGTGACAATAATGGCCGAAAAGCCGTTAATCGGGTTTGTTTTGTATTTATTTTTTATTTTATTTTTTTTCTTGTTTTTGTAGCTACAATTCATTGTGACTTTTGTATTTTTTGACATTTATGTGGCAATCTCTGGTTTATCGGAAACAAAAAAAACGTAATTAACCATTTCAACTTACTTGGCTGGCATTGTTTGGTCTGTGCTGAAAATTGCAATTGCTTGGAGCTTACCTGTAAATAATATAGAGAAAACAATAATGTCATATATGTCTATATGTATGTATGTGGTACATGTATGCGTGTATGTAGTTAGTATATGTGAATATTGATACATGGATATGCAAAACATGGTGTGAGGAACACTAAATATGTTCTGAGACTATGAAAAATACCAAAAAAATACCAATTCCAGAAACCTTAAAAAGCGAATACCTAATACTCGTTAGAAATATATATGGGTGTACGGAAACATTAAAATTATTGCGCATATAGTTTGATTGACTTATCTCTATTTGTGTTTTTTTCGTAGTGTTAGCTAAAGCTAAATAAATTAATTTTGAAAGAGCTTTATTAACGTATTTGATGTTAGTGCAGAAAATGGCCGCACTAGTGGCGCCATCTGTGCGTCAGTAGAGCTAACGCGAAAAGCTTGCATTGAAAGCTTTCGTCAGCTGTTGCGCTATTGTTGCCGCTTAGCTCAAAGCTAATACAAGTTTTGCACCTGCGCAAACAGCATCTTGGCTATAAAACAGGTGAGCGATCAAAAGACCTTGCAAAATATTTATATGCACAGGGAGAGAGAGAGCGAGAGAGATAGAAAGAGTGGGCGAGCGAAGTAGTAATAGTAATAGTAGGAGGAATGTTCAAACAGGTAAATGACTCTGATTTAAGACAAGTCTGTTGCTGTGCTTAGAGACGTTTGCTATCTGTCATTGGAGCAGTCGAATGGCTCATAAATAAGTTGCACTTACTTGCTAAATGCCGAATGGCTGGCAAACGAGTTTAACAATAACATAAAACACACACAGACACACACACAGAAATATCTGCAGGCTAATAACAATAACACTGATAAGGGTTGGCGGGTGTGGCATGAGGTTGTTGATGGCTTGGCCAATGCATAATCAAATTAATATCCATTAACTGAAGTTGAGTCAAGTTGAGTTCAGTTCGAGTTGAATGGAGTTGAGTTGAGTTGACTTCGAGTTCGAGTTGAAGTTGAGTTGGTGGTGGATTTGATGATTGGTTGATTGGTGGGTGGAACACGTATGGAGGCGACGGGGAGATGTTCGTGTTCAACGCTTACCTGCGCATTACCCATTAGAGCATCGTCTTCGATCTCAGCTGGCATTAGCTCTTCAACATTCGCATATAAAGCCTCCTCTACCTGTGCTGCTTGCTCTTGTTCTTGTTGTTGTTGTTGTTGTTGTAGATTCTGTTTCTTCTGCTGTTGCTTCAGATGCGCATTAAGATTAATCGCCGATTTGGATTTGCTTTTGGCATAGCGAGCGGAGTAACGCAAGCTTTTAAGCACGCCATTGGCGAGCTTTTGTTTCAAGAGAGATAGAAAGAGTGAGAGAGAGAGAGACAGAGGGTATATGGGGTAAGGGGCGGCATATAGCAAAGGGGGGTGTAAACTTAATTTAAGTATCATTTTTATATAGATATTGTTTATATATATATTTTATAATCTAAGGTGCAAATTGTGATGACTTAAGCTTTGAGTAATTTGAGCTGATAGTAGCTCAGGTATTGCTGTGGAGGGGGGAAGGGGGGGGGGTCAATTGAGAGCTGTGCTATCCACTTTCTATTGGCCATACGTGCCGGCATGTGCCATGTTCAGCTGCCAAGCGGTGTCACTCACCGCGCTTATGCCCAAAACTATGGCTTTGCCGACTTCCGGCACAAGTCGACAACAACTAACAACAACTAGCTGAATGATTGTTAGATACCCTGTTGTCGTGGCTGCTACTGGCCACTGATGATTCAATGCGCTGCGCTTTCTATATATAGACATATGACCGATGTTAGCTGCGATTGCTAAATGTCGATAAAAATCAATGAACTCAGCAATTAGCAACAACAAAGTTGACTTAGTTGAAATAATTAATGAATTGCTAAGCACTGCGCATTTGCCAAGTGCTTTAAAGGCGAAGCTACAACAGCTGCAACAACAACAGCAACGACGACGACGACGACGACAGTCAACAACAATTGTTGCGCATACGCCGCGTAGGCCCTCTGAGTGATGTTTTGATGTGGGCCAACAATTAAGCGCCATGGCTGCCAAAAGAAAGCTGATGTAGCAACCACATGTGGCAAGCCTAAATGTCTGCTGTGCCAAGCGAATAAAAACAAGTCTGACTAGAACCGGCACCAGTTCCAGCACCAGTTCCAGAACTCAATTCAGAACCAGCCAACAGTCGCGATTGCCAACGGCAATTAGCGCGCAATGCCTCGCGTCGAGAATGTCGAGCTTGGCGCTGCACGTAGCTTCGGGTTGCGCAAATTGAAGCCTCTCGAAAAAAAAAAAAACAAATAATAATAAAACACAAAAATGAATACAAAACCCATTGACGGATTGATGCAGCAAACTCGTCAAGTGTAAAACCTATTATTCACTAAGCGAGGGCTGTTCGAGAAGTGCAGTATAGGCAACGAGAACGATTCGCTTCCTTTTTTTAGCTCTGTCAGGAAGTGTCCGACTTGCAGATACCCTGAACCTTGCGCCGAGCTGCTATATCAATCGTTCTTTGGTTTGCCTCACTTCCCACTCTCTTTTCCTCTGTTCTCTTTCCATGATATTCTCTTCGCTTGTCATTCTGCTCTCTTCTCTTCCCATTCTCTTCTTGCCTCTCTTATTCTCTCCCAGATATTTTCTATCTTCTTTTCTTTTTCTCTTCTTTTTCCATTTGCTTATTTCCTTCTCATTCTCTTTCTATTCTCATCAGATTCTCTTCCTATTCTATTATCACTGTTTTCTCATTCTGTTTTCATTCTTTTCCCGTTCTCTTCTCTTCTCATTATCTTTTTTCATTGTCTTTCCGCTCTGTGCTCTTTTCTCTCCAGTCTCTCTTCTTTTTCCCGTTCATTTATCTTCTTGTTCCGCTCTTTTTCATTCTCTTCCCTTTCTCTTCTCTTCCCTTTTCATTCTCTTCTCTTCTCTTCCCATTCTCTTTGCTTCTCTTCCTTTTCTCTTCTTTACTTTTCCCGTTCTCTTCTCTTGTGTTCTCTTTTCTCATTCTCTTTCCATTCTCCTGGCTTTTCTTCGTGCAACCCTCGTCAGAGCACATGGCCTAGCATAGTTGGAATTGCATTTAGTTTCACACTTCACTGGGTATTCAATGTGCCTTGTGAATGTTGCTCAATGAAAATACCCTGGACCAAGGAAGGGGCCGAGTCGGATGGGCTGTGGCAAGTGGGCGACATCCGCATCGATGCATCATCGGATCGCTGACTAATGAAAGTCAAATCGATATGTCTCACTGTTGTTATCGATCCAAGCTCAACTCAAAGTTCAGCAAACTTGTCTCTGGCCCAAGGAAAACTAGCGCAAGAGTTAATTATTGGAATCTGGCACAGACTTTAAAAACAGCGACTTAAAGCCAAAACTATTAATCCAAGTGTACCGAATGCCAAAGAGCCATAAACCTGAACAGGGAGTGGAAATGCAGCCAATCGATCGTGAGTGCAACGATATGCAGATCTTGAGCTGTATCTAGATCAATGCAGTCATTATCTATATATATGTATATATATGTATATTTATATATATATCTATATAGCTATATCTAATCACATTCGTCAGTCTCTAATCGGCGATTCCTTTGTTCGCGACGCAGCAGAAATGAATGCCCGAATATCGATGATTCCCTTTGCAATTTGGGTTCTTTGAAGCTCAAAGATAATTTTCGCCAACAAAGAGTTCCATGATTTCACTTTTTGCCAAACAATTTAGCTAGAAACTGAGAATATTATCAATAAACATATATGGAAAACTTTTACTATGAAAACTCATTGCTAATGCAGATTATATTTTAATTGTTATTGTTATTGTTATTGTGAGTGTTATTTTATCTATATGTTTATAACTTTTGATTGGAATGTTTCGATTTATTTATTGTTCATTTACTTTGCTACTTTAAGAATTTGTTTATTTGCCTTTTGTTATGGGGGAATATCTCCTAAGCAAAGCTGAGCTAAGGCTCCCTTTGGCGTTTTACAATCTGGTATATATATATATATATATATAGTTTAGGCAGCTACTACCTGGAAATCAGCTTATATAGCTATCCTTGAATCAATCACTGTGAAAGACGCGGAGCAGGCAGCACTGATCTGGCAGTAATCTGTCAGTGAAGCCAAAGCAGAGTCTGTGACTGCACCGAAATGGTTAGCCCCATGGAGGGGCTACGCCTACACAGCAGCCATAAAGGGACACCTTCTATAGAAATTTCCTAGAAGGACACAGCTGACATAGAAGGACTCCCCCTACACAACTGCCTTAGAAGGACTCCTCTTACACAGCTGCCTTAGAAGGACTCCTCCTGCCATAAAGGGGCTTCTCTTGTATACATGTCAGAGAAGGACTCCTCCTATAGAAATATCCTAGAAGGACTCTGCTACACAGCTGCCTTAGAAGGACTCCTCGTACACAGCTGCCATAGAAGGACTCCGCTTACACACCTGCCTTAGAAGGACTCCTCCTGCCATAAAGGGGCTTCTCCTGTACAAATGTCATAGAAGGACTCCTCCAAGAGAAATGTCCTAGAAGGACTCTGCTACACAGCTGCCAAAGAGGGAGTCCACCTACACGGCTGCCTTAGAAGGACTCCTCCTCCACAGCTGCCATAGAAGGACTCCTCCAACACAGCTGCCTTAGAAGGACTCTACCTGGCGTCTTAATGCGGAATACCTTCTGATACCAGAATGGGCTACCGTTTAGAGTGACGAACTTACTGACAATGACCAAATCACAAATCAGCTCAACCACAAGGAAAGAGGAAATTCCTCAGAAGCAAAGAATTCGTTAGAAAAGACAAAACCCAATAGAAAATGGCTAAAATATGCAATGAAAAATCAGTCCTAAGTGCTTCACTCTACAGTAAATACTGTCTTGTTTTGTTCTACTTCAGATATCTTTAACATAGCCATAAGGGTATTTGGCATTCGACTTGCTTTCGCTCAACAATTGCAACAATTGAAATGTTTAACTATTAATAACAATTTCTGATTAGATACATTGTCTATGACAGGGCAGCTAAACGATGTGGGTCAGTGGCAGGTACAGATAAAAATTTTATATATATATATATATATCTTGGGCCACGCCCACAACAAATATTTGATGTGTGACAAATTGCACGCAGTTGAAATATTTCGTGTGTTGCGATATTCTGTGCAATTGTTTGTGAGCGCCAACAATTGGAGCCATTCAGCCAGGCGTGGAGCATGACGGCAAAGTCAATACGTATTATCCGAGCTGAATGTGGGCCGAGCCAAGTGAGCATCGCTCAATAGAACTCGAGTGCTAAAAAGTGTTCGAGCTGTCATTGCTTAGAGGTCGCTTCGTCACAAATATCTTCAACTCTATAACAAGGCACAAAAGAAACCGATATGAAAGTTCTACTCGGGAGTGTCCGACCAGCAGATACCCTGAACCTCGCACAGAGCTGATATTTCAATCATAACAAGCAACACGAGCCCTAACGCTCATGGGCTTTACCATGCCTACATAATTCTAGAATAACTTTTCTTCCAGCTGAACTTTCGTATTCCAAATCCGAAACATCCGAAACTCTGTGTATTCATGACAGAAGTCTCGAAATCTTCAGCTTTTAGATCGGCTCAGTCCACAATGATCAATAATATATAGACTATATGGGGTCTGCCGCGTCTCCTTCTTCACAAAGCCACTGGGAGTCAGAGAACTTTGACTTATTTATATTTATTTTTTAATTAATTTGAAAAAGAATTTGATTAAAACTTGATAAAAATTCTATATTATTCAATATTATATTTCTATATTCTATATTTCTTTCCAAAACAGACTTTACTTCTATTAATCAAAAATCAATTAGGGACTCGAACCCACATCTTCTAAATTTATTTTTTTTTTACAAAAATAAAATGAAAGTTTGCTATTAAACAAATAAAAGAAATTGATTTATTTCAAATTTATAAAACATTATTATTTAAACCAGTTCTAATAAATAGACCGGTTCGAAGCTGGAATTTGAATAAATCAAAACATTTTTAATCCCGAAACAATTGACTCCGAAACAAAGAAATAAATTAAAAGCAAATCAGAAAAAAAATTAAATATTGCAAATTTTATATGAAAAAATCGAGCTTAACTGACTGCGCACTGCTCTATCATGCTCCAAAAATTAACTGCAACTATTACAACTTATATTTTATACAGTATTATATATACATTATAAATAGTGTTATATATTTTATAGGCGTATCCATAGAGCAAGTTAATTTAGCTCAAAATAATTTTAGACAAACCGAAAAGAAGCCCAAGTCGAAATGTATTTGTAGAGAAGCAAAATTGAGTTTGTTTAATTGTAGATAATATTGTATATTATAAAATATTACACATGTAAGATAAGAATTATAATTATTATATATTGGAAATGTAGAAAAAATTGATTTATTGATAAAATATTTATTTAATAATGAATTTTAATAATTATTTAATTTAATATTTTTAATAATTCTTAAAAAAAATTAAATTGTAAAAAATATTAAATTAATTAATTATTAAAATTAATTATTAAATAAATATTATATGAATAAATTATTTTTTTCTACATTTCCATTTCATATTTTTTATTTATAGAATTCTTAAAAAAAATAAATTTTTAAAAATATTAATTAATTAATTATTAAAATGAAGTATTAAATAAATATTATACAAATAAATTATTTTTTTCTACATTTCCAATTTTTCTTTTAGTTTTTTTATTTTTGTCTAAAGTTTTCGGGCTCTGGCCCATGGTGCAGCGTGACAGAGCAATTCTTTATTCGCAATCGAATCGATTTCTATAATTCGTGCGTGTCACGGCACTTGCTCCGCTCTAGTGTACGCTAGATTCGTGGTCTTCTGCTTGAGCTTAAACAGTTGAAGCTGCCTGTTTCTCACTTGGTCAAAAGCACCGACTCATGCGGGTGGCTCCACCAATTTCTACTAACAAATGTTTAAGACTTCTAATTGTTGTTGTTGTTTTCGTTGTTGTTGCTGCAGTTAACGAGGTCGCGCGCGCCTAGACTCGCATGGAAGTCTGGGCACGTTTTTGTTACCATTTCAAAATGTTTTTTTTTTATTTATTTTTTTTTTTGTGTTTGTCTCTATGAAAATCAATTAACATTCAAGTTTCCACGGTCTCTGCGGCGCTCGCTCTCTGGCCATAGCTGGAGCAGTAGCTGCTGCTGCTGCTGCTGCTGCTCGGCGTATATGGGCCATTGAGCTGACCGTAGCATTGAACGTGACTTGGCTTTAACTGTCTTTGCTACGTTCGTTGCTGCTGCTTCTGCTGCGACTTCTTCTGTTTCTTTTGTATGCCTGTTGCCCCCATTTCAAGGTCGCCGCTGCATTTTGTGGGCCACCCATGACTGGAATTATATTTGGGCCACATTTCCACACAGTCGCTTTCCACGCTCCGAACTCAACGCAGCCGGCCTAACGGTAATTGCGCTTGCTTTTTTTTAGACTTTTGCACAAGTTTTTTGTGCCCGCTTTTTTAAACATGTCATAAAAAAATATGTTGGATATATATATATAGCATTACAAGCATAAATAAAAAAATAAAAAAAAAATATATATATATATATATTTAAGACTTTTGTTGCTGCTGTTGATGAGCTCGCAAAGTTTATCTTTTTTTCTGCCCTATCCGCTTCCCCCTTTCTTTTCTTCATTTTTGCTATTTAAGCTGACAAAAAATAAACATGAAATAAATTATTAACACAACAACGAAGCATTTCGGCACTTTCACTGGTTAATTGTCGCTAAAATTTCTTTGCTCTGCCTGCAGCTTCCATTTGGCCAATTTGGAGGCAGCTCGCAACAATCGCAAATGCCAACAAGTGCGCTCCACATAACGCTTGATATGCTCCAAGAAAAAATAACATAATAGACTCAAATAAATTCATAAATAAAATTTATATAAATATAAATAAATTCCCCATACGATCAACATATAATGTTTATATTTATTGAGTCGACGTATTATGTTCTCTTCGCTATATACAGTGTATATATATATATATATATATATATATATATATATATATATATTAATCTAACTTTATCATGTAATCACAAAGTCTATAAAGTCTTCAGAATTTGCCCAGCTTTAGCATCTTTTTCCCTCAGTTTTTCTGAGTTTCCACTATATATAGCCGATATTTTGTTCATATATATACTCTATATACTTTATACTTCTTTTCAAAGTAGACAATTCTAACTCCAGCTATAGCTAAAATCTTTTTCTGAGCGAGCTACTTTAAGCTTCAACATTTTGGCTCTCACAGATTCAGCGCGATCTGCAGCTTCTTGCTTGATCAGTTAATATTTTCTATATCATGAGCGCTTAGTGCAACAATATTTTGTACATAAAACTCTAATTTATTTTTCTTAAAATAAAATACAATTGGGTTCTGCATCATTTTGGAAAGTATTTTTAAAATAATTGTGAAGAATGGCTTAGAGAAATGCATGGAAAGCGAAATCTGCATGAAATTGATTTGTTTCAACTTTTTCGAGATGGAAATCGGCTTTAATAGTTTTATTAAATATCGTAGACCATTTTAAGCAATATTAGACTCCTTGTTGGCAAGAATTACAAGAATTATTGTAAATAAGCAGAGATACATATATGGACGGTCGGACAAAAGGGCAGACAGCTAAAGGGATGGACTTAACTATAGAGCTAGATCAAGATTATATATACTTTGCGGGACAGAAAGATATATATATATGCAGGCAAACAGACGGACGGACGGACGGGCGGACAGAGTATATATACTGTGTGGGACAATCAGACAAAAGGACATACAGCTGCATGGAAATACGTTGGGATTAGTCCAAATCAAATCGGTTGTCGCTATTGATAACGACTGTATATAGACAGAAGAAGAGCTATATATTGCTTCCTAACAGCAGTATATATACTGTATTGAACAGACGAAGTAGCAAATGGACGGATGGACAAGCGGGCGGACAGACAAGCAGGCGTAAGTACGGACAGATCCATATTGAATCGACTGTTGCTTCTGAGCATATATACTTTGTGGCAGAGACAAATAGACGAAAGCATGGACAGCTTATATATCTTGTTATATATATACATATATATTTATGTGCATATTCATATGTGAACTCGACTTCTCGTTAAAGAAATCTATAAATGAAACCAAATAAAGACTTAGAAGCATCTGGCGGCTCTCTGCCTATCTCTCGCCCACTCTCTCTCCCTCTCTCTAACTCTCTCTCTCTCTCTCTGTTCTATAGCCCAATTACAATTACCATTTAAGCCACTTTTGGCATTTCAGCTATTTCGATTGTGATTACCCAGTTAATACTCCATTGAAGCTGTTGTTTAGCATTTCGCTGAAATCGAAACCGCAATTCCCACTGTTCATTTTCCATTTTCCATTTTCCATTTCCCATTTCCCATTTCGCATTTCCCATTTGGGCAGGGGGGTCAATTATAGCAATTGGGGCTGCTCATAAGTGTGGCCTGGCATGACATGAAAATCAGCTGGCCAAAAGACAATTTGCAATTGCCAATTGGCCAAAAGAGTTTCACCCAGCCAAGGCCGACAGCCAACAGCAACTCCTCTTCCTTTGCTAATGCTAATGCTGATGCTAATGGCAGTGGCAATGGCAGTGGCAGTGGCAGTGGCAGTGGGAGCGGCATCTGCATATCCGGTGGCCAAAGTTTTTCCGCGCTCACTTTTTTCCCAACTTCACTTCACGTTACTTTACTTTACTTAAAGTTTTTTTACTTTTTTTTTTATAGGTAATTTAAATATTTTCTTTACGAAACGAGCCTGGGTAATTAAAAGTTCATTGTCGTGGCTTGTTGTTGTTGCTGTTGCTGTTAGTTAGTTACCCAGCAGCCGGGCGCATTATGTGGAAACGATTTTGCAACATGCCAAAAAAAAAAAAAAAACAAGTAACAAAAAACAAACAAACAAAACAGACAAAAAATTGGAAACCCAGCCACAGCAAACCAGTTGAATGCGCTTCGACTTTGGCTGCCACAGAAAGCAACAAGAAGCAGCAGACGCAGAGGAAGAGAAGGTGGAGGCAAACGTTTTATGGATACACAGCAACACGGCTAAATTTCCCACATGAAAATTATGACAAAATGTGCATCATCGAGTCATCGAGTCAAAGCCATCGTCATCATCATCAACGTCATCATGCTGCAGCCACTTGCAACAGCAAGTGGCAGGAAAATCATGTGCGAAGATCACGTACCCAGCTCCATGTTCATAGTGAAAGTTGAAACAGCTGCCCGGCTTTGGCTAGAGCTCGGCCCGGCCTGCCCCCGGGCCGTTACCCGCTCGGCCAATGCCTGATGACAATTTGGCTTAATTGAACTTGAAGCTGCAGTCGAGGAAGCGATCGTTGCTCAGCTGCAGCGGCACCTGCGCCCAAGATGCGCCAGACACTCAGTCACGACATTTGCGCAATCAATGAAGATTGACGAATTGCCACCTGAGCTGCGAGGGTGCGGGGCTGCGGGGGTGCATTCGCAGTCATCAGTCATCAGTCATCAGTCATCAGTCAGTTGCTGTTTATCAGACCCAAAGCATTGCCAATGGCCAGAGCTTGATTAGAGCCAGTCACCGATAGCGAGCCGTCCGCTCCCAAAGACGTCGCAGTTCATTCTACGTGCTGCTCCCATTGTTTGCTCGCAAAGAAAGTGGAGTAGCAGCGGCAGCCGGCGGCACAGGGGCGGTGCTAATGACTGCGCAATGCCCGCCACACTCGAGCCACATCAATTGCCATAGACTCAACTCATGTGCCACGTTTGCCACTGTGCTTAGTCTTATAATCTCAAATAGTTTAGCAAACAAAGCAATCTTTTTATCTAATTCCAAGTCTCAAAAAGTCTAAATGCAATAGAGCTCGGGTGTGCTCGACTGGCAGATACCCTGCAGCCTAGGCAGTGCTGATATCTAAGTTTGCTTTATACATGCCTGAAGCTAGGCCCAAAGACTAAATAAAATTATCGATTTTTATCGATAGTAAGGCAGCGATAAATATGATCAGCTCGTGCTGAGTATACCAAACGAATATATATTCAGAATTACAAGTCTCCAGCTTTTGTAGTGGCCGAGATAAGGAGGCAACCGAGCTCGGCTTGTTTTGTGCAAGAATGTATATATATAGTTTATGGGATGTGCCACGCCTACTTCTATCTGTAAGACACGAAACCAATATCCCCTCAAATGGCCATGGATCCATGGCATACAAACGAAGCACGCACATTGAACGAATCCAATATACTCGTTTTCACTTTGAAAACAAACTGAAAAAGTACGTGATCAAAGAACGTTACGATAATGACAGATGAGAGAGAGAGGGAGCGAGAGAGAGGGAGTGAGAGAGAGGGAGAGATGGAGAGATGGAGAGATGGAGAATGCAGCATACGCGTGAGGCATACATAAACTAGATCGTATCGCGCTGATTTCTTATAAAGACATTAAAAGCGATAGATGCCCCAGACCCCAGCGACATGCAACATTATATTTTTTAGCTGGCCTGAACTCTGGTGAAATTTCATCTGAAAATAGTTTCTATATATATATATACATATATATATATATATATATATAGTCGTTTATCTAATCAGGCAATGAATTTGTCTCTTTATTTTCGTAGATCTACTTTTTTACTAATTTTTTAGGTTTTTTCCTGCACTTGGAAAAAGCTCGTTAAGAAATTGTTTTCCTTGCAATATATTACACTTATTTTTCACGTCTGAAGGTGACTACTTACGGTATATATATATATATATATATATATATATATATATATATATATATATATATATATATATATATATATATATATATATATATATATATATATATATATTTGGAAAATAAGTGAAATATACTTTCATGATATGTATATATATATATATACATATATATCGCGAAAGTATATTTCACTTATTTTCCACTTTGGCAGGTGCATAGCTTGCGAAGTGAATCACATTGCTGTGCGCTGCTAACTTCTTATATATTATATAATTCAGATAATTTAATGACCTTTGAAAACTTAATTCAATATAAAGTCCAGCAATTAGCACTTAAATTATGTTGCTAAACTAAATTCGTTAAACAATTCGCTTGAATTTATGAATTCAAAATTTGTGTTTTCTGAATTTATAAATAAATTTGAATGCGAATCGCAGTGTTGAGTTTTGAGTGTTGAGTCTAATGAACGAAGACTAAATACCCTAAGGGCTTAAAAGCGACTTTATATATATGTATATATATATATTGCAACAGACAATGGGATGGATCTGTAATATGTTTAATGCTTAAAGTTTCAGAACAAAGAGATTAGTCTGCATTGAAAGACTCATAAATAAGTGGGCATGACTATATCAACAGATAGAACTTATAGGTGCATGGCCATGCTATATATACACACTGTCCAATGCCCGCTCAGCCAAGCAATAGCAGCTTCAATTCGAGCCACATCAATTGCCATAGACTCAACTCATGTGCCACGTTTGCCACTGTGCTTAGTCTTATAATCTAATATAGTTTAGCCAACAAAGGCAACTTTTTATCTTATTCCAAGTCTCAAAAAGTCTAAATTCAATAGAGCCCAATAGACACATAAAAGAATGCTCGAGTCGGGAGTGAACGACTGGGATATACCTAAGCATATTCTGTGCATCTATTTAAGAGTCTATATATATATATATATATATATATACATGATCTCTATGTGACTATATATTTATATATATTATATAATGTTACATATTGCGTAACAAAACCATAATGCACTCGGTGCACAGGGTATATGAATGTCTTAGCTTCACATGTGGCTGAAAATGTTCTTTGACTTGACTTTTGCACCACTGTGCAGCGGCTAGCGGCTAGCGGCAAATTTCGCTTGGCCCTAAAAAGAAGCGAACATAAATCATGTGGATCGTGCATGGAGAGCAGCATCTATCTATCCATAGTTGGCTTTCGATTGGGGCCTAAGCGGGTCAGATGCAGATGCGTGGGGCCAATTGGCCAATCGGGCCAAGACAGGTTAATTAACGATTTGTGCTAATTAAGTTGCGCAGCTGTGACAGCAGGGCACAGTAGCTCGACAAACGCAGCAAAAAAAAAGGGGGGGCGGGCTAAAGGAGGAGGGGGAATATGTAAAGGGGGTTGACAGCTAACGATGTCGTCCGTCGTCGCACAGCAAATTATGCAAGGCAGTTGGTGTCAAACGTTGTTGTTGCTGCTGCTGTTGTTGTTGTTGTTGTGGTTGGGGGTTAATTGTTGTTAGCATAAGTATTTGGAGTAAGTGTAGCCAAGTTAGTCGGTGTGCTTGGATTGATTGCTTAGCATGCGTCAATCAAAAATGATTTAGAGCTCAACTCACCCATGAATTATCTCGGAATTGTGACATATTTTGTGTGGACATATGGGGGGCCCACTGGCGCCCAGCTGGCAATACGGTAACAGGTATAGATATATGTAAATATATATTTATATATATATAGCATAAGTATATATATGTATATATATATATATATATATGGATCTTGGCGTGCCGCGTTTACTTTCAATTTCGTTAACAATTTCTCGTTTTTTTTTTGTTTCTTTGCTAAAAGTTTTCGTTTTCCTTTGCGCTGCGGCGGCGGCGACGGCGACGGCGGCTTTTGGCTTTCATCTAAGCATTTTGTAAGCAAAGCTGGACACACATACACATGCGCACGCACACATACAGGCATACACTCACAAGCTGCAGTTAAGCGTAACGCATGAAAATGAGCGCCAAAAAGTACAACACAAAAATATCGAAATTACAACAACAAACACAGATAATGAGAGAGAGAGGAGAGAGCAAAGAGAGCTCAAGTTGTTTTTTTTTCTAGTATTTTGATTTTTTTTTTTCGTTTTTTTTTTTTTTTTGCAAGCACTCAGCCGCAACAGTGCACGACAATTATTATGTTTTATGTCAGGGCATATACCCTACATGTGCACAAGATACACTTGCAATTACATACAGTTTGGCTACTGCGGCGCATCAGATTCCGTGTCAGTTTTTGTTTCAGACACATTTGGGCCGCACTTTAGTTACGGTTGGGCCACAGCCTTGCGTTTCATTTACATTTGGCAGTAACAGTTTCCCGTCTCCAAAGTTGAAAACAAAAAACAACAAAAAAGGAAAAAGAAACACAAAAACAAAAAACACGATGAACGTTGGCAAATAATGGAAACCACAACAACAACGATACGAGAGCAGCGCGCAAAAAACGGCAAAATAACCGCCGATAAGCAATTAGCGGAGCGCGGATTTTGCTCTCGAATGCTTCGAACCGAACTTGTTGACTCTTCGCCGCTTACTGAACAGCAACTGTCCCAGTCGAATACTCAGGCCGATACTCAGTGTCCAAAGCCCGTGCTCCGCACCCCTTAACAGAGTTGGCTGCAACTACGAACTTTCTAAACGCTTTACCGACGCTCATCGCTCATCGCTAGCTGGCCAGCTCGTCACTCACCGCACGCCGCTCGCCATTCGCGGATCGCTATACGCCGCTCGCCGTACATCGTTCGCCGCTCTTCTGACTTGATTTTCTTTTAGCAAGTGCAGGCAAGCTAAGCCAACAACAGGTGGGCCGATATCTGTTGGTGCATTTCTCTGCTTAGCCAGTACACCAACCAGTGCAGCGAAAATGTAATTTGAGATCTTCAAGCTAAGCTTTAAAGCTGCTGCGCACGCGTCGAAATACTCAAAGGAATTGTTCTAAGCTATATGATTGTTTAAGATAATTGAAGAGAGTAGAATAGAAAAAGTATTAAATCTAAAATGAAAAGTACAAAATACTACACAATCTTCTGAAACGTACAACACTTAAGTCTTAAGTTTTCTTTTTCTTTAGATTAAAACTGATTTAAAAAAATGGGAAATTATTTAAGTTAAGTATTCTTTAAACTAGAAATTATCAATAGCCACTTAGAATTCTTTTATTGCATGAATCGCAGCTTCTATTGTTATCTGTCTTTTCTATAAATTTAGTAACGAGTGTTTTCTTTAGAGATACTTAAATCTTAATAAAAAAAAAACATTCATTTTTTAAATCAGTTAAATTGGCTTTATTTAATAAAAATTGTAGGACATTGATGTTTAAATATAATTTTAGTTACTAATGACTTTTTTAGTTGCGACAAAGGCTTGTGGGCTATCCTAATGCGAAAATTCTGTTTTTTCGACAAAAAATAGGCTTTACGCCCTAAAAGGAACAAAGTGCACGTGCATAAGCTTAAGAAACAAAATCACAATTTCGACAATTTGCAAGCATTGCTCACAAATATTTTTTCCCTCTCTTTTTCTCAATTTACCTTTCTCTTTTCCATGTCTTAGACAGAAATAAAGTCCATTGCCCATATTTGAGATCTTGGCTTATTCCCAATTATTAAAGAGGAATCGATTCCAATTAAACAACAAAACATTCAAAGTCCTTTATTAGAGCGATTGCGTGTGTGAGTGTTTGAGTGTGTGTGTGCGCGTGTGGGCTTAGTAAGTATGATATATAAAATCATTTACATTTAATACATTTGTTACATTGGCATTGAAACTGGAAGCGATAAATTTGAATTAAAACATTACTTAAACAGCCCGAATCAATGGGCCATATACAAAGATACATATATATAAATGTATGTATATATATATATGTATATATATATATATATATATATATATATATATATATATATATATATATATATATATATATATATATATATATATATATATATATATATATATATATATATATATATTGAGGCAATGTTTTCTATTTGTTACATTTTTATATATATATAGTGTTTTTGTTTTGTTTTTGTATTTATTTCAGCTGCCAAACAATGAATTCAGTACGTTCACAGAGAAACATATATATATATATATATATATATATATATATATATATATATGCTATAGTTATATATCGCATATAGATAGAAAGAGAGACAAACAGAGACAGAGAGAGAGAGTGAGAAATTGCAAGTGCATTTAAATGCAAAGTTTGGAATTGTTTGAGTTAAAGCTATTAGACAATGCATTTGCATATATATGCATATAAATATATATATATATATATATATATATATATATATATATATGTATATATATATATGTATATATATATATATATATATATATATATATATATATGAAACCATACACACACAGATACATATACAACATATATACTCTTAAGCTAAGTCTGAAACCAACTATTTTGCATGCGCGTTAAGCGGTTCGACAGAGGAAAGTGAATTGAAGAAGAGAACGTAAAATATTGCTCCTTATAAATATATGTATATATATATATATATATATATATATATATATATATATATATATATATATATATATATATATATTATGTGTATATATATATATATATATATATATATATATATATATATATATATATACATATAGTGATAAAGGCAGATAATGCGCATTGCGTTGGTTTTTCGATTTCCATATAATAAAAACGTGACAACATTTCGTTAAGTCTGCAATATTCGTTGGCTCTAGTTACAATATGTTAATTTCTTCGATATATCATATATTAGTGAATGTATATAAGTAGGCATAAATTGTTTGTTTGTTTGTATTTGTTTTTGTTTATCGTTATTTTCTAAAGCTTTTTTGTTGTTGTCGCACAGATTTGTGGCTACGTTTCGTTCGACTTGTTAACATTTGCGTTTCGAATTATACATAAGTTCGTATAGTTTACATATATATATTTATTTTAACATTTAAGTATATATATATATGTATATAGATGTTATTCAGTTTTTCTCTTGTATATGTGTATATAAAGTTTAAAGCTTCTTGTATGAAATGCCGCACAGCGCATTCGATTTACGTTCGTTTCTTCTATTAACTTAATCATCTTATGCAGCGCAATACACAACATGAACGCGACGGGAAAATATACAATAAAAAGATGTAAATAAACAAAATTGTTTTTGCACTTGCCTGTGCCATTCACACATCCTTACACACTATACATAATCGAATATATATATTTAGATATATATTGCAGCATATAATTAGTTAAAAAATAAACGATTTTTTTGTTTTGTAATTTTATAGAACATCTCAATGTTGCACACGGAATCATTTGATTTGTTCTGTTTTGTTGGCACTAATGTTTAGAGCGACGCAATGAAAGTAATTTAAAATTTCCTTTAAAAATAATTGATTTTTTTTCCTTTTTTCTCTTTTCCTTTTTTTTTTTTTGTATATTTGAACTAAGTGCAACAAATATAGCTGGCATCGTCGACATCCTCATCTTCGTATTGTTGCTCTAACTGCAGTTGTAATTGTAATTGGAAATTGCATCCATATTTGTCGCTACAGGTGTTTCAGAAATGGCCGCCGTTGGTGTGCTCGCTTTGGGTGCAAAGTAAACCTCATAGTTGTAATATCAAAGCTCGTCGCTCGCAACTGGATGCTCCTGCACGTACTCCTTGGGAAAATAGCCAACCTGCATGCGAATGCAATCAAATACATTAATATATATGTCTATAAAGATATGTAAATGTATGCCGTACCGTATCACCAATTTTGCCACGCCACCAGCCTTTGCTGTCGCCATCCTTGCCAATTACAAGCACCTGGCAATCAGTTCGCAGCTGCAGCTGATTGCTGCCGGCCTTTGGATCGAAGTCGTACAGCGCTGTGGCAATCACCTCGCGGAAGGGCCATTGCAGCGACTGATTGAGCCTGTGAAGAAAACGCACACGTGAATGTGATGGTAATAGACATTTCATATTTTCGCTTCAAGTCACACGAACCCGGCAAAATTTTCACCCAGGTCATTGCGCTCATAGTAGGAGACCAGCTCGACGATGGTCTTGAAGTGACGACGCGATGATAAGCAATAAAGCATGGACTCGCCGTCGTTTTCCTGGTTTATTTTCATGTGCTTAATCACATGATCATCGGTTCTGCACAGAAAGAGAGATAGAAAGCGAGAGAGAGAGAGACAGATAAGTAATGTGTTTATATTTGAAACAAATTTAGTTTGCACTCACTTCAGGCTGAGCGCATACATTGTCTCGTGCGGCGAGGAGGCGCCCTGGGGCCGCACGCGCAGCAGATAGGTGCCAATGCGGCGATTCTCCAAGCGATTGGCAGCCGTCTCGCGATCCATGTTGCCCACAAACCAATTGAATTCCGACAATTGGCGGTCGCAGACGGGCGGCGGTATGCTGACCGGATTCTGCTTGCAGCGACCTGTCGATGAGATGCAGCCCCTGTGCACACTTATCTGGCAGACCTTGCAACGGTAGCCCTGGTGTATGCGGCCCTTCAGGAATTTCGAGCAATGCCGGCACGTCGTGGGCGCATCGAAGGTGTAAATTTCCATTTTATGGTCCGTATTGCGGCAGCCAGGCGGATCGAGGCTTTCCCTAAGCGAAGCAAGCAAGTTATGTAAAATAAATGTGTGCGCACTGGAGGCTTCACTGTACTTACATGGCTTCAGTGAGCGCCTTGCGCCACTTGTCCCGCTCATGCTCCGACTTCAAGTAGAGCGTAAAGGCGGTCTTGGCCGATTTACGGGCTAGCAGCAATTGATATTTGAAGCGCGTATCCCGGCCGAGCGTGCGACGCGAATGGCTCTGCTCGACGCGATAGTCGGCGAGATTGTGCGAGTCCCGATATGTGTACTGCATGTCGCCGGTCTTAATGTGCAGCGGCTTGACCAGGATGAGAATTTTGTCGAACACAAAAGCGTAGCGCATTTTGGTCTTCTGATCCTCGTGCGCCTTGATATGCAGATCGCCGTCGAGCAGCAGGCGGCCATATTGCAGCAGATCGTTGCCGTTTTGCGGCAAGTTCAAGTCGAATATGCTGTCCTTGACCTTCTGTATGATGACCAGATGGTCGGAGTCGCGCTTCACCTCGTTAATGTACTGCGAGACATCGATCATGGCGTCCTTGGCGCGCTCCAGCGAACGGTAGTCCTCGTGCAACGGCGATGTCTCCTTCACCAGCTTGTCCAGCAGCAGATGATACTTCAGTATGCGCTGCATCGGCACCGACAGTATGTCCCGCAGCTGCAGTTTGCCAACGTTGTATTCGCGTTCGCATTTCTGCACCAGTTGGTCAATTATTTGGTTTTTTTTGCACACATCGGCTAGGTAGTCTATGGCGTTCAACAGGCACGAGCAGTACTCGCCATAGATGAGGAAGGGCTCGCGGAACTCAAGGAACACTTGGCCCATCTTATGCTTTGTGTTGGGCACCAGCGATTCGCGCAGCTTCTCCAGAAACTTGGTGTGAATGTCAGCCAGTTCCTAAAGAAGAAGAAAACAAATATGTTAGATAAGCAACTCTCCGTATGGAAGCATTTTCCAGTCTGCCAATGCTCACCCGTATGCGGGGAAAGATGAGACGCAGTTCATCTTGATTGAGATGTCGCTCCAGCGGTAGCATGAATTTGGCTTTGAGTGCATTGAGCACATCCAGATAGTTGGATTCGGTGTCGATGAGTTCGCGAATGACATAGTCTCGCTGCTCAAAGCTGGTCGCCGACGTGGTCTACAGGAACGGGAAGAGATGCAAACATTTAGCTTATCTGAGCTGAGTTTAGGCAGCAGCGGCAGCCTTGTCATAGAGTCATGCAACTAAGCATAGCTAAACAATGTTCTTTTGGCAGGCTTTGTATGCAGATAATGTACAAACTTAAATCAAATTACTACCTGGCCTCTACTCGTTCTGTGCAGTGCGCACAAATCTTGATAGACCTCCTCTTCTTTCGTGTTGATGTGATCATAAGCGGTTCCATTGCATGCAATATTGTCGGTGGGACTACATAAATAAATGAAGAACGAAAGAAGAAAAATAATAATAAATTCAAAGCAAAAATGAATAATGATGGAAAATTATTTATAAAAATTAAATTAAAATGCGCGCTCCACAATTCATTCAATAATCGCATACAAAAATCGATATCGATAGCTCGATACGTAGCAATTGTACCCCTACCAACTGAGCACAACAGCAGCCTAACATAGCAGCCATATGAATAACATTAAAATGATAACTTAACAGAACCAGGGAGGGCGGACAGCAGCAGCACAACAGCAACAGCAACAGCAGCAGCCGAGCATCCAATTGACTTTTTTTTTGTGTTCATTAATTTGGCTGTGCACGTGCGTTGAAAGCATTTTCAACTGCAAGACTTCGCAATGGAGCACCATACATATGCGAAAAGTGGCTCTAAGAAGTGTGAGTAAGACAGCTGCATATGCACTTTGGGCTAATATTCTGATATATATGTTATATTACATGCGACTTAGGGTCTGTGGAGGAGAAGCGTCTGCTAGTGACAAAACGCATCGAAGCTGAGGATTTGTTCTCCAAATATTCGTCGAAGCAGGCGGAGCCATGGAAGTAAGTGCGCTCATCAAATATGTGTGTACACGCCGCCATAGGCATGTATACGGTTCTGTTTGTATGTATATCATTATTGGTGCATTGCAGAAAGTTCAAGGACATGGCCAAAATAGGCGACTACAGCGAGCGCGCGCTGCGCAAGCAGTGGCTCAACATGGTGCAGCGGTATCGCGTCCAGAAATCGAATATGCAGGTGACGCCGCTCAACAAGCAGTGCATCGACGTGCTCAACGAGGAATGGGAGTTCTTTGGCGAGATACATGCATATATGAACCAGAAGACCACCGACCTGCACTCCTATGCCCTCAAGGAGCCCAATGTGCAGGAGCAATCGCAGTCGCCGTCTCAGTCGCAATCGCCCAACAATTTGGCCATTCGCGGCGTTGTCAATGATCATAACTTTGGTTCATTGATAGCCAAACAATTTCAAAGGGAATTCCGGTTGGAGCCGGTGGCTGTGGAGCTAGCTGCACCGCATGAGCAGCAGGATGAGCTGGCCAGGAGCTCCGCTGACAAGCGCTACACTCGCTTTAATGCGGAAACTGGTGGGGATTCGCCCCTGGATCTATTCACTGATTCGGACTCGGAGGAGAGCTCACAGCCATCGGATCCGGTAGCCGTTGAGGTATCCGATCTATCGGAAGTGGAGTCCCTTCTGGGCTCGCCCTTGCCCGCCAAGTCAGCGTCCGATATATGCGAGACAAACACGGGGGACACGGGGGGCGAACAGCTGCCCGCCAGCTTCGAGACAGCATCGGGCTCAATACCGCTGGACGATCAGCGGCAGGCAGCCAAATCAGCCAGCTGGTCGGGATCAGCATCGCTGATCGAGCAGCAACCAGCAGCCAACAGGCCGACGGCCCAAAGAAAGCGCAAGGCCCTCAGCGAAAAGGATAAATATTATAGACATCGTCGCCGCTACGAGCATCGCATGGAGCGACGCCTGGGCGGGCTATGCAAAGTTGCTGGACAGCTATTGGAGCAGCTGGTGCCCGGCGTCAATGTGACGCCGCTGCTCACAAATATCTACAATAGCGTCGATGACTACAACTGCAATAGCAGCTGTGACGGTGACGACGACGATGACGGCGATGGCGATGAGTCCAATGATGATGTGCCTCAGCAGTGAGCGGAGAAGCTCAAAAACATCATGTTCCTCTATATAAGAAACATATATTGCTTTATTTACACACACAAACACACACAGGCGCACACACGGACGGGTAAAAAGGAAAAGCATGAACTGTATTTAAAGAAAAGACTTGACAAAGCATGAAACGCTAGTTCGAAACAGGATCTCCCTAGGATCAGCAAGGATTATTGTAGATACTCGCTTATGGCTAACACACACACACATGGAAAAGATGATATATAGACATATATATATAAATATATATATATATATATATGGATAGATACTTATGTAAATACAGGCAACGGATTGCACGAAGACGGAAGGACGGAAGCAAAGATTTGTGTATTAAGACTTTCTGGGACTGTTCTAAAAGACCTACTCAAATTGGTTTAGATAGCTGATATATATAGTATATAAAGATGAAATTTGATTGTTTATTCTTAGAGTGTAACTATTATTTATAGTTATGTGCATTCTTCAATATAACTTTATGCTCAGAATGGAGATTTCGTTGTTGGTTTTACTTGTTTCGGCGAGCCATAAATCAATGCCAACTATCTATGTCATACATACGGATAGATCGGCTTGATTTGGTCTGGGTTACGGAACTCAATTTGGATTTGGAGATTAGCTGAAATGCCAGATAGCGCTGCGAGAGAGATAACGCGCCTCGGCAGAGCTGGTCGATCGATATCGTGAGGGGCCGTGAGTCAGCGGCATAGAGTATACCCAAGCCATACACTTGCGAATTTTCCCGCTTTGGTTGACAACCGATTTGATTATAAACAAAAGAGAAAGAACAGCAACAGAAACAAAAACAAATATAAAAATAAATGGTTTGCCGTTTCCGTTGTCAGTTTTGTTCAATTGGAATTGCATTTTATGGTATGTGGGGTACGAATAGTGGTGGAGGTCTGTTCAGAGAGTGGGGCCGGGAGCGGGAGCGGGAGCGGGCAAGCAGATAACGAAACGGAAAACAGAAAGCAAACAGAAAAGTATGCACACACATAATCCGACACATGTATATATATATATATATAGATAGATAGATATAGAGAGAGAGGGAGATAGCGAGCGAGAGGGAGGGAGGGAGAGAGAGAGAGAGCGACGCATGGGTTGCATTGGTGGTGCAGGTGGATCTACAGCTATGTATGTATGAGTGAGGTGTGATTGGTAGCTAATGATGAGGAGCTGTGTATGCTGTGAAGCCGTTAGCCAGTGGCAAGTGCTGTGTGTTGGGTGGTGATGATGGTTGGGTAATAGCTGTTAGTTGGTGTTACACATGGTTGGTTATACAGCGAAACGAGTATGTGGAGCACACCTCTGGTTTGACCTTGGACTGGAACGTTACGTAGCAGAGATCCTCATAGACCTTCTCGTCGTCCTCGCTGTAGATGTCATTGATGTAGGCGTACTCGTGCTCCGTCGACATCATCATGGAGGATCGATAGTTGTAAACGGCGGCGGCGGCTCGCTGCAGGCGCTGGCTTTCGCTGACAAACAGCGACGACGATGAGGAGCTGTTCGACGCATGATGCTGCTTCTCGAAGAAGGAGTTCTTTCCACATCCTGTTGCTGTCGATGCCAGGGCGGCAGCGGCTGCTGCTGTTGCAGCTGCTGACTGTGCTGCTGCTGCTGCAGCTGCAGCCGCAGCCGCAGCTGAGGTGCTCGCCTTGGGCGCATCTAGCTGCGGCGTGGGCGTGACACAGTCGAAGCTGCCGCTGCTACCCACGGTCAGATTGAGATCAAACGAGAGCGCGCGCAGCTGCCCCTGGACGGATTGATTAACATCGACGCTGACGGCATCAGTGTCGATCGTTGAATCACACATATTGGACAGCGAGTCCTCGATATAATCATCAATGTCCTCGGTGCCATTCTCAATTGTTATATCGCTGTTCTCATCCTCCACTGAGAGCGAGCCGCTGTGCGACGTTCGCTCGTAGTACTCCGAGGATGATGAGCCGGTGGCATCGATGCTGCCAGTTGTCTTCAGCTCATTGCTGCCGGTAGAGGGCGTGATGGGGTGCGGGGGCATTCAGAGGCAAGCACACATACACGCACACACACGCACGCACGCACACATAGGAGAGAGCGGACGTACAGCCAAAGCATGGGAGTTAGGCGAGATATTTTTTTTTTGTTTTTTTTTTTTTTGTTTTGGGGACGACAAAAAGACAATGTATTAGAGGGAGAAAGAGATGGAGCAGACAGCCGGAAAAAGAAAACGAAAAACAGGGGGAAAAGAGACAGAGAGAGAGAGAGAGAGAGAGAGAGAGTTAGATAAAGCTGGGGCATGGATATTTGTTGGTTTTGTTACTGTTGATGGTGATGTTGATGTTATTGTTGTTGTTGCTGATAAGCAGTCAGACAAGAGCTTAAGCGGGTCTCGGGTCAATGGTGTGGCCATCGGGACATGGTCGGTTACGCGAGCGCATAATGAAATCCGAACAAACGTCGCAGACAGGAAATGCAAGAAGAACGAACATTTCAAATGCAGCGCCAGCAGCCGCAGCCTCAAGAGCTTGGCTAAGAGCTGAGGTGAGTTGTGTGACGGGGAGAGGCGGGGCGGGGCGGGGCGGGGCGGTTATGGGGGGTGCAGAGCACGCACTAAAGATAACACACGGCGTACAAACAGAATATCGATTCAACACTTACGTGGAATGCAGATCCTTGTATATGGCCTCATCCGAATGGGAGCGTTCGCTGGGCGACAGCTGCAAGTTGAAGCCGCTGCAAGCAATGCAAATAACAAAATTAATTAGGCAATCGTTGAGAGATTAAGATGTGGCTAGGCTCGGCGAGCACTTACAGCAGCTCCGGATGCAGTTGCTGCACCTTGCGGCATTGCGACAGCTTGGAGAGCGTGATGAGCACGCGATGGAAATTGGTTAGATCGTAGAGCATTGTGGGCTCAAAGAGATCCGCCTCGCGTATATTGAAATGATTGTGGCACACATCCAGGAACAGCTTGATATTCTTGCAGCACAGAAACTGAAATCAAATCTCATCTTAGTTTTGAGCACATTTTAACGTAACGGTACGGCTCACCTGGGCCATTTGTGGCTTGCGATTGAATTCGCGCGCGTCCATGCTGCTGGGATCCAGGTGTATGACCAGGTTGCAGAGAAGCACACCATCGCGCAGCGTCATGGCCAGAATGCGTATCTCGGCGTCGGGCAGGGCGGCCTTATGGTCGACGGGTATCACCTTGCAACGGACCAGCCAGGCGACGCATTCGCGCCACAAATCACCATTAACAGCCGCTGCCGCTGCTGCTGCTGCAGCGGCGGCGGCGGCGGCCGAGGCTGACGAGGGCGAGGTTAGCGTAGCTGCAGCTGCAGCACTGCTGCCAAAATTGTTGGAGGCCATTTGTTAGCACTCGCTCGTTTAGCTGAGCCTGGGCCAGTGCCTGGGGTCTTGGGCGTGTGTGCGTGCGGGCAGCTTTTGCTGTTGTTGTAGTGGCTTTTTGCGTTTTCCTTTTGCTGCTTTCTTGATAATGGCTGGGCGGATTGGGTAACGGTGACGGGGCGTCGTTTAGGGCGTGAGGCGCGCGCATAAATTTTTCTATGTATTTATTTATTTTTTTTGTACTCTTTTTCGATTCCGTTTAATGAAAACAATTGAAACTCATCAGTTGGCCGTTGCGCGTTGCCGTCAACAGATACACAGCGACAACAACAACAACAACAACAAGAGCGAAAACAACATTAAGGGCACCGACAGCAACGGCGACAGCGACTGCGACGGTAACGGGAAATCGTACTAGAAACAATTATTTGTGGCGAACGCCAGCGGTCGGACGCTCGTTTGATTTCTTCTCTATATATTCAATTGATATTTGCTATTTCACACTTAATAGATTGCACGGAGGCGCTTACACGCACGCACACACACACACAGACACGCTCACCCACACATGCAAACTCAGCACAGCTGAAGGGATGCGTACACGACTGTTAAACATCGTTTATCGTTTGCTTTTATCGATACATTGACATAATAATTTCTGTTACGCTTTCCGTGGCCTGAAATAAACTCTTTTAGCAAAATGTCTCATTTTGAAAAATTAAATATTTTATAAAGTTTCATATTACGTAAAACTTATTAGATCAATGATTAGTTTGTGAAACTGTTAACCTGTTCAAAAGCTGTTATACTCATAATAGTTCTGTTATGCTCATTTTGGTTTTATAATTTGCCTTATATATCGATTATAAGTTGAAGCTTAGCGCTAAATTTAAATTTAAGTTCGTAAGTTTGTTATTATAATTTATATTTAAATATATCACACGTATTTCATAAGATACAGAATTCTTATGCTACATGTTAAAAAGGTTATTTTTAGGTAAGTAGTAATCAATGTAAAACTCTATAAAAATTATTCAGTCTGTTATAACAGGTGTACATATGCATTGAATAAACAATAAATTATTAAGCATAGTACGATCAATAGATATACAACTTTCGAATACGTATTAAAAATATTACTCAAATCCAACTATAAGAAGCTGCGGAATTTGGACAAAACAATTCCCATAAATTTCGCTTCATGCATATTTTTCATATTTATTGGGCAGCTGGCCCAGGGAAGCGAATTTTGTGCTCTGCGGGAACAGAAGCTGCCTTGGCAACATTCTCTGGATGTTCTTGATTTGGAGGGGCCAGAGCAGCTGTATTTTATAGTTGTCTGCAGTGGTCGTAAACAAAACATAAGCAGCAGCAGAAAAACAAAAATGAAAAGAACTGTAAGCTTCAATAAACAAAAGCTGATCCGAAACGAGGTGGCGGCCATTGCTCGTGTGCACCTCACAATAACAACAACGCCAAATAGCGTGTATTCTACTTTGCTCTTCTCTCTTTTCATAACGCCAGCGAAAAAAGAAAGGAAGAAGGAAAGAAAAAGCACAACAAATTATAAGCTTGCGATAAAACAAAGAGCGCAAATTGAACTGGGCGAAAATTAAAAAAGAGGAGCAACGAAAATGAAACAAGAAACGACTGCAGACGCGGCAGCACCTGAAGCGCATTTGGATGAATCGCAGACCCAAGTATCAACTTGACCAGGAGGCACAAACAATTTGACGGCCTGTCGGGATGTCAGCCTGGAGCTGGTCGCCTGGGCTGCGTGCCGAAATCAAAGATAACGACTCATCAACGGCGTCATAAAAACGTGACATCAGTTTTATTGCTGCGGGACGTCAGCGACAGCGAAAGCAACTGTAAAAACGGCAGCGGCAGCGGCGGCGACGGCGACGTCATCGTTTGAACGTCGCGTCGCAAAAGGTCACGTTAAAGGCAAAGGCAGCAACAGCAGCCGAGCAAAGCAAATGGCTGCGAAGCAAAGCTGAGCAATGGCGGCGACAGAGCGGCAGACGCGCGAAAAAGTATTGCGGTATAAGCTATGGGGCAAAAACTAACATAACGCCAAAAAAACAGTACTGTTCACATAAAAAGAGACACTTTAGAAATGGGCATGTACATGTGTGTAAGTGCAGGCTTATGGCTTAGATCTTGCTCTGTAATAATTTTAAATTAACTGAAAATCATTAAAAAATCGTAATATGTAAACTATACCTAGAAAATCTTATTTCACAAACAAATATTGCAATTTACTCAATATAAAACTGTGAAGATGAGTATCTTCGCAGCACACATCTTATTGATGTTTGTTTATGGCGCTGCGACTTCTGCTGCTGCTTACGTTACGAATTGCTGCGCAGCCAAAGCGGCGCCTGAGCAACGCACAAAGAACCAGTAAATGTAGAGGCGCAGGCGACAAATGTGTTGCTAACGTGATTTATTTAAGCTGCTTATATATTACTGTAATTTTAGGTAATTTAATGTAATCAATTAAATTTGAAACAAAAAGGTATATATTTATTTCCAAGAATTGAAAACATATTTGTAATAGTTATTATATACGCATGTTGTAAATTATATTAGTTTCAATATCATTCTGTTAAATAAAGACTTTAATTACAATGTTTTGATTGTTTGTAAAATTAATTAATCTAAAGCTGCAAGTTAAGTTGTATTTAATTGGAATGCGAAATTTATCATGCACACCTTTTCATTCATGTTACTTATAAAAACTAAGGAAGAATAATAAAAAGGAATAGAAACAACAACAATAACAGTTGAGTAAGTTCATTCTTCACTCAGTCCATTTGTCTGATTAATTATTGAACGTTCCCCTGGCGCGCATTAAAATTCATTTGATGCGTTTCTTGTCGCCTGTGTCAGAGTTTGTTGCTCTGCCATTTTCTTCCATTTCTATACCCTACACGCATGAAAGGGTACGAAAGGCCAAGTAAAACTTAGAAGTCTGTGAAATGTACATAAATATATATGAGCTTATAGAACCAATTCAATTTGCACAATTCTGTTTATATAATTATACCAATTAATTTCTTTTGAAATAAATATTCAAGCATTATTTTTGTCACCATTTTGTTTTCACAGTCTCTTTTCTCCTTCCTCCGCTAGCTGCCAATATCATTTTATTACAGGGCATCTCTGCCATCGATAACTCACTGTTGGCTGTTTAATATATTTTTTTCGCTTTTTCCTTTTACTTGGCGTTGGTGTTGTTGCTGGTGCGAGCCGGTTGATGAAATGGTTGGAATTCGTTCAAATGCTACTGTGCACAGCGAATATTTCAAGTATTTAGACAAGTTTTTCGGTTGTTGCAACATAAATAAATAAATGAAATCAATTTACAGTGCGCTGAGGCGAGAACTGGCGCTGGGATTGGGTTTGCGATTTGGTCACTTTAGTATATGGCGAGCTCGCCCATCAACTTGTCGTTCTTTCACTGCTATCGGAGCACCACCCACCCGACGTCACGCCTTCCGCTCACGCACCACGTTGATTAATTGTCATCGTTGTTGCCGCACTGTGCAAATACAACAACAATTGCCTCAAATCACGTACAACAGCGCATGTCGCAGGTGAAACGGCGTACAGAAGTCAATGGGCACGCCCGAATAGGAATTGACGGGGGGTGAAGGGGCGTCGAGTCTCAGGTAGCTACTTAGATTTTGCTCGCTGTTGCTGTTGCTGCTGCTGTTGCCGTTCGCATTAACATAAATAAATCACTCACCGCCATCAATCAGTCTGTTTGCATTCGGCGCACAGCCACAGAGAACAGCTACTACTATGCCCCCGCCCCCAGACTAGCTCTGCCATTCATACAATTTCCCTTTTGGCATTCTTTGTGCGCTACGTTGTCGTCGCTTTGCTTTATGCTTACGCGCATATTATTTTGATTTATCGATGTCTCGACTATTAAGCAATTAACTTTCGGTGCTGCCGTTGCGTG
Organism: Drosophila eohydei; assembly: GCA_035045825.1. Lineage (NCBI taxonomy): Eukaryota > Metazoa > Arthropoda > Insecta > Diptera > Drosophilidae > Drosophila > Drosophila eohydei. The sequence goes on along the minus strand of JAWNOT010000036.1, from coordinate 10,095,761 downwards.
TCCTAGACAAAGGGCCTCATCTTTAAGGACGCAAAAACCGCATTGAAAGAAAAACCAACAAGAAATAAAATAAATAAACAGGCAAAAAACTAACTAAATAAATTATGTGGCTAAATGCAAAAAAAAAAAAACGAAAAAGTTTGTTGCCTTCTTGCGGCACAAAGTGCAAACAAGCAATGGATGTTGCGTTGCGGTCATTTTTATTCATTAAGGGTATATATGTGTATGTGTGTGTGAGTGTGCAGCAGCCGCAAGGACAACGAGTAAATAGTGAGCACTGAGCATACTCTTCAAATAGCCTTCATGCGAAATATATTCGCATCAACAATTATGTCGCACAAAGGAATTACAAATGAGAAAAATATTCCATTTTGCATGAAATTTGCAACCAGCGGACGCTAAGGTATCATCAAAAAAAGAGAAGAAGAAACCCTCTTTCATTTGCATTGAGATCAATTTATTAAAAACTCTTCTTTTTGACGCATTATTCAGCAGAGAAGAAGCTTAACTCGATGGCAAATAAACATTTTGTAGGACGAGGAGCTGAAGCTGGAAATATCATATTTCTGAATAAACCATTTGCACTTTTAGCTTAAAGTGCATGGAAAACCTGATGTGATTGCTCTATTGTGATTTAGATTCGAATTCCGATATTCCGGATTCAGATTCCTTTATAAGTTTCGGATTCAACTATTGCCGCTTTAGTTTAGTCTTGTTTCTGATTCGGATTCTGGTTAAACATTTGTGTTTGTTTGAAATTCGGAGTTGAATTCGGATTCAACTAATCTCGTATCAGTTTCAGATTGTGTTTCACTCAGATTCGGACTTAACGAATGTATTATCAGATTTACATTCAGCTATTCACTTTTCAAATTCGGATTAGGTAACTTTTCTATTAGATTCAGTTGCAGTTATTTGCGTTGCAGATTCTGTTTTCAGATTTTTCGTCTTTGGACTTTGTTATTCTTGTTACCGATTTTTATTCTAGCTTTAGATTCTCATTAAGGTATTCTTGTTATAGATTCGGAGTTTGGTTCGCACTGAATACATTTTTTATTAGATTCGGACTTAGCTATTCTTATTTTAGATTCGGATTCAGCTGCTATGAGGCTTAAATTGTCCTGCTTTGATTTTAAATTCGAACTCTTCTTCTCTGGCTTCGGTTACGGTTACATACTCTATTCTGTGGACTGTCCATGCTGACTGCATGTGTAAATAAAATATTTATTATAAATATGTATGTATGTGCGCGTAATTATGCTCGTGGGATTGCGGGTAGTTTGTTCACGCAGCGGCAACCTTGTGACCGTTTAAGGAGTCCAACTATTTACCATTACTGTGCCAAGCGCCATCTAGCGGACAGGGGTGACAGCTAGCTGGCCATGACGTATACGCAACGCAAGCCCGCACGCATTTGAAATCGAGTTCATTTGAACGCGAGTGCGAGCAGAAATGCATAATTAAATGCCACCGAAATGAGCTTAATAATTACTTAGTTGAGTCCAGCCAAAAAAGAAGAAAATTAGGAGCAAGAAACCTAATAAATAATAATAAGCAACGCAAACAGCAACAAACAGACGAACAAGCAAACAAAAAACATACGCAAAATGATGAAAAAACGACTGAAAGCCGGGCGCAAATTAATTGAGGCAACACACGAGTCTTGCCTGTGTGTGTGTGTTTTGTAATTTGTGCCTGAATAAGTTTAGCAAAGTTTTTTCTCTGTGCCTTTTGTGCTTTTGTAGTGTTGCTAAATTTTAAAAACATTTGAAAGGCATGTTCGTGTTAGGCAACGAATACTTCCAGAACATACAAACATATTTAATTAAAAGCACTTCCATACACACACACCCACACACACACACGCACACAGGTGTTTACATATCGCAAGCTGCTGCGTTCACGCATCAGCAACCCAAGTAAAAGGCTTTTAAAGTAATGCGCCAGAAACTAAACTAAATTTAACATAAACAACTGAAGAATGTAGAACATATGTCGGCGCAGCATATATATATGTATATAAATATTTTATGCATTTAAGAGAAATGTTAAATATATTTGAACTTTCGATATATAGTCGAGATTATTATAGACTTTTAGATTAAACTATTCACAGTCGAATATATATTTATAAAAGTTTGATTTCTTAAGTGCTCTAGTCGAGACGGCTGGACTTGGGGATACCCGGAACCCTATCAATCGATGGTAGTCCATTCATTCTTCAATTCTATTATACACATACATACATACACAACAAACATCACACACGCACACACATACATACGCACGCTCTCTGCTTGCTGCGCAGTTGACGCAGCGGCTGCGCTTAGACTGCAGACTGCTTTGCTAGAGGAAATTAATTGTTGACTAACTTTTGTTTTAGATGGACTTCCTTAATGTAATTTTCGTTAAAATATGTTTTTTTGTTTTGCATTTGTGAGTAAGAGCAGGAGAAGGTGGAGGGGGTTGGCAATAAAAAAAATTAAATTTTATAAAATATAATAAATTAAAAAACAAGTAAATAAAACAGTCCGAAAATTGCATTAAATTTCAGTCTGAATCAAAATAATACAAATAAAATAATTATATAAAATATAATAAACTAAAATAAATAAAAAAAATAAAAGTAAATAAAACACTCCGAAAATTGTATTTAATTTCAGTCTTAATCAGAAATTAATCTAAACAAATTTAATTTTTAAAAAAATTTCAAATACATTTATACAAAATATAATTTTTTGACAAAAATATAATTTATATAGTATATACATATATTATATATGAAATAAAATTGAATAAAATTAAACAAAGTGTGGAGCATTGCTGGGACACACCTTATGGCTGGCCTGGCTGCCTGGCTGCCTGGCTGCCTGGCTGCTTGGCTGCTTGGCTGGCCACTGTTTATTCTATTATAAAAGTTATGCAAGTTATAAATGAAGTTTTTTATATTTTGGCTTCCTCCGTTTTTTGTTGGCTGCTAACTGCAGCCAGCCGTAGGCCAACGTTTGCTAGTTTGGGCTCGGTGCGAAAACATAAACAACCGAAAAATAGTTGCCAGACTTTGCAAGAGTTTCCAAAATAGACAATGGCCACTTCTGCAAAAGCAACAACGCCCACTATGGCAACGACAACAGCAACAACAACATATATCAACAAAATATTGCAACATTCTCAAGGCAGGCTACAAAACGGAAACAAAGCCGAAAAATTGCCTTACAGTCGACAAACACACACAAAGAGAAGTCACTCGGCCAAAACGTGCAAAAACTATTTTCAAACTCTTGCAACTCTTGCAAACAACAACAACAACAGCAATAACAACAAACACCATAAACACCAACAACAGCAAGACGCCGTTGCCAGTTGTTTGGCGACGCGGCTGCCAAAAGTATTTGCAAAGTGCGAGCCCAGCAAAAGTCAAGGGCAGCCAAAGGGCCAGAAGCCTGCCTCCTGCCTGCCGCCAACCTCCTCCACGCTGAACCCCAGACTACCAAAAAACATTTCTGTGTTAGCGAGTGAGAACCAAAAAAACCAATCAATAAATGCGAAAAATTGCCCCAACACCAAAAAAAAAAAAAAAAAAAACAAAAAATACAACAGCAAAAACTCACATAACAAATTTAAAAAGCCCTAAGAGAAATGGCACACAACTGCAGCAACAGCAACAACAGCAACAGCGACAACAACATTGGCAATGGCAAAAGCCACAGTCGAAAGCAAAAGAAAAGCTGCGTGAAAATTTTGCTTGAACTAAAAAAGAGATGAATACTGTAAGAAAGCTCTAGTCGGGATGCCCGACTAGGAAATACCCTGAACTCAGCTTGTATCGAGCATTAAAAATAAGAAAAAAAATAATAAATAAGACATTAGGACAACAAGCTTCGAACCAACATCGCCTCAACTCTATCAAATAAATATATAATGCTTGAAGAGCATTACATATAGTTATATAGTCAATATAGGTATACAAATTAATATATTCATATTTTTATTGTTTTCAATTTTTTATTTAAAAATTATTTTTTCATTTTATTTTATATTTTTTTTTTATTTTATACATTTTTCAAAGAGATAAAATTGCCATAAATATTCGTTTTGTAATATATAAATAGATTAGTTAGCAAATATTTGTTAATGTTATTGTGACTATTATTATATAATATAAAAAATATTGATATATACTTGTTTTTAAATATTTTAAAATATAAGTATATATACATGTAAGTGTTCTTATAAATATGTGTAAAAATGTGATGGTATAAAAATGTAAATTAAGAGATTTTCTGCCTATTACAAACACTAAGCACATAAGCAAATAACTTAACTATTATTATTATAAAGAAGCTACATCAAATAAAATATTATTAAATATTATTTATTTTATTAAAAATATACAGATAATAAGCTTAGTAATTAACAATTTTAAAGAGAACAAATAATTATATTATATTATAAAGATCATTAACGCTAATGATCATTATGATAATTATTTTTTTTCTATATATATATATTTTTTTTAAATTTTTAATTAACCTAAAGTTTTATTTAATTGCCTTCATGTTAGCAGCAATTTTGTGTTAATTTAAATTTAAAACCATCTTAAATTACATTAAGATTACATTTTTGGGTATATTAAATTTTTGTCTTTCTTTTTTGTTGATTTATTTATTAAAATTATTAATTAAATATGATTTCATTATTTTAAGTATACATATATATTTAATATACTTTTTTATTATTAAAACTAATTAATATTTTTCTAATTTGTAAATATTATGTATAATTTGGTTATATTATTTTGTTTTCAATTATTTATTATAATTTATTTAGTTATTCAAAATGTAAAAATATGAAATAAAAAAATTAAAATTAAACATATTAAAATAAAAAAAATATATATATAAATATAAAGATTCCATTTTTTAAATATTTAATATTTAAATTTAATATATATTGTTTTTTATTTTAATTTATAAAAGTTTTATTAAAGCTTCTTTAATTTATGTGAATAATTAATATTTATTAATTAATTTATATATTTATTTATTTATACTTACATTGCCTAGACATTTCTATCAATTTCAGCTAAAGATGACCACGAGATATTTCGGATCTTGGATGCTGCTCTCTTAGTGAAGAGCATCTCACATTCGGAAGGCATTGGCAAGGTTCTGCTGCCATTTGTATTTTTTGTTTTTAATTGAGCGCAAACGGCTTCAGCCTCGAAATGGGCTCAATTTTTCAGCTTGGCTGACACATAAAAGGAAAACAAAAAATTGATCCTCTTGTCGAGCAAACTGTTTGCGAATAAAGTTTCGATGCCTAATTGTACCTTAATTGGATTCAACTTTACTTTAGCTAGAAATGTTTTCATCAAGAGTCTTTCAATTGCCACTCCGTTTGTAAGGTTTTCTATTGATGTATATATATAAATATGTGTGTGTGTGTGTGTGTGTGTGGCATAGATATGTATTAATATAGAAAGATGGTGAATTATGTATGTCATGAAATCGCATTCCAAGTGGTCTAAGATGAAAGGATAGACTAGTGAAAGGAGATAGTGTATAGAAGAGCACGAAAGGAAAAGAGACAGAAAGAGAAAGGGAGAGAGTGAGAGAAAGAGGGAGAAAGTAAGGAGAGGGAGAGACATACATATATGTATTTTGAGCGAGAGATAAAGAGATGGAAGTGAGGTGGAATGATAGTGAGATTGAGAGAGGCAGAGAAAGTGAGAGATAGATTTCGACAGATAAAAAGATGAAAAGAGAGAGTAGAGTGTGAGAAAGAGTGAAACTGAGCAAAAGAGAGGTAGAGAGAGAGAGTGAAATATAGATAGTGAGAGTGAGAGTGAGATAGAGAAAGAGATATATATCTATAGAGAGGGCTTAACAGCTGGAAACCTGCACTAACATAGAGATTGAGCAGAAGTTCCATAACTCTGCTTGTAATCATATTCTATTAATCATAATTTGTTGAAAGTGCTTGTTGCTCACACTCAATTCAACATGTGAGAGTAAGCTAAGGACTCAAGGATTCAAAGTGATTAAACTTGATACGTTCTAGTTGTAATCGCCACTTGAAGTCCTCTAAATTCATAGAAGAGCAAATGTAACTTAGATGATGTGGCACATTGTCCTGCCCCAATATCAGAGACAGCTGAACCTGATTCATGTCGCATGTCCTGCCGTTGCCCTTGCTGTTGCTGTTGCCGTTGCCGTTGCCGTCGCTCGTCCAGTGCCCACTTACAAATTGAGCAACACCAAAGCTAAGTGATGGATGTGGTGCCTTCCAGCCAGCCTGCCCGCCTGCCTGGCTGCCTGAAATACGAAGCCATACACAGAGAGCAAACAAAGAGCAGCCAGAGGTTGGGGTAACTGAGCTACGAGATTTTGGCTCTTCATCAGCTGCTGCAACTGTCGACATCGGCCGCAAAACTTCTGGCATAGTCAATTGCGGCAAAATGTCACTCAATTTAAAGTTGCCACTAACTGACTACCTGACTAGCTGACTAGCTGACTAGCTGACTGCCTGGCTACCTGCTGTTGTACCACATTCAGCTGCTTCAGCACCCCTTTGCCCACTGAGTACACTTGCAACCATTATGTGCTGCAAGTTTGCCTTGGCCATTGAAATGCTGCTCAAAAGTTGCAATTTCAACACGTTGCACAATGGTCACATCGTTGCTTCAGTGACGTGCGACGTGCGTCTAATTGCACACATTAAACGAATATTATTGCAGCCATCCAAATGCATTTCATGCATTTAATTATTGTCAATGAATTTAACATAATTTCATAAATGACTTCATTTTAATTACGGCAATTAGGCGTCATTAGTCTAGATGCAATGGCAATGGCAATGGCTTACTTGGATACCCCTTAAAGATGCACGTTTTTGCAACGATCTTTCCAACAAACAGCAGCAGGTGTGGGCAACAACTTAAGATAGATTATTGAACAGTAGTTGAGTAGTTAAGTAGTTGAGTAGTCAAGGCTCTAATGCACTTTGCACAGTTTGTAGCAATTGTTCGATAACTTTTTTAATTGACACGCTTATCGATTAGTTACTATATCGATCTGCAGCTTTTTGAGCACACTTAAAGCCCTTTTAACAGCTAGATTTCTTAAATTTGACTTGATATCTTCGCAGTGATTCAGTAAGTACAGCTAGGCAGTTGCGAGGTATCTGCTAGTCGAGCATTGACAGCTCGAGCACAATTACTTGTTATGACTGAAAGCTTGTGGTTATTAAATAAAGATATAACTAGAGCCTTGTTCATAAAAATAGTAGTGCAACAGCGCACTAAATGTTGAACAACAAAATTTAGTGGTAAATGCAATATTTTGCCAACAACTTGAAGCGACAATTGAGATTAACATAGTTCGTATTCATTTAAGGGTACATTAAGGGTGTTCGTTTTGTTGCACCTCCAAGCACAGTTGCAGCTCAGGGCTTGAGAAAGAAAAATGAACAAATTTGTGCTGTTCATAAAAATAGTAGTGGGCACTAAAACACTATTTCACACACGTTTGACTTTGTATATTATGTTTTATAGTATATAGTACCGTTACTTGCGGCTCTTCAAATAGGGAAAATTGATATATATATTATATATAAAGCGCAAAACTGAACAATTTGTTCCACAGTGCATAAATTGCTACCCACTAAATCGAAATTGAAACCAAAATCAAGCGTAAAATTCATTTAAAATTTTTGCACACCCAACTTGGCCTCTCTCTCTCCCTCTCTCTCTCTCTCTGTCTCACACACACTCTTTGCTATCGCCACGCAGCGAGTGCTAAAAATAACAAAAAAAAATTGTTCTTCAGTTTGGTTGCCAGGGCTGAATGCAATTTAATCTCTAATGCCAGGTTGATTTTCACCTGCATTAAAATCGTTTTCAAATTGAAATTCTTAAGCCCAGTTCCTTAATTATGTATTTTTGCTGGCTTTGCTTGTCCAACTGGAAATTCGCATATTGACTGAAAAAAAAGAAAATTTGGCTCAGATCAAAGTCGATTTTGTTCAAATTGAAAATTTGCTAAAATTTTGTTTGAATTGCAGCGTTTTTTCGCCGAAATCTAATTACAATGCGAATACTTAATTGAAAATCGAATTTAATTTCGTATCAAATCGGATTACGCCGCACACATTTTTGTGCCCCATATGAAATATTTCCTTTGAGACTAATTTGCAGCCCTGTTTTTTGGAATTTAACCTTCATTTGATACAGTTAAATGCGTGGGTGTACTTTTTGCTCTGCTCGCCTGGGGGTGGCTGGCAGCGGGGTCTTTGCAGGGCGTGGCGCGTGTGTGGGTAATTGTTGACGCGTTCGATTTGATTGAAAGTCGTGGCAAGTGCCAGGCAATGAAGACGATAGAAAGACATCGGGGCGACAGTGTGTGTGTGTGTGTGTGTGTGTGCAGGGGCTGGGAAATTCCGCTGAGGTGTTGTAGGGGCGTGGCGCAATGCTTGGCATATGATTGTGTAATTGATTTTATCAATAGCAAAAGCAAAGCATAGACAATGGATGCGCGTAGGCAAGTGTGTGTATGCGACTGTGTGTGTATGTGTGTGTGTGCGTATGGGTTAGGATAAGGTTAAGTATTTGCCAGGCGAAAAGAAAACCAATTACGAGCACCGAGTTGTGGGGCGGGCCCGCGGGTGTTATGAGGCGACACGCACGTTCGCTTCGTAATTTACTTTATTTTTGTATTATTTTTTGTTTTGTTTTTTTTTTTTTAGATTTCTTTTCCTATTTTTAGGACTTTGCGTTGGCGCCATTAAAAACCATCAGCCAAGTTGACCATTGCCGCGACGGCAATGGCCCTACCACACGTTTCGCTTCTTCGAGCTTTTTTCACTTCTACCAAAACCCCTTGACTTAAGTCTTTTTTTATTTTTCAGCTCCCAGTTGCCGTGTAATTTGTTCTAGAACAATTTCGCTATTCAGAAAAAGGAAATAGGCAGCAGAGTGGGGAGGGTATAGGGAACAAAGGCAGCCGAAAAAAATTTGCGGCCAAGTGCAAAGTAAAGCAAAGCAATCTTTGGCCCCATCAAGCTCATTGGCATCCACATCGATTTTCGCCTCGAAAGTGGATTGCCGGATGGGCTAGAGAAATCCGCATTGAAAGTGCGCCCCGCGCATCTATTTCCATATAAATTGGCTGTCGTCGTAGAGCATCCAGCGCGCTTTCGGCCGTATCGCGCCGACCAACTTTGCCAATAATAAAGCGCCATTAGTGCTGCTACATAAAACGGAGTTGGGCCTGGGCCATGGGGGCTTGTCTCTCAGCTGGAGCGACTGTGGGCGCCGCTCTGCCAGATAAGCTACCCCAGAGGTGCGCCTCCACAATGCCAGCAGGTTTAAAAAAAAAACTCGAACAACTCCAGAAAATAACGTGGATTCAATTAAATGAAGTCGCTAAGCTGATGCTCTCAGCCGAATACCTTTGCCGAAGATACAATTTATTCATAAACCACTTCCAAAGCCGAGCCGTGTTTAGCTCCTTTTCCATGCAAATACAAGATTCTTATATTCGATTTCAGTCTGGTTTGTCTTCGGACTTTCTCAATTTGTCCATTCTTCGGCTGCCTAAGGGGATATGCAGCTCTGGGCAATTTGCCAGTGAATTAAATTTCGTCTCTTCTCTCTTAACTCAAGCCCAAGTATTCATATGTAAGGAGTTATAAAGTTGATCCGGGTTAAGTCAGTTAATTGCCTCATATACATATCAGCTTGGGTCTTTTAACTGAAAAGAATATTTTTAAAGATCTAGCAGGAAGTCTCTTTAGACTTCATATCTATTTTTATATTTGCTCTGATATCTACAGTTCGCTTTCGCTGCTTCTCTCTCCCGAAAACCGAGAGATCGTTCGGTTTTTTGCTCTCTTTATCATTCTCTCTGTGTATCGTCTCACTCACACACACTCTCTCACTCTCTCTCTCTCATTCATTATATCCTATTCTCTCTCGCTTACTATCTTGCTGTGTCTCCCTTTCGCTATCTATCTCCTCTCATTCATTATTTTTTTATTTTTTTCTTGTTGTTTATTCCGCTTTAAGTTTCACTCTTTCTCTCTCATTCATTATCATTCTCTCATTCTCTTCTCATTCTCTTATTTCTCTCTCTATCTCTCTTTGTCCTCCTTTTATCTTTATTTAACTATCCTTATCTCTCATTTTCTTTCTTTCTTACCAATTTTCTCTTCTGCTCTTTTTCTTTTATTCTATCTCTTACATTCTCTTTTATTCATTCTCTTTCTCTTCCTCTTTCTCTTTCTCTTTCTCTTTCTCTTTCTCTATCTCTTTCTCTTTCTCTTTCTCTTTCTCTCCCGTTTCATGAATCTCTCTAAAATTATCTTCATCTCTCTCCCACAGTCATTCTCTTTATCTTTCCATTTGTCGCTCCATTTTCCTTTTTTTTCGCTTTTCCCTCCACACACACACACACACACACATACACAGACACATTTAAACACATCACGTATGCTGCGCTTTCAAACCCACTTTTCTATGGAACATGGCGCTAGGTCTACTGATAAGCAGAATCGTCGTCATCTTTGGTCGTGTTGCTGCTGGAACTTGCTGGCGGTTGTTATGGCTAAAGTTTCAGTTATTGTTGTTGGCGGTGGGGCTGTGGCTGTGGCTGTGGCTGGGGCTGGGGCTGTGGCTTTCCTGTGGCTTTGGCTGCGACTGCCAAATATTTTATAGCTGTCCACTTCCGTATGTAGCGCGTTGGGGGCTGGTAGCAGCCTAAGGGCCTTTCAAAATTGGATGGAGTTAAGGGCAGGGCACGATTCTGCACGCTCCGTCTTCGATTCCAACTCCCTCCGTCGGCAAATAAGAAATTCCAGTTACACATTTGCCCAGGGGCTGGCTGTTAGTTCTGGTGCTGTTACGGCAATCAGAGGAAGTGTTGCGATATTTGTGGTGCGACATATGAAATCATTTTGCACGCAAATGCCCCAGTTTCAGTGGTTCCACATCGGCGATATAACCCCCCATTCAAGTCCTCAAATACTTTATAGTGCCTGTTCACGCAATTTTTCTCTTAGTTCGCCTAATTTATGTTTCCTACAAATTTAATTGTATCAAATTTATGAGCGGCTTTGCTCGGTCTTCATATGGCATTAATATTTGATGTAAACCAGACTAAGCCTTACGAGTTCTACTAATCTACAGATAAGTCTATCTATATCTATATCTATATCTATATCTATATCTATATCTATATCTATATCTATATCTATATCTATATCTATATCTATATCTATATCTATATCTATATCTATATCTATATCTATATCTATATCTATATCTATATCTATATCTATATCTATATCTATATCTATATCTATATCTATATCTATATCTATATCTATATCTATATCTATATCTATATCTATATCTATATCTATATCTATATCTATATCTATATCTATATCTATATCTATATCTATATCTATATCTATATCTATATCTATATCTATATCTATATCTATATCTATATCTATATCTATATCTATATCTATATCTATATCTATATCTATATCTATATCTATATCTATATCTATATCTATATCTATATCTATATCTATATCTATATCTATATCTATATCTATATCTATATCTATATCTATATCTATATCTATATCTATATCTATATCTATATCTATATCTATATCTATATCTATATCTATATCTATATCTATATCTATATCTATATCTATATCTATATCTATATCTATATCTATATCTATATCTATATCTATATCTATATCTATATCTATATCTATATCTATATCTATATCTATATCTATATCTATATCTATATCTATATCTATATCTATATCTATATCTATATCTATATCTATATCTATATCTATATCTATATCTATATCTATATCTATATCTATATCTATATCTATATCTATATCTATATCTATATCTATATCTATATCTATATCTATATCTATATCTATATCTATATCTATATCTATATCTATATCTATATCTATATCTATATCTATATCTATATCTATATCTATATCTATATCTATATCTATATCTATATCTATATCTATATCTATATCTATATCTATATCTATATCTATATCTATATCTATATCTATATCTATATCTATATCTATATCTATATCTATATCTATATCTATATCTATATCTATATCTATATCTATATCTATATCTATATCTATATCTATATCTATATCTATATCTATATCTATATCTATATCTATATCTATATCTATATCTATATCTATATCTATATCTATATCTATATATATATCTATATCTATATCTATATCTATATCTATATCTATATCTATATCTATATCTATATCTATATCTATATCTATATCTATATCTATATCTATATCTATATCTATATCTATATCTATATCTATATCTATATCTATATCTATATCTATATCTATATCTATATCTATATCTATATCTATATCTATATCTATATCTATATCTATATCTATATCTATATCTATATCTATATCTATATCTATATCTATATCTATATCTATATCTATATCTATATCTATATCTATATCTATATCTATATCTATATCTATATCTATATCTATATCTATATCTATATCTATATCTATATCTATATCTATATCTATATCTATATTTATATCTATATCTTTATCTGTGTCTTTATCTGTGTCTATATATATGGAAAGAAGGCCAAATCCTGTGCTTACTAAGTTGCCTTTTCTATAAAGTTGGTAACAACATTTTGTTTGAATTTATGCAAGACTTTAAAAGTTAGCAAAGTGTACTTGAAATTCAAGTTGAGCATGTAATGTCATCATATAAATTAGTGAATATATAATGTTTATATTATGGTTATCAGAAATTTGCATTATCATAAGCCAAACTTTGATTTTCTTTACGCACGTCTTCGATGCTGCAAGCAATGAGCGATGTGTGTGTGCGTGTATAAAGTCTAAAGTAATCATTGAGTAGTGCCCCGCGGCCAATGATGCGGCACTTTCGACTGAGATACGCACTCAAACACACACACACACACACACACACACACACACACACACACACACAGAGACAGGAGTAGCTGTGTCTGCCTACGTGGCAAACGCTTTACACATAATACAAACTCAATTAATAAAGTTTACGAGCGCAGCTAGCGGAAAAGTGCTTTGATGAGGCGTAAAAGCGCCTTAACCCTTACCCGCGCACCTCGATTGTAAATGGCATTTGTTGAGCGTGTAATCGCCGCCAGGGGGCGCCACAAATGGTCAAACCTTGAAAAGCTGCTTGACATTTGATTACGCTGCCCATTGATGAGCCACTCAGCCGCAAAGCGGGCACTGCAAATACACACACACACGCACACACACACACACCTATACACACGCAACGAAATTGCGTTAAAATTATGTAAATAACGACAGTTCAAGCTGAAGTTTCTGCTGTATGCCAGCTGAGGATCTGCTAACGAATCGCAGTTGCTGTCGCCGTCGTCGTTGTTGTTGTCGTTGTCGTTGTCGCTCTTCATGAAACAAAAGCAAAAAAAAAACAATACACACATACACATACATATAGAAAGAAGGAAAAAAACAACAATTCACTGATGATAATCTAAGGCAGGTAACGAGCCAGCCCAAGCTTCCGTCACGCACCCGAAACGGACGGGGCAGCTACTGCGGCTGCCTGTTATCCAGACGAGCGCCAACCCGCACCACACCACCCTGCCCCCGTTGTGTTTTATGTTAATGAATTTATTTATTATTATTTCATTTTTTCGTCGTCGTGCCTCTGTTACATTTTTATGGCGCGCATCCCACACCAAGGCGGCGCCACATTGGGACCTTCTCCAGCTCCGTTTGCCATCTTTGTGTTATGCTGAAAATTAATTTTGTTGTAGCACCCGAATAAGACCAAAAATGTTAGCCATAAAAGCCAACATGCGGCAAACAATGCGCATACGCTATGTGAGCCGCCTTATCGGCCATGAAATACACACACACACACACACACAAGCACTTGTACAGCTCAGGGCTGCGACATCATTTTCTGGCACAGTTTTAACTGTGTTTCAATCAACTTCAATTGGCCAATTTCATTGCTGCGCTGACGCCGGCAGAACCTCACCAAGCTTCGGCCAAGCACATTGGAAACGAGCCCAAGTTTTGTCAAGCGAGCCAAAGCCCTGGACCGTAACTCTTTCGAAATCGCCGTTCTATTAAGAGGAGCGAAAAAATTGGAGGGGAAGCGAAACAAGAGCATTAACAAATGTCTCCCTTTGGACAACGCCAGGCTAATTACGACGCCCCCCACTCCCCTCCGCCCACATTAGCTAATTATTTAAAATGCTCACAGACATTAAAAAGCACTTTCGCGTAAAAACTGGAATGATAATCACGGACGATGCCTCTTTACCCACTCAACCAACGTCAAATACCCCCAGCCTCGCCCGCCCCCACTTCCCACTCCCCCCTCCCCCTCCCCTCCCCCTCTCAGCTGTTGTTATTGTTTGGTCGCCTGTTTAGCTCGTGTTGGTGCTTTTGTGGTACTTTTTTGATAATGACGCTGATTAGTCAGCGCTTACGAGGACTCGACAACGTCTTCTTATATTCATTTCATTTCGACCCTGCTCTAGCCGCACGCTTCTGCTGGCTCTGTTTCTTATCTATGATGGCACGGCTTGTCGCCTGTTAACGGAACACTGCCGCAGTCACAGTCACTGCCACAGCCACTGGCCAACAGGCAGCACTGGCTACAGCTATCAAAAACTTTAAAAACCCCCAATTCGAATGACGCAATCCAATTTTCTGGGCAACAACTCTTACATAAGTATAAAAACTTTTCTGTATATAACATAAAAAAAACGTGAAACGGAAAAAAAAGGGGGATAGACTAGACAAAGTTTGACCATTTCGCAAAGTTCGTATACCCATATAACATTTTAGAACCATACAAGAGCTAAGAGATTACATAGTCTTAATATATAAAAGGTCTGTAGAGCAGAGCCCTTATGATTCTAAATTAAATTAGCTGTTAAGTGTACCGTTACACTGTGCTTCAGTCAATCAGGTATAAGCTAAATACCAGTCAGATACAGTCGAGTCAAAGTTAGAGTTGCTTTAGTCAGCAGTGCCCTGCTGAAAGATACCCTGACACAACTTTATTTTTATATATTTTTAATTTAAATATCTAAAATCTGAATTTTATATTTAGTTAGTGTACTTTAGGATAGGCCCTGTACCAAATTTGGTAGCAGCAGCTCTTAAAGTTTACGAGTTATGCTCAATTAACTGCACTCGCATATCATTTTTTTGCTAACTATTTTAGAGACATGAGAAAAATGATCGATTCAGCAAGCAAACATACAGACGAACGTTGTCGCTGATCTTTATCAAGTATAGACACATATATGCTTTATAAGATCCGCCACGCCTCTCTTATGTAGGCTGCTCATTGACAACTGCAGTTCAAGCCTTCGAGTAGTATTGCGGCCACCCCATTACGCCCATTGGCATTGCTTTATGTAGTCTAACTCCCGTTACATTTTTACTGTAAATTAGCCGAATCAGTTTCTGTGTGCCTGGCTATAACACTATGCACTAAAGATACAATCGACTGACAGTGTTTACATGGAATTTCCAAGGAATCAAGAAGTGAATGCTAAATACGTTCTTAATAATAGAACAGATTAAATAATTTATTTAAACAACACTTAACGCTGTTCAAGTTTTGAATGTTAACTCTATAAAATTAAATGGCTATTTAAGTATTTTTTATTTTGAACATTTTTGTTAGCCCTGGAGCAGGGTGTTGTGTGAGGTATTATGCTTTTGAGTTGAAACTTGTAAGTCTGCCTGGTTGAGATTTAACGTGGCTTACTCTTGGTTTATTAAAGAGTCGCAGATGAGAGCTTTTTAGAGACAAATGGCAAGGGATATACAAGCTTCGGTTGCTTGAATGTGCCCAAAAGTTGTTAAGTAAATTCAGCTTTATATTGCCAGCTTCGTCAGTTGCAGAGAGCAATACTTAAGGGTATTTCATAATTGGTATTTGGAGTAAGCAGCAAAATTTGGTTATTAAACTTTAATTTATTTCGTTATTCTAAGAGAGAGAGAGAGAGAGAGTTCAAGTTTATAAGGGTATTTAACAGTCGGCTCTTTCAAGTATTAACCAATCTGTTAATTAAACTCAAATTTGTTAGCCTAAGTGAGAGAGAGAGAGAGCGTATTGCCCTGAGTTCGGGCAGCAGAGTTATACAGCAAAGGGTATTCCATAATCGGCTTTTCGCGTAAGCCCAAAAAATCTGTTCATTAAATTAAAATTTATCTTGCCACCTAATCATCTGCGCTCGCAGCTGAAATGTTCAGACATTTCGATTGACAGCAATGGAATGCTTGGCTAAAAAATGTTTGTTTTGAGAACATCATGATATACGATAACGTGGGAGGGGCACAGAACTGGGAGCTTGGAGCTTGCAACGGGGAAATTGGCTAGCGTTATGTGTTCTCCATAAATTATGTGAGCTCTTGACTATTTTTATGTCCGAGCATAAACATTTCCATCATTTCATTTCATTTCATTTTTCTGTTATTGTTTTTTCCTTCTGCTTCAAGAAAAGCAAACAAAATAAAAACAAATTGAGAGGCAAGCAATTGCGAGCCAATTTCAATTACCTAATTGCAGGTAAACTCAAATCAATCTCAAATCCAAATTTGATAAATTGTAAACAGTCAAATAAACACTGAGAGCGAGCGAGCGAGAGGGCCAAACACAGCATGTTAATTAATAATGATTTTTTTTATTATTTTTATAAATTTTCTCCTGTTTTTCGCTTTTCTCACACATTCTATTTAGTTAATATGGCTGTTCAGGTAAATAAATCGTCTGTAAAGCGAAAACCCAGCAGGGTCGGGGTTTCAGTAGGTAACATTGCCCTACTTAAGGTCAGAGCTGTCAGACCTATTTTAAGAAGTGAGCCGAATTGCTTGTAACATGGCTAAGCAGGTCGTAATGCTTCTCTGCCTATGCATGGAACAGGCAGAAGTAGGCGTGGCCGCACCCACAAAAATCTGTCTCGGATCTGTCTGTTCTCATGTTTGAGTCCGTATGTGTTGGAACTAGTAGGTGGCAGAGTCCTAACTCTATAATGCACATATATCAGGTTTATTTTCAACTATCGATTTATCGAATAAATCGATATCAAGAGTATGGCTAACCTACTTCTTGAACTCTAAACTTTTTAAATTTTGAAGTATAGATTTTAATAAAGTTTTTCGCATGGGCACGGGCAAGGGCATGGGCATGGGCATGGGCACGGGCATGGGCAAGGGCATGGCCATGGGCCTATCTGTCTGGTTCTAAGTACTCTCTTCTACAGATCTCTAACATTGCTTTTTTTTTTAATATTTTACATTTTAAAACTATTTATAATCAGGAAACTGGCTTGCTGAACTAAATTTGTAGTGCGCAAGTCGACGATTAAATTAAAGTTGAAAAATCTCTGGTTATTAAGACTTCGCTGATTTTATTAGTCTCATTTTATTTTCCGAATGAAAAGTTTTTACCGTTAATTTTAAGCAATTTAATCAGGTTAAGCGTTTGCTAAGCTCTCATAAACTTACTTTATTTTCAATAATTTTGTTCATTGAACTGTGCTTGTATACAGGGTATTAACCTATTTAAGGGTATTACCATTTTGATAGGAAGTGTGTAACATATAAAGGAAGATATCTTTCGCTACTACTATTGTTTCTATGGCTATTACTACTACTACTATTTGTATGAATTTGACAACTACTACTCTTTCTATACCCTTGACTACTACTATTATTTCTGTGACTATTACTACTACTATTTCTATGACTATAAGTGCTACTACTATTTCCATATACTGGACTACTACTAATATTATTACTACTACTATTTCTATGACTATTACTACTACTACTATTTCCATATACTGGACTACTACTAAATATCTATGAATTTGACTACTATTACTATTTCTATGACTATTACTACTACTACTATTTTTATATATTGGACTACTACTAATATTACGACTACTACTATTTGTATGAATTTGACAACAACTACTCTTTCTATAACCTGGACTACTACTATTATTTCTGTGACTATTACTTCTACTATTTCTATGACTATAAGTGCTACTACTATTCCCATATACTGTACTACTACTAATATTATTACTACTACTATTTCTATGACTTTGACTACTACTATTGTTTCTATGACATTTACTACTAAGCCTATTTGTATGACTTTAATTGCTACTACTCTTTCTATGAGTTTGAGTACTGCTACCATTTCTATGACTTTGGCTAATACTACTATTTCTATAAAATGGACTACTAATACTATTTATATGTCAATTTCTTTGACTATTACTACTACTACTATTATTATAAATATTACTACAACTAATATTACTGTGACTCCTATTCTATAACTATAACTATTAATACTACCATTTTACTATTATTAGTATTATTCACTATTACTATTAGTACGACTACCACTGCTACTACTACTTTTACTGCTACTATTCTGTTACTACTACTACTACTATCACTACTACTAGTATCTCTTTTAGTATATTACAACTTCTACTTGTTCTACGGGTAGTATTAATATTATTTTTGTATTTTTCTATTTATTTTACGTGCTTGAGTTCTTTGATATATCATAACTTATCCCAAGATAAGAGAACTTTACAATATTTAATATATTTTTAATTTGTTTGAGTGCCTTAATGTCTAGTAATAATTGTAGAACGCGATGATATTGCAAGCTGAACTGAAATGCAAATTCCATGTCAGGATATTTGCTAGTCGAGCACTCCCAACTGGAGCTCTCTTACTTGGTTTTATGCTTTTGAAAAAGACTTAGAATCAGTTTTGATATAGACGAAATTCTTTTGGGATTTCGCATGCAAATCATTATCCTTCCGATATGTATAAATGTGGCAGGGAGAGGCATGCTTTGTGCTGCTTTGCCTTGCTTTGTTGCTTAATTAGTTACTGGGACTTACTGTTTTTTCAGTCCGTCTTCGTCAAATTAACACCTTATGGCTGCTTGGGTTCGGGCGCCATAAAAACTGAAGCCGTGGCCACTGGGCAATTAACAAGCGTGGAAAAAACAACGGGCAGCAACAACAACAAAGGGAAAAGAAAAGGAAAACACATCAGATATGTAAATGTAAACTTTTAACTGGGCAAACTCTCAATGATGGTCGTTGGCCCGGGGGCCAAGCACGTGGGTAGGGGCGCGATAGGGCGCGCATTCAATGTTGAACGGTTCCCATGGCCCGTTATGTAGTACGCTGTGGCTGTAGCCGCTGGTTACGTCATTTAAAGACACGCAACTCGGCGAAAAAGGCGAATGTTTTCATTACTCTGCGAGTGTAAGGCGCTGTCGCTGTCGCTGTCTCATCTGTGTGTGTGTGTGCCTCTGTCTCTGTGTGTGTGTGTGTTGTTTTGTGTGTTGTTTGTTTGTTTAACTGTTTGTTTGACTGACAGCGGTGCGTACGTCAGACCCAGCGTTCAACTGCTTGACGCACGGTGCCATTCGTTCTGAGAATCTGTGACACACGATTTTCCTAATCATTTTTTTTTGTTTTTTTTTTTATAGGTAATTTTTTATTGTTGTTGCTACTTTTTAGCTGTTTAGCTGTTGCTTATCTGTTGGAGCGCCTGGCATTAGGCAATGGCTATTTTCATTTAATTTTTGGGCTCTTTTGTTGGCTTTGTTGTTGCTGTTGTTGGTTGGTTGTTTGGTTGGAAGTTCTTGTCGTGTTGCTGCAGCTTTTAACACGCATACTAGCGCGCATATAACACGCACACCAGCGCACGGCTGCGCTCACCTCTCTGTCGCTGGCGTGCGGCGTGGTGAAAAGCTCGCTGCGTTACGTTTACGTGTGGTGAGTTCGACGCTAGTGTGCGTTATATAAGTCGGTTATGAACCGCAACCCGCCGCTCCACATGTGCCCGTACGCAACGTGAAGCAGGGCCAGGAGCAGTGGCAGCAGTGCCAAAAAACTCACCACTGGCCAAGTTGGCAGCTCCGTGTGCAGCCCCATTCACACACACACATATGTGTGTGTGTAGTTCTTGTGCTTGTTGTTAACGCTCGCACACAGACACAGGCAGTTTGAGAGACTGGGCACACGAGACACAGGGCTCTCATCTGGCACACCATTAAATGTTTGTCGGTTGGTTCGTTCGCTCGTGGAACGTGGCAACGCTTTCAGTCGTTGATTTGACCGCCAAACAAACGCAACGCAACACGAGTGCGCCACGTCGAACGTACACAAACATCAAGAGCAGCAAGCGCAGTCAGCGCATCCAACAACAAACGCCATAAATAATATTTCAAACAACAGTTTGTTCGCCTTTTTTTTTCGACAAATATTTTTTTTAACAGTTAACAGTTTTTTGCACAGTAAATGCCTTAAAAAATTTTTTTAAAAATTTATTTAAACAAAAAATCAAAAATAAAAACAAAAATTTCAACGACGACCAGTTCTGAAAGTAAGCCAAAAAAAGAGAGGAAAAGAAAAGAAAACAAAACAAGTGAAAACAAAAACAAAAACAAAAACAAATAATTAATAAATTGAAAAGCAACAACAACAAATTGTCAGTGGCAACAGAAAGAGCGCTAGCAACAATAACAATAACCACAACAATAAGCAGCTAATCAGACAATGATAAAGCACAGAGACAAAACAAAAGGACCAAACATCAAGTGTTTATATCACCTCTATATAGATATAAGTCCGAATGTGTTGCATACCTTTGTGCTGCAGGAAAGCCAAAAAATATACATATAAATATGTTTACACACACACACACACACACACACACACATATATATATATACGCATGGAATGTGGGGCTTGGCATTTGTAACGCTTACAAAACTTGACCCAAATTAACATTCTGCGGTCCAGCAGTTGCCGCTTTTCAAAGGCAGCTCGAATGGGCTGCAGGTGGAAGCTGCGATTTGACTTGCACACGCACACACAGAGGGCACAGACACACACACACGCAGACAACGTGCAAGGATTATGTAAACAAAAAAATAAGTTGATTCACTCCCAGCAGAGGCGGCAGCTGCGGTTGCTACCCGCCCGCCTGCCTGCCTGCCTGTCACACTGTCAGTTTGTCATTTTGTAAGTCTTTCACTCGGATGACATGCCCCTTTACGCTGAGCCACCCGCACCCGCAATACACTAGCACCTCAATGGGTGCAATCACCCACACAAATGCCATGTAATCATAATAAATACTAAGCGAAGAAGAAGACAAAGAAGGAACTGAGGAGTGAGCGAGACAGACACAGTGGAAGAGACAGAGAGTGGGGTGGAGCTGGAGTAGGGTATATTGGTTGCCTGCTTTGTCCAAGTGCAATCCGAAATCTGTAGCTGGCTTTCAACTTCGCCCAGATTGCGTGCCGAGCGCCAATCGAGAACTGCCAAGTGACAACAACAACAGCTGACAGGAAGTGCCTTTTAATTTATAACAATTATTTAATAATTGGCAATGCAACAAATCTCTTTACAACAAACGCGACGCCCTTGCCCCACGCAACGTGCGAGCAGCGCTAATTGGCAATAATGTTGTCACTCACAGTCATACGAAATTGTCGTTGTCGTGCTTCAGCGGATTCAAAAAAAGGAGAAACGAGCTCAACTGACAGGGTATATGATGAGCCCACTGAAGTGGCGAATTTAGGGTATATTGGTTTTGTCGAAATGCTTGTGACAGGCAGAGGGAGGGATTGATCAGCACGTTGAGCTGAGTCGATCGAGACAGGTTCGCTCGTCCTTCCATTCAGCTAAGCACTTTCACTTCCAATCCAGCATAGCAAAGGCTTTGTCTTTTTTCGATAACTCATTCCATTTTCATACTATCGATAAAAATCGATATTGTAACTAGTTTTTTTTTAAGCTTAGCTTGCATATCACAATAGTTGGAAACATTCAATGCGTGCATAAACTTTGTGTATTTTAGATCTTTGACAGCTCGACCCCCCCCCCCCTCTCCTTATTGCCACCCAAATAATTAAAATTAAAATTACTAGAGACTTGCGCTTTGACATCTACTTGCCATAATTATGCCCTGCAAATCTGATTAAGAAAGTTTATCTAGAAGAAAAGTTAAACAATATTTAAGTGCACGTAGTAAAGTGCATGCTGCCCCAGCGCAGTCGCTGCGCAGCTAGCAGAGCGCGTGCATGTGTGTGTGCGTGTGTTGTTTGTTATGTGTGTATAAAAGAAGCGTAGAGCGATTGGCAGAGAGGCTGTTCACTTGGTTCAGGGTATCTTCTAGTCTAGCAGTGTGCACTGGTTCGCTCTTAGTTGATTTCTTTAATATGAATACTCGTTTGCAAAGCGTTAAGAGTATATAGGTTTTATATAATATCTCTGATTTATTTGTGCTTAACTATTTTCGATTCGTGTCAATTTCAGAGCGAACAAAACAAACTTTTTCCATAAAATGGAGTTAACTTGCTTAGTCACAGCATAAATTATAAGGTTCGCCTTTTGAGACGTGGCATATCCAAAAATATCGATATTTGATTAAGTTTAGCTGTTTGAACCGTGCACCATAATTATGCTCGACTGGAAACTTGTTCCTATTGTTCCATCAAGGACATTCATAAGTCGTTGGGATTCCAGCGACTATGAGAGATATGGATTTTGATTGAAAGATATATAATCTATGCTCTGTTTGGAGTATATAAATATTTATCGATATATCTATATATATATATATATATATATATCTATATATCTATATATATATATATATATTTGCTCAGGCCAACGTTAAGCAAAAGCCAAAAGACTGCAAATTTTCTTTACATCTTCTCGACGTTATAGATAGCTAGATATTGCACTAAATTTTCTTAATATCGATAGAAATCGATCTATAAGCTTTAACGATATGTCACTTAAGCTTCTAGGTAAAACAAATTTACAATTTCTGAATATTTTTTCAGTCTAAAAACTACTCAAACTATTTTTGCAATAGCTAAAGAGGAAATCATTTTGCTCAGCCATATATATATATATATATATATATATATATATATATATATATATATATATATATATATATATATATATATATATATTATTATTATTATATAAATATATATATAATATATATTTAGTTAAAGCTCTTATTTGGTAAAAGCCATTATTTTAATTTATAAATCGATGGATACTTAACGATATTTGTCATAATTAATTTAGCAAACAATTTGACTGAGCGAGCTGAGTGTCAATAGAGACAAACCAAAGCTGAGCATTTTCTGCGACAGCTATCGATACTCGTTGATAACAATCGAAAGTAGTGCTGAGCTAGTTCGGAGTGATTCGAGTGATTCGAAAATTGTATACATTATACTGCACTATATATATTTAGTCTACCACTCCAGTCGCTTGTGCTCGACTAGAAGTTATCCTGAGCCCTGCATCGATCCGCTATTTCAATATTCTAATTTTCTGACACACACACACACACTCACACACACTCACACACTGTCGCACACGATTACATAGTGCGCACTTTATGCAGCAGCTGCGTTTCTTCCCATAGGCCCAGTCCATATTTGGAATTAGTTATTTATTAACTTCGTTTGTAGATGTTCGATCTTTATCATGAATATATTATACATTTATATATAGTATTATGCCCAAGACCATTTGAAATTAGACTGGGAACAAAGATGTGAATTGAAAGTCATCTAAAGCTTCTACATATCAAATGTGATATCGATTTTTATCGATATACAGAAGATTGTGAGGGATGAGACTTGTACTGGGACTGAAAACCATATTCTAGTTAGGTTTACAAAGTATCGATTGTTGTCGATAATAAGGAAGTTGACTAAATTATCGAAAAAAGCTGATAAGCTCATAATGTGTTGGTATACATGAACTTCCATAAATATAACTATATAAAATATAAATAATAAATATAAATATCGATTTTTATCGACTTATCGAAAAAGTTGATAAGCTTCTATTGCATGAAGCTAGAATTTACGCATATTTAAAATTGCAAGTCCTTACACCGACTTGGCTAGAGCAGCTCAGCTTGTTAGCCTGATCAGGAATATCTATAAGTCAAGCTGGCGATAAAGCGAAAAGCTTTGCGCTTGATGCGATTTGTTCAATCGTCAAATATATTTATGGAAATCATATATATTATATGGCAAATTTTTATGTAGAGCATCAAAAATGAATGTGGCAAGCACTTAAATACACATATTCGCATTCGCATTCGCATTCATATGAGAATTTATTATGACTGACCTGTCATTCGAGTGCTGCACAAATATAATTCACAATCCATTTAATTCGAATAGCTCGCCAGATTATGGCGATTGCTGGCGACGGCGTCAGCGTTGACAAACTTGCCAAAGCCAAAGCCAAAGCCAAAGCCAAAGTTTTGCTGGCGTGTGTAGCAGTAACAAGCAGCGCAGCAACAGGAAAATATCAAAAACAAAAACAAAAGCAAAAAAAAAAAAAAAAATAAAAATAAAAATAAAGAAACTGAAAAAAGGGCGCCGTGAGCAAAGTAAAAGATGAACACAGAAATGCAGCAATAAAATTGCAACAGCATGAGAAATAAATGCTGCAGCAATACAGGCAAATGCCAGCACACACACAGACACACACACAAACACACGCACACTGAGACACACACACACACACACACACACACTCTTGGGGAGACATTCATTCAGATAAAAAGCGTCGAGTTACAGCTACAAGTCAGCCAAAGCCACCGACTTTTTGGGTAGGTGGGCGTGGCAAAGGCAAAGCCTTGCGTGTGTGTGTGTGTGGCTACCTGCATCTCTGTCTGGCACTGCATTAGCAGCCAGCTGTGAACGAAATAAACGTAAAAATATTTTTAGTGTGAACAATTCAGCAAAGCGAAATACTGAGAAAGCTTTTCGCCAGGCATTACACACGAATGCACAAATACACACACACACACACACGCATACGCACACAGATGCAGCTGGCAAGATAACGCTCACGCACACACCTGCATATGCACAGAATAAGTCGTGGTTAGTTGGCAAATGAAAATAGTCTGTGTACCGAAAAACAAGTCAGGTGTTATCGCTGTTGTGTGTTGTGTTGCTGTCAATTTGGTAAACAAACGAGGACACAAACGACTTTTAAATAATAGCCCGGGCAACAACAATTGCCATAGATCGAATAATATTTAATGCCTTCTGTTTACCACCCACACAGCCCAACTCAGCCCAGCCAAAAAGTTGAAAGTTTTTGTATGTATGCGGCTTGACTGCTCTAAATATGTTATGCACTTGCGAGTGTGTGCGTGAAGATCTGCATAAGCAGCAGCAGCAGCAGTAGCAGCAGGCACGCTCTACTTGGGATGCTTAAAAAAAGCGTTGCATACTTTCGTGGGCGGGCTGAGTATGTGGTTTTGATTTTGGCTGTTGGCTGTTGGCTGTTGGCCCGCACTTGACACTTTTTGTTACGGTTTTACGGCCGTTTCGCATGCCACAGCCTTGCCGACTACAACTTGCTAGTTGCCATTGTTGCTGCTGCTGTAGTCTGCGTCTGAAATTAACAGCATTTATTTCATTGCATTTTTATGCGCCTCATTGCGAGCGACATTGTCAGCATCGTCGTCGTCGTCGTCATTGTCGTCACTCGTGTCTGTCTGCCTGGGCAAACAAAGGCAACTTATTTTTATGCTATGCGCGTCAGTGGCAGCAGGCAATACAGATAGAGCGAAGCTGAGAGAGCTAGTGTGGGGGAGTGGGCTAGAGACACCACCCTTGGTCGCTCTTTACCCACATATGCAGGGTTAAGTTTCTTTTTTATGCGCTTTTGTTAGCATCAGCTTCTCGTTCTGGCCATTTTTTAGCTGTTGCCGCTGCTGCCATTGGCAACTGTCATGAAAAGTTCGAGTCTAGAGTTGACCTGAAATGCTGTGTGTGCCGCGTGTGCTCTGTTATATTATGTTTTTGTGTACGTCTTCATTATTCCGTTTTGTGTCCATGACACGCCTCGTCTCTCTCGCAAATTGAACAGCTAGCCAGCAGTCGGATGGCTTGCTGCTGGCCGAGTCATCAAAATGTCTGCCGTCAGCTTTGTGTTGGATTCCATGCAAATTGCACAACATCTCCGCACACAGCCATAACAAATGAATTGTCAACAGGATAACCCGTAATCCGTTATGCCAAACGCTTGCTTCCACAGCAGATCAATCTGCAAATCCTGTCAATCGAGCTTACGTTTCGTGCACTCTGCAGTCGTCTCCATAAATGGAAGTAAAACAATTTCCCAGGTGACAGTAGACAGAGAGAGAAAGGAAGGGGAGAAGAGTAAGAGGGAGAGAGAGAGAGAGAGAGTAAGAGAGAGAGAGAGAGAGAGAGAGTAAGAGAGAGAGAGAGAGAGAGAGAGTAAGAGAGAGAGAGAGAGTAAGAGAGAGAGAGAGAGAGAGAGTAAGAGAGAGAGAGAGAGTAAGAGATAGAGAGAGAGAGAGAAAGAGAGAGAGAGAAATGAAGGGGAGAAGAGTAAGAGAGAGAGAGGGAGAGAGAGAGAGTAAGAGAGAGAGAGAGAGAGAGAGAGAGAGAGAGAGGAAAGACAGAGAAAGAGAGGGAGATTTAAAGAAAAAGGGAGAAGAGAGAGAAAGAATAGAGCGAGAAGAAATAAAGCCTGAGAGACACAGAAAAAGTGAGAAAGGGAGAGAAAAGTAAAGAGGGAGACAGAAAGAGAAGGAGAAAGTAACAGAAAGACAAAGAGAAATGAAAAGGGAGAAGAGAGACAGAGAGAGAGAGAGAGAGAGAGAGAATGGAAGACGGAGAAAGTGAGGGAGTGAAAGGTAAATAGAGACATAGAAAAAGAAAAAGAGAAAAGAGGGAGAAATAAAGAGGAATATATAAAGAAAAAGGAAGCCTCTTAAAGTGAGAAGAAGAAAGTCTGGGAAAGAGAAAAAAGTGAGAGGGAGAGAGAGAGAAAGGAAACAGACTGAAAGAAAAGAGAGAGAGAAGAAGAAACAAAGACAAAGAGAGAGGTAGAGTGAAAGGTAGGAAAGAGATGAGGGAGGGAGAGAAATATATATCGAAAGAGAGAGAGCGTGAGAAAAATGTACCGAGACATAGCTAGAATAGGGGAAAAAGCAAGACACAAAAAGCGGAAAGGGAGAGCGAAAAAAGCGAGACAAGAAAAAGAGAAATAAAGAGAGGAGGACAGCCCTAAGACTTAAGACAGTCATGAGAATCGCAGAGTGGGCAGTCCTTCAAAATGCGTTTCTATCGAGGTCCACTTAATATATAGGAGATCGAATGCGTTCAGCAGTTAAGCTAAAGTCCCCCTTACCCAACTGACGTTGGCTTTACGGGAGTTACATGACACGAAACAGGAAGTTTCGTTAGCTTAGTTCGCTTGGACCTGCTTTATACAAAAACCAAGCTTAGCTAACTATATTAAAATTCCATTTTTACATAATCGATGAGATATATATATATATATATATATATATATATATATATATATATATATATATATATATATATATATATATAGGTTGAGGGTTGAGGGCAGCTAAAGCGCGCAGTTTGCTGCTTATCAATATTCGTGGTTTATCTTCTAATCTAAACACCTGACTATCGGCACACGGAACATGGCACCTGACAAGTGGACCAAGTTTAATATAGCGCAAATTGGCACGAAAAAGGAAAACAAATGAAGGCACAAGAAAAACAAAATCATTTTAAGTCAAATCAATAGTGTTTGTGTGAAATGGTGCAATTCTGTTGTAATGCTTGTTACAGTTATAGTTGCCTCTGTGTGCGTCTGTGTGCACTTTTTTATCTAGCGAAATATTATAGAGCATATTAAAAAACTTTGGGAAAAGTTAAAAACGAAGAGAAGCAGAAGTCGAAACAAGTTGTGAAACTTCAAAGTTGGGCACTAAAAAGCAATAGTAGTCAAGTGCCGCCAAAAGGTGAAGCGTCAGCAGTAACAGCGGCAGTTAAGAAGCAACAACAGCGACAACCGGCACCGGAAAGAGCAGCTGTAAAAGGACAAACAACAACGACAACATGGGAAAAAAGAGCTCGAAATTGAAACAGGATACCATCGATCGTTTAACAACTGACACATACTGTAAGTAGATATGCAGCAGTCACATATGATAATATTTTGATTGACTTTTTTACTGTCGCTTGCATCCATCACAACTGAACGATACGAGCGAGCACTTCGAGTCGAGCAGAATTAATAATCGATAAGCTCAAGCTGCGGCCCCGCTCCCTATTCCTGCTCACTCATTCAACTACAGCAGATTTGCTGCAACTCGCTCTCTCACTGATCTAGGCTATCTTCAGAGCACATTTGTTCTCTGCTCTCTAATAACTCTCTACTTGAATACATGCGCCTGCCTTTATCACTGAGGTCGAGCTGCTTTCGTTGCTTTCCCTTTTCCTGATTACTTTAATTAGATTCTGCTGGTCATATTTTGTTGTTAAGTATTTTATTTATTTTTTTTTTTATTTATTTTCCGTTGTCTTTGAATGTTTTATTTCTGTGCTGTTTGCCAGTCAGCCAGCCAGTTTGGGCCTACAAACTTTGTTGACTAATTGCTTTTTAAAGTATTTTCGCATTTCGTGCTTCGCTGCTGCCTTTTGCGGTCGCAGGACGCGACGGCAGGTGGGCGGCGTGAGGCGGGTATATAAATAATTACGCAGCTGGAGGGCATTCGGTGCACCTGGCGGGCGCCCTCGAAAGTGTTGACAGATTGCTGCCAAGTTGCCAGTTCTTAATGTCCTGGTCCAAGCAATTTGTCTTGCGCCTCTTGAGCTCCACCCTCCCCCAGCCCACGGCGAACATTTTCTTGAAATTCATTTTACGCTTTGCTATGCAATTCAATAAGCTGTCCGATACTCTGTTTCGGGTAGTATGGGCTCTACGAATGATTACGATTCAGATCCTTGGCTCAAATGCAATTAACTGTAAATTTAATCAAATTTCTTGGGATATGTTTATGTATATATGTGTGTGTGTGTGTTTGTATTTGGGATGCTGAGCTGACATTTGAAACTGTAAAGCGCTGGTGGGCGACTGTCTGCACCTGATGGCAGCAGCCACAACGAATTCGATTTTATTTATTCGCCAAACAAATAAACTGGAATTCAATTTATGAGCGGATACAACGGGTCGTATGAGCAATATGCTAAATTTGTAGCCCCCGTTGCACCTTAGCCGGGCTCAACGCTCCTGCTGCTGGGCGGGGCAATCAATTGGGGAATTACATTAAAGATATTTCGTGCTCTCTCTGTCTGTCCCCGTCTCTGTCTCTGTGTGCGTACTTACATATATATTTATGTGCATTTCTGTGGGTTTTCACCCACTGTGCTGCCGGCGCACGAATGAATAAGTAAATAGCTAGAAATTTGATTAGTTTCGGATGGGTTTCGAAAATCGAAATGACCGTAGCAATAAAGTGCAAATCCCAAAACTGTGTCTCTGTATCAAATAGATACAAATTACGGTAGACTCGGGCCAGTGCCAGGGCCAACGAGGGCAGCCATAACAATTGGACAGGCGCAAGGGGGTCAGCGCTGGGCCATCTATGGCCACAATCTACTATAAATAAATGGGCTACCAAATGTGGATTGTGCGTGTTTCAGCTACAGTGTGTGTGTGTGTGTGTGTGTGTGTGTGTGTGTGTGTTTGTCACGGTCCACAGGTGTTCGCCTTAGGCCATGTTCTACAAGCTGGCGAATTAGTACGTTTAATTGATTTTAAAATTGTTCAGCAAACAAATTGACAGAGAGCGAGAGAGAGAGAGAGAGAGGGGGAGCGGGAGAGCGTGTGACGCAGACATGCAATTTGTCAAGCAACATGGTCATTAGTTTGACATTGCACAGGTAAATCAACATTCGGCATTAGCTCATGCCGAATTGGCTTAAGCTCAAATCTCGATTGGGCTCAGGGAATCAACTGTGCCGAAGGTGTCCTTGCCCAGCTTTAATTGCTACTGGCGCCACAGGTTTCACTTGATCCATTGGCTATTTCACGCATCTTTGCTTAACAGATACGCTCAGGCTTGCGCGTGGCTTAAAGTGTTTACCTGGCCGCTTTGTTTTCGCTACACAAACAACAAATATTGTGTAACGGCAGAAACGAGAGAGAATCGATTGGAAATAAAGGCAAACGTTGCGAGTCCTCACACAGACAAAATGCAATTAAAATCGCGCTGTAAACACACATATTGATGGCAGCGATTACACAAATATTTCATGTAGTCGTAGCCGTAGCCGTAACCCATACATCCGTACAGCTGCTACATGATACATTCCCAGGAGTGCAGCAGCGTGCGTGTGTGGCATGGCAATCAGAAATGCAGCTCGCAGCTCGCATCTCGCAGCTCGCATGGGGCGCGGTTCCATCTGAATGCCAGCGACAATTGCCATGGAATTTTCAATGCCCCATCAAGTGTGCAACATGCCGCTGTTTGGGCTCGCCATATGCTAATGCACAATGCAAACTGCAGCCGCTGGCAGTCAGACAATCGAGTTATTTCAATTATGCCACAAAATGTTTCATCATTGTAAATAGAATTCAAAATTTCAATTCAGCTATGGCTGAGGCCTTTAAAGAATACCTCTCTACATTGTTTAACTACCTTTTTTTATGACTTTTTCTACAGTTTTGTAATTTGCTGCCTCGAATTCTATTTTAAATTTTGAATTAAAGATTTTTGCACAGCTCCATATGAAGTTTTCTAAGCTCTCTCATGGCTCAAAGTGTTCAATTTTAAAAATTTAAAAATTATAATCTTTAAGAATAAAAAATTTTAAAACTTAAAAAAAAAATTGTATAAAGTTTTCTTAGACTCGAAACTCTTGCATATATGTATATCCATCTGATAAGAAATCCTTCAGAGCCTAAAGCTAAATTGTCTAATGCCTAGGTTAATCTGGCTATGGATTGTGAAGCCCACAAATTCAGTTAAGAACCAGGCAGAGTTTATGTTTTGGCACACAGAATCCGTCAAAGACTGCGTCATAGACTCGGTCACAGACTCCGTCACTGACTCAGTCACAGACTCCGTCTCTGATTCCGTCTCTGATTCCGTCTCTGACTCCATCACAGACTCCGTCTCTGACTCCGTCATAGACTCCGTCATAGACTCCGTCACAGACTCCGTCTCTGATTACGTCACAGACTCCGTCACTGACTCCGCCGCTGACTCCGTCACAGACGCGATCTCTGAATCCGTCACAGACTCCATCACAGACTCCGTCTCTGACTCCGTCTCTGACTCCGTCTCAGACTCCGTCTCTGACTCCGTCTCAGACTCCGTCTCTGACTCCGTCTCTGACTCCGTCTCAGACTCCGTCTCTGACTCCGTCTCTGACTCCGTCTCAGACTCCGTCACAGACTCCGTCTCTGACTCCGTCTCTGACTCTGTCACAGACTCCATCTCTGACGATATATCCACTAAGCATTTTGGATCTTGTTGCAAATTTCAAGTCTTTAGCTTTAATATTATCGAAAGGGTTTAGCGGTCGGACGGCATTGCACAAAACTTATATACTCTTATAGTTTCTGGTATAAAAAGATAAATCCGACTGCAGCTGGAACACCTTCAAGTTCGCTTAGCAGAGTCTATCAATGTCAAAACTGTCAATTGCAAATGCTAACTTGGCTAAGGCCATGCTTATGTCAGGTCGAGCTGAAATATATTTTCATAGAACAGCAAGCTATAAATAGATTTGCAGCATACTTAGCCGCAGGAACCACCTGGCCAATGACAGGTAATCACGCATTTATCTGGCAATAGGAAGATGCCTTACTATATATATATATATATATATATATATATATATATATAAATATATATATAAGTATATATATCAGATGCTGTGACATATTTTGTCCGTCAGCGCGGCGTGGCCAATCCATTTTCGTTTCACAAATGAAAAGGGTTCTTTAAAGAAAAGCGGAGCTTGATGGAAATGCATGGCAGTCATTTGCCTGTGACAGCTGTGCGACGTTATCGACTGACAGCGAGTGGCTCAGTGCTCAGTGCTCTGCGGCAACAAGTCGTATGAGCAATATGCGCATTATTTACAATCCACACATGGCTTTGGTAAACGCTACTGTATTTGTACATGCCACACGTCAATAATAGAAGCAATAGAAGCGGGCACAAAGCCCGCTGCTTGCCACTGGGATAAAATGTGAACGAGTTGCGGGTGGCTTTGTGGCTACTCGCCCTCGCCCTCGCCCTCGCCGTCGTCCCTCTTCCGCTCCTCCCGCTCGCGTCGCTCTATCGATTACCAATCAATTCAGTATCAGCTTTGGCAATTGTTGATTTTATTGAGTTGACGACGTCCGTGCGCTCTTTTCTTGTGGTGTTGGCAGGACACCAGCGCTGAGCTGCCCTGGCAGACACACGATACAATTAATTAAAAGACAAACATAAAAATTTGCAATTGGAATGCCAGCCACAGCGACAGATAATCAAATTTATATGAAGCTGAGACTGCTTCTAAGATAAAAGAAGCTAACTCAAATTGATTTTCCATAAAATTCAATGGTTAAGTTTCAGGTGAAGTCCCCATATACTAGCTGCAGGTAGAGCTGAAATTTGGGGGTTTAACAAAGACAAACTTAAGTTTGGAACAACTTAGCTTCAAGAAAATATTAGCTGGAAAATTTTAGAGATAACTTTTCATTTGTAATATGATATTTAGCATCTCGAAGGCTGCTGAGTTTTCATTAATAAAATCTTTTAATCACCTCTTCTGCAAGCTTCTCAGCTCTGCCTGCTCACTAGAGCCTGTAGATAACGCTCGACTCAAAGATGAAGTTCTCTTAGACAGTGATCAAATGGCAAGACTTAATGAGTATTTTAACAGCTAGATGATAGCGATAAGTGAAACTTCCGCTGAACTGCAGCTATCGAAAAGAGTAACACTCTTGCCGGGTCAGCCTATATATCATCAGAGGCCAGACTGAGAGCTCAAAGATGGCATTAGAGATGAGCCACGTTCGCATGAAAAATGACGCCAGTCAACAGCTGACAACTACGGGCAGCCAGTCAATACTCTGAGAGGCTGCTCTGGTATTGTTGCTGATGCCGATGCTGGCTGGTGTCCCCTGGGAGCTGGGCTGTGGCCATTGGCTCGGCGCTTAACAGCAATTCCAATGTGTGTAATTTTGCGTGAATTTATGTTTTGGTCTTAAACTTTGCTTGCCGCAAGATCCCTCATTTGCCACCCCACCACACCACACCATCAGCAGCTGCTCACTCGGCCAAGCTGGTGGGCGGGTTCGGTGTAACATGTGCGCCATTCACACGCCCATAACGGTCACAGTGGGAGGCCGGTGTATGGCGTCCGGCCCGGGATCGGGAGACCGTAGCTTAAACGTTTCGTAAACGGCCATTAGGCCATGCCAATGCCAGCCACGGCCGAACATAATAATAATAATAAGAAAAAAAAAAAAAAAAAAATACAAATAAAAACCAAGCACAAAAAAAGCCCAAGCCGCATATAGAAAATTGTTATGCATAGAAGGAAAAATTTGTTTGCTTTTTTGGGCGTGGCCGCAAGACAATGAGAAAAATGTAAGTACGAACGCGTGCAGAGCACTTCGGCCATTGCACATTCGCCCATAGGTGAAAGGACCCAACGATGTCTATCACATGTGGCTTACTCTAAATTGTTTATGTGCCAAAGTCTTTAAAAAACAAACAGAAAATGTAAGCAAGGCTGGCAAGGGTGCGTTTGCTTATTTGTTTAGGGATTAATTATAATCAAAATGAAGTTGGCCAACATCTCGCTGCATGCGGAATTCGCTATTGTAACCTATTAATATGCTGCTACTCTATTCATTCAGCTAGTGCTGGGGTTATTTTAGGTACATAAACAGAAAAACGCAGCTTGACTGGGATCAGAGCTACTATCGCCACATACAGCCAGGCTTAACTTCTGTTTCTGTTTTACAGCTGTGCTCGAAATGGAAAAATTTACTAAATGGATATATTTATACTTAGTTAAAAGAATATATATGTATATATCTATAAATAGTTAGTTACCTGTTCGCGCTTGTTTAGTTATACACAACTAGGCATAGCTGATATTTGTATCATTACGATGATTAAGATCGAAGTCTCATCTCTAAGTTTTTCAATTCTGTTTAGTTTTGTTGTAGCCGCCGCCTATGGTTGCAGTAGTATTAGTGTGAGGCTGTGAGCCTGTCTAGAGTTGTAAGCATATTATTCGAGTGGGTTTGTGTCTTAGCTACACCTCTAATGCTCATTCTGCGAGAGAGAGAGAGAGAAAGAAAGATAGCTGCTGCTAAACATAATCCCGAATATTGCTGAGTTAGAGCGAGGCGGCTATTGAGGTTATTTATACAGGGGCATTATGATTGTCAGTGAACAAAGCGAAGGTGACTAGCTATAGAGATGAGCAGATAATTCGCTGAGATAAAGCTATAAAAATAAAATGAAAGCTGATTAAATTGACAACGCCAACATGTACACAAAACTATCATAATATGTATATATATCGTATAATATATAATTGATGTATATGAAATTGGCCAAAGATATAGATTATTCTTATCATGCGCTTATACAAATATTTATAATAGTTTGCATAGCTACTATATTAGAGATAGTTTGATAGCTGGTAGAATCATAAAAGTCTGAGACGTCAAGGGTATTTTATAGTCTGTACAGCGAATCATACCTCTATTTTATGGAAACTCTTTCATTTATTTGATACATTTATATTTATACAATATATATATGCATATGTAATATGCGAATATTTGCAATATGCTTTTTCGTTTTCATTTTCATTTTCGTTTTCCTTTTTTTGCTTTGTTTTGTGTTTGGCAAAATGCTTTATGAAATGTTCATATGCACTTTAATAGATATTATTATTCGTTTCTGTTTTTCAGTTACTGAAAAAGAAATACGTCAATGGTGAGTGTGCAGAGCTGCAAATGCGAGATAAAAATAAATAAACGATGAATTCTAATTGTAAACATTTGGCAACAATGCAGGCACAAAGGATTTCTAAAAGACTGTCCGAATGGATTACTCACAGAGCAAGTAAGCAAGTCGCAAGCACACACACACACACACACATACACAGAGTTGCACACACTCGCACAAGTTTAAGCTGATTCAATTCATTCAAGTCATGCTGTTAATTAAGTTAATCTTCTCAATATGTGAACACTAATTTGTTGAAACAGCAGACGAAACGATCCAGCAGCAGCAACAGGAATAATAACAATAATACCAACAACAACAACAACAACATTAAGAACAAGCACATTGACTGCAGCACATACAGATTCGTCCTTGCCGAAGGAGAACACGCCGCATATCCTGTTGCCAAAATGAATGACAGGCGATTTCCAATGTGTTGACGGCAACAGTTGCTGTTGCTGTTGCTGCTGCTGTTGCTGCTGTCGACTGCTGTTCATATTAAAATTTATTAATGCGCGCCTCATTGGAAAACACAACTTGAATCATACCGCCCACACACACACATGCGAGTTATTAAGCCACACCCGCAACATCCTAATTGTTTCTCATCTTTCTGCTAGGGTTTTATCAAAATCTACAAACAATTTTTCCCACAAGGCGATCCCAGTAAATTTGCTTCGCTTGTGTTTCGTGTCTTCGATGAGAACAATGTGAGTATTAAGGCCATTCAGCTCATGTCCTTGTAGCTTGTTTCCACAGCCATCCATACTCCCACCATATCCATCAGCCACCATTCACCATCCACCATACACCATCTACCATCCGCCAACCACCAGCACCCAACCTTCAATCCTGCTCCAAGCAACCCACCAACCCCATCATGAAAGTCAGCCGGGCGCTTTGACAATGATGAATTTGTACGCAACTCGAGCGCAAAAGTTGACGATTTAGGCCAATTAGCCAAAAATGCTTTAATAGAGTGCGCCACGATTTCTGGGGCCTATGCGCGGCTATATACCCTGTAATTAGCTGCCGGAAAAAATATGAATTAATTAAAGATTATCTATTGAGAAACTTGGAGCATAGAGCAGTTGCCTTTTTAGGCACTCGACTAGCATTTGAACTTGGTCTGTGAATACCTTCAAAGTGCGTGAGCTTTCAGATCAATTTATATCCTAAATATACATATATATTAACTATATCTATATAGACTAGCCAATTCATATTACAAAGTTCTGCTAACAGCTAAATAGCTGGGAAAAGAAAAGAAAACTTGAGAAGAAAACGTTTAGGGAATAGTGCGAAGTGATCAAAGCTTGGTATAAAAGAGATTTCAGAATAGTTGCAAGTGCTCAAAACGTAGATCAGATATTGTAATATACCATATAAGAAATCAATTGGGAAAAGCAAGCAAAAAAGCTTTGAAAGAGCTCAATAAAGCTGATGCAAAATAATCTGAATCTATTGGGAAATGGAATTCAAAGTGCTTTAGATGTTGAGTTCAGTTAGCTTGGATTAGAACTGAAAGAGATAGGTACACAGACAGACAGAGGGAGAGAGAGAGAGACAGGGAGAGAGAGTCGCAGTTGTTATTTACTAACCAAGTAGCACTCAACTCGAATATCTCATGCGCTGTTTTGGTTATGGCCAAACCCCACTGGGGACTCATAAAGGAGCGTTCATTTTATTTATGACTTGTGGTGCAGACGTGGTGGCGGTGGCGGTGATGGTGGCGGTGGCGGTGGCAATGGCTAAGGCGTTGGCTAAGATGGTGGCTAGGGCAATGGCATTGCCGTTGGCGTTGGCGTTGGCGCCCTTAACTTGTTAGCTGTCTGGGGTCTGCACTGATTTGCTCTGGTGTCGCTTTTTCTCTCCTTCTGTTTCGCTTCTTCTTCTTTTTCTTTTTTT
This sequence comes from Drosophila eohydei, assembly GCA_035045825.1. Lineage (NCBI taxonomy): Eukaryota > Metazoa > Arthropoda > Insecta > Diptera > Drosophilidae > Drosophila > Drosophila eohydei. Next base: position 10,058,789 of record JAWNOT010000036.1, on the reverse strand, counting down.
TTCGGTTGTTTTACTTGTGCTCCGCAGGATGGGTCAATCGAGTTCGAAGAGTTCATACGCGCCCTGTCCGTCACATCGAAGGGCAACCTGGACGAGAAATTGCAATGTAAGTTTGAGCCATCGCATAATGAGAGACCAATCAATGTAATGGCCGACGCCACCAATTAACGTCAATTGGCATATTCCATTTGCTCTTTATCAACCCAACCATGCAGGGGCCTTCCGACTCTACGACGTCGACAACGATGGCTACATAACGCGCGAGGAGATGTACAACATTGTGGATGCAATCTATCAGATGGTGGTAAATACAATCAACAATTGCTACACACACTTAGCCATGCATATATATATATATATATACACATAGAGATATCTGATATTAGCCAGTGACAACTGGCATTTACTGTTGTTGCTAACTGAGCAATTTCAATGGCATTATTATCTATTCCAATAGGGCCAGCAGCCGCAGTCGGAGGACGAGAACACGCCGCAGAAGCGAGTGGATAAGATATTTGATCAAATGGATAAGAATCATGATGGCAAATTAACATTAGAAGAATTTCGTGAGGGTAGTAAAGCTGATCCACGTATAGTTCAGGCGTTAAGTTTAGGTGGTGGTTAAACAACAGATACCCAAACAGAAAAAGAAAATAAAGAACTAAAGCAAATCTATAGAAACGCGCAACAACTACAACTGTAACATCAAATAAAACTTTCAAAATGCAGCCAAAAGTTTCTGAGACAAAGTGGAGAAAGCGCTTCTGGTTTTTGGTTACAAATCTCTTAAAAAACTCCCACACAGCATATATAATATATATATTTATATATATATATCTATATATAAAGTTGAAAAAAAAAAAACAAAAACATAAACAAAAACAAAACTTTAAAGCAATCAAAGATCAGAGTCGCTCTAACAAAACATAAAAACTTGAGAAATAAATATTTTTTTTTCGCTCGATTTCGCGCGTCGATTAACATTCGAAATGATAATAATTTTTTGATATATAAAAGAAATGAATAGAGAAATTCAATTAAAAACTATATAAATATAAATATATATAAATATATATATATATATATATATATATATATATATATATATATATATATATATATATATATATATATATATATATATATATATATATATTTACACATGTATGCATGTTTATATATACATATATATCGATATGGCTAAAGTCTAAATCGTGGCGTAAGTAGAACGCAGTTCATAGCAATAAAAACTATAAAATAAATTACAAAAATAAAAAACGTAACGTAAATCATATTTTGAGCATACACAAATTATTAGTAAAACGAAAAATCATTGCATAAAAATAAAAAAAAAAAATAAAAAAAAAATATATATATATATATGTATAATTATTATATATATATAAATGAAAATAACAATCACGCAAGCAAACAAAAAATTAAAAAAACTACAAAAAAATAACGAGCGCAGCCTTCGAGAAATTTATAAAACAAAACACAAATTAATGAAAAATATTTAATATAACATTAAAACGTAAGCATTGTTGATATACAGAAGCGAAGAAACCAGAACTTAATACAATATATACAATATACATAAATATATATATACTCATATATACACACACACATATATATATGTGTGTATCTGTATATATATATATATATATATATATATATATATATATATATATATATATATATATATATATATATATATATATATAATGTTTATATTTAACAAGATGAAGCAACACAGCAAAGGCAATTAATTAATTAATCAACAATACCCAGGCATTAATCAATGACAAGTGCAAAAGCCGCGCAAAACTGAACGTAATATATTTTCAATTAGCCAAACACACACACACATACACCAACACACACACACACACACAGAGAGACATAAGCGCATACAAATTGGGTAGATTATTATGATTATAATTATGATTATGATTGCGATTATGATTTCTTAGTAAATTGCATTTCTTATGCGCAATTCAAATTAAGTTAACATAAATTTGACAATAGCCGCCACAAATAAAATACAAATATATAGTTTTTATTATAAACAAAATATAAAGAAAAGTTAACATATTAAAAGCAATGAACACCAAAAAAAAAACCAAAAACAAAAGCAATGATAAGTAAATTTAAAACAACAACAACAACAACTGCAACAGGAAACAAGCCACAACAACAGCTACAACAACAACATGAAAATACAACAAGTACAACAATAGCCAGCTCTCTCTCTCTATCTCTATCTCTCTCTGTCTCTCTCTCGCTCTATCTCTCTCTCTCTGTATATCTTGCTCTATCTATCTATCTTTATGTAGTACAAATAGCCCCGTTTGAGAGCCCAAAAAATGAACAGAAAAAAAAACAAAAAAATATGTATACAGATCCATCATGCGATTTAATTTCTATTCTATATGCGGTTCAGCTTTATTATTGCATTGATTTAATAACCCAGTTAATAATTTATTACAAACTACTTATATATATATCTATATACATACAACTATATATATCTATATATATATATATATATATATATATATATACTTGAATACATATTTGCTACTTCTTATGGCTAATCATGCACACCCATAACTTTTTATATACTCGTACATATATCACATCGAAGCTACATCATGCCATACGCAATATATATATATATACGTATATGTATATATATATATATATATATATATAGAGACACACACAAATAATATATGTATGCCTATGTATTGTAGATTGGAGTACATACATATACGCTTAAGTATTTGATGCCGAACACTTTGATCACATCTATAAACGTTGCTCATGCCCACAGCATCCATCAACACATTAACTATATATGATCATATATATATATAAGTATATATATATTCGTATATCAAATCAATCACTTGGATATGGCTCACAATCATTTTTATACACTTGTAGAGGTAACTAAGGTGTAGCCCCCTATATATGCTGGGCAGTTTAGTTGATATATCTGTCTGTCCGACTGTCCGCTCTCTATGGCAGAGCAGCCTGCAGCATCACTTTGCTTTCTCTCTTCTTTGCTGCCACAGGTGATTGAGAGCCTCGGCGCGTCTCGAGCTGCATCAGTTTTTAACTTGTTATTGATTTGATTTTGCTACTTTGTCTACTTTAATGAGTGGCCTTAACTTTAAATTGTCCAATCACATTGAAATTCTTAAATGGCACCAGCATCAGCTATATATATATATATATATATATATATATATATATATATATATATATATATATATTTATATTATACATTCGTAGATGCTTATCGGCATAAATAATCGTCTAAACTTTTTCTATGCAATTTGCAATGTTTACTTCATTTTATTACTGCAATTATTTGTTCAGTTTCTTTTTCTTTCATTTCGACTTAGTGCACGCCAAGCAAACAACAATTGAAACCGTAAAAAAAAAACAAAACAAACTTTCGCCTAAACTGAAAAAAATTTAATAAAAAAAGAATAAAATGGCATAGATATACATATATACACACACACACCCATACATACATATATATATGTATATATATACATATAGCTATATACCTATCTATATACTGACACGCTAAAATATATATATATATATATTATATTAATTGTAGCGAGCACTACAAACTAAAATTAATAATAAAAACCAAAGAAAGTCAAACCAAAAACAAACGCTTCTAAGAACCTCACTGAAATTCTTCGACAAACCTAAATGCAAATGCAGAAATAATTATATACTATATACTAAAAATATACTAACATTTAAATAAATACAAAACACAACAGCAACAGCAACAGCAGCAACAACCACACCAACAACAACAACATTATGCATTACAAATGAGAACCTTAATCAATAATTAAATAATTCGAAAGTGATATAGCTGACAAAACAAATGTGTCTGTAGTTTAGTAGTTAAACATAACGAAAATTGAGCAGAAAAAAGAAAACAATAAATTGAAAAACAAAACAAATATATATATATATACATACTAAAAGAAAAGCAAATACATTTACAATTTTCTTTGGATTTTCTTTGGCCTAAGTTTCTCTGCTTGTTTCGTAGCCCAAAGACGCATGAAAACCAAAAAACGAGCTGTAAATATCACTTAAGAAATAAATTAAAAGAAAAATAACTTCAGTTGCACTGAGGCCCAGGCCCGACAGATACGATGTAAGTTTGTTAACACCAAAAATATTGACGGGTCTTAGGTAAAAAGTAAGTAAGTTTTTTTTCGGCCCACAGCAAAGGCAGTCAAGTCAATTGTAAACCAGAAAATGAATTAAAAAAAAAAAAATAAAAAAATACTCATAAAAAATGAAGAAGAAAAATGATGAAAAAATATGAAAAAAAATATTTGATTTTTTTTTTGTGCAATGCGCGGCGTCTGCTTTCAGCCGGCATTGGCAACACGAACACACGAATGTCAAGTTAAACGTTTCACAAGCAATATTTTACAAATCAATATATATATATATATATATATATATATATATATATATATATATATATATATATATATATATATATATATATATATAAAATATATATATATGTGTATGAAAATATATACAAGTATATACTTACATAGATGCGAGTTCTTAAAAGTAACAAAATATTGACATGGCAATTGGCATGAAGAATCAAATATTGTAATAAATGTCAACATTTACATTAAACATAAACAATTTAAAAATAATAAATATAAAAAAACCCACACACACACATGTAACACACATTTTTTTAGTGATACTCTTTAGCAAAACAAAATGCAAAAAAAAATCGAATCTGATTTATTTGCTAAGAAACGTTAAGAAAACAAAACAAAACTAGAGATTTAATTAAATAAAATATTGCAAAAGAAAAACAAAAATGAAAAAAGCAAAAAAAAAAGAAGAAATGAAAATGAAAATGAAAAACTTTAAAGCAATTTCAATTTTGTTTCTCTTTTTTCACTTGTTGTTGTTTTCTCTTCTTCTTCTTCTTATACTTCTTCTGTTTTATATATATATATATAACTATTTACTGTTATTTGTGTATACACACACTTTATACATACTAAAACGTATAAGCAAAATGCTAAATTCTTTTACCAACACTTTTTTTCCGTAACAAACAGCAAAATGAAGAAGAAGCAAAACAAAAAATAAAATTAAAAACAAAACAAAAAAACAAAACAAAAAGCAAAACGCAAAACGAAAGAGAAAATTTATCTTGTTACTGTCAGAAATATTACTTATACTTCAAATAAACATTTTAAAATGATATGCCAAACCTGGTGTCGAGTACTTTCTGACAATTAACTTAAGTGGCCCTAACTACCCATAAAACATGCATAAAAGGTAAGTCCAACTAATGTAATACACGCTCACACACACGCACACAGACAGAGAGACAGACGGGCAGACAACCCCTCCTCGACGCACGGCCACTTGCCACAAAATGCCGTTGCGAACTGAACAGCTGCTTGGGGCAACACTTACAGTCGGCCGGCGTGCCTCTGCCGCTGCCGTTGCTGGCAAATCGCAATTGTTTTTATGGCCACGAGACACAAAAGCAGAACATGCCTTGGCCAAACGCTCTCGCTCGTCCGTTATGTCCAATAAAATATAAGCGCTCACCAGGCGTATACGCAATATTAGTTAATTGTTCTTTGATTTATCTTTATTACGATCGCCAGCTCAAGCTCCATTAAAAACAGTTCCAGACTCGATGGCCCTAGATCAAATAAACCTTGTGCATATGACGCCAAGTCTTTCCTAGCTTCAGTTGCAGTTGGTTTCCTAAAAGGCAGAAGAAGTCTTGCTAGAGAGTTGAGATGTTTCATCTATATTCCTCTAAATTACTATGTAGCACAGCTTTACTGTGTGGGTCGCCTTAATTTGTAGACAGAGTTAGTATATTTTGTATATTGGATATCTTCTAGTCGGTCACTCCCTACAAAAAAATTCTTAGCTGTTTTAAATAGACATCCGAACAATGTGAGTTTTCTGAAAGGCAATTTCAACCAAGTCTAAAGCGACTGCATACTACTCGCTCATGTGTAGACAGAGTTTGTATATTTCGTATATTGTGTATCTCCTAGTTGGACACGCCCTACTAAAACTTTTTAAGATGTTTTAATAGCTACACATTTTCAATGCCACTTGAACAGCAACTTTGATCTTGCTCCATTTCACACACTGCGAATATTCTTGTTGTGCACAATTATTGCATTTATACTTTTGCCTCGTTTTGAATTGGCCAGATATATATACATGGATATATTATTTAGCTATGTGTAAACTCTTTTTTGTGTAATAATTTAAACTATTTGGCGTCATCGTTGAATTATTAAACATAAACATTTGTGAGTCATATAGAGTAAATCGTAAAATGGGGCTAAGTCGTACGGTCGTGAGGGGCGATAAGCTCATTAAAATATAGAATTTTGCGGGTTTTAATGTGCGTCAAAAGAAGGAGCAGCAAGAGGAGGCGCAGCAGGAGGAAGTGGCTGAGTTGACGGCGGAGTCGTGTGTCATTTGTGGTTAAGTTGAGCTTCGGCACATCATTCAGTTCATTTGGCACACTCAGAGCTCTCTGCGGTCGGTCACTTAAACAGCTCAGGCCTCGGTTCGGTTCGTTTCTGTTTGCGGTTTTGTTGAAGTTGATTTGATTATGCTTTGGGTTATTGCATATTTTCAGACTGATTGGGCAGCCCGCAATACGCATGTGTGTGTGTGCGCGTTGACATTTATATGCGGTTCGCCTGAGTGTGGGCGGCTTAATTACCCTTGTGCTTACACTTGCGGCTATGCCAAACTGAATATGAAATAATAATGCAATTGGAACGTCAGTTGATCACGTGCATAATTAATAAATAGAGAGAGCGGGAAGGAGGTAGGGAGAGAGAGCGAGAGAGCGAGTACCTGACAGATACTTACTTAGCTGCCTCTGTCTCTGTCTGTTTCTGCTTAGCTAGGCAGCCCAACTATTTATAATGAAAAGGCTGCCAAATAAAAATGAAAATAGCTTTAGTGTCTACTTTGCTTTTTTCCTTTTTGTTGGTATCTATAAATTGGCTCAGCAGCCTCGGTCGCAGTCGTCGTCGCCGACGCCGTCGCCGTCGCCGTCGCCGTCGCCGCCGCAGTCGCTGCTGCAGTCGCCAGCATTGAGCTAACAAGCAAATTAACGAATCGGATAAAATGTGTAGTCCGCAGTGCGAAACAATGCCACGTACATGAGTTTCTCTAGATGAACAAATTCGAATTTAACAAATTTACACAGTACAGTATGGCATTTGCCGTACTGCTTGCAAAGCACCTAATTCCAACCACGCCCACACCCCCCTCCCTGCCCATCACGCCCTGTTCGCAAGCAGCCCCAGCAGCGATCAGTTCAACTAAAACAAATAAACAATTATTGGCTGCGTTCAATTCCTCAGTATTTCGTTTATGCGTTCCGTTTATTGCTTGCTTCAGTCGACGTTCTAACCACCAACAGCAGCAGCAGCGGCAGCAGCAGCTGCGGTGCCACCAGCGGCAACCAAGTCCGCATCCGCGTCTGCGTTCACGTTCGAGTCAGCTTAGGTACGTCGATTGCGGCCCATTAAATGCGCCTCTTACGTACGCAATTTCGAATTTATTCTCTGCGCGTTCGAATTTTGGAGGCGCTACGCCAATATCGTTCGGCCCCTTCACTAATACTAGAAATATGTGTGTCGCTGCTTGAGTGCATGCCTAATATATTGATATATTAGCAATATATATATATAGAAATAATGCAAAGTAAATATTTGATATAATTATATATTGCAATTTTAATTTATGTATTTATATATATATTTAAAAAAATTGTTTTTTTTACATATTCAATTACTATTTATATTTATACTTATTTAATTATAACTTATATTATATTAAATTTCTAATAATATTTAAACATGTTTGAACACGATTTAAATTTATGTATATTTTATAATGTATTAAATATTTATTTTAAATAATTTTATTTATTTTTAATTGAATTTTTATATTCATGAAATATAAGAAATATTTATTTAAAAATATTTGAACACAATTTATATTTATATATATTTTATAATATTAAATATGTATTTTAAATTATTTTATATTTTTTTTTATTAAATGTATATATTTATATATTATTAAATATTTGTTTAAGAATATTTAAATATCATATAAAAATATATTTATATATAAATGCGTATAATTATACGTTTGTACATAATAATAAGTACTCACATATATATATATATATATATATATATATATATATATATATATATATATATATATATATATATATATATATATATATATATATATATATATATATAATAAATATATTTGGTTGTTTTTAAAGTTAATTCAAAACGTCTCAAAACTATTGAAGATCCTGAATCAAGACAATAAAATATATTGACATAAAGAAAACTTGGTTTATATGGGAATATAAAAATGCTGTAAAATTGTTTTGATAAATGTGCTTCAATAGTAAACTCTTTTATTACTCTTTCTCTCTCTCTCTCTCTCTCTCTCTATATATATATATATATATATATATATATATATATATATATATATATATATATATATATATATATATATTTATAAAAAAAAAAAAAAACAAATTACTTCTTTAACTTTAAGAACAAATCTGACTAGTGATATTTTACAGTAAATTCAATGCATATTTTTAGATATAAATTATTAATATATATATATATTTATATAAAATGCTAAAGCTGTCTGGCAAAAATAGAAATTAAAATTTGTAATTTATGCCAGTTGGCAAAGCCGCAGAGATATGCATATGAAAATGTAATCTGGATTAGATGCGCAGCGCCACCTGTTGTTCTGTAGCGGCTACAAAGTTCGCTAAGCCGGCAGCGAGCGGGGTGTTTGGCGCTGCCATTATGGCAACTGTTGTTCTGCTTATTGTTTATTATTGCTGTTGTTGTGGGGCCTTTTTGTTTTGTTTTTAATGCGCCCGACAATGGGCGTCTCATAAGGCTTTAATTATTTACTATATTTAGGTCCGCGTGCCTTGGATAGAAGCTAAAAAACTTTGCCACATACAGGCGCTGGCATTGCGATCATTGGGCATTGTTGTTGTTGCCGCTGCTGTAAGCTGATTGCAATTAGTCAACGGCAGCAGCCGCAGCAGCAGCAGCATCTGCTGTCGGCACCTGCACAAAAATGCAAAGTAAATTTCTCAATTCTCAATGCTCGATTCTCAATCTAAATATTTCTTATTGTAGTTCCGCCTACGTCGGTGCTGTTGCTGTTGCTGTTGCTGTTCTTCCGCTGCTGCTTGCTGTTGCTGACGCCGCGTCGCTGCTGCGGCTGCTGCTGGCAGTGGCATACTGGGCGTATTGTTGCCACTCGGCTGCCGTTTGCCATTCGCACAAGTTGCATGTTCAGGCGCGTTAAATTCTCTTTTTGCTTTTTTTTTCGGCTGCCTTCGCATTGTTATTTTATTTTCGGTTCGCGTGCGTTGTGCATATTTTAAAGTAGGTTTTTTTCTTGTACTTTCCTTCTGTTTGTACTTGATTTCTTTTTTTTTGTATAGTTGTACCTTTGGCCTCTTGTTTTTGTTTTTTTTTTTTTGCGTGGTGCCGTGCTAAAATCTTCTCTGGTTCAATGTGCGCGCTAATTCGTGTTTTATTTTAAGTTTGAGTTTGAGTTTGAATTACGTCAGTTTAATGAGAATATAATTTACATATATTATTATCGTTTCATTTGCAACTGCTCAGGCCCAACACAAGCTGTGACAGCGTGGGCGTGGCAACAAGTGCATACAGGTTCGTTCATACGTTTTACAATTTGCCATTAACTGAGCTATGCACTCAATAATCTCATTACTCGTTCTCTGCCTCTCTCTCTCTCTCACTCTCTCGTTGCCTCTTTACTCTCACTTGCTCGAATTTTTTAAATCAAGTTTGATAGCATAAAACATTTACCAACTGCTGAGGTTAAACAGATCGTTGAGAAAGAGTAGAGAAAACAGTGAGAGAGAGAGAAAGAAAGAGAGGCAGAGACAGAGAAATAGAGAGAGAGAAAGATACTGTGTTTGTTCAGAAAAATAAATATCACAAAAGAGCAGATATCGGTGATCCTCCCTCTCTCTCCTATATATATATTATTCCTAATCTGCGGCATTATTATAGCCATGTTTATTTTATATATTCAGTTAACTAAATAAACTTTCCCTAAGTGTCTTTCGAAAGTTAGCTAGTTGTTAAGCAAGTATGAGTGCTCCAATTGGGAGTGCAGGACTAGTATATACCCTGCATAATTGAATTATCAAATGCTCAGCTTAAGCAGTGGCTGCGCTTGGGCTTCTCTAGCATTGCCCTTGGGCTGCTCTTGGGTTGCTTTTGGACTACTCTCGGACTGCGCTCATAGACTTTTCTATGGGGCATTAGGTATTGAACAACTGTTGTACTAAAAGCACTTTGCACTCTTTCGATTAAGACTATATATACTTTCTATGTTGTCTGTCACGCCCCTTCTGCCTGTTGCATACATTTTGACAACACGAGTATAACCTGTATACCCTGCTCAGTGGGTATGCTGTAGCTCTGACAGTTCTTGAGCCACACAGAAAATATAATTTTATCTTGAAATTATTTTCTTTTTGTTTTTTTTTTTTATTTTATTTTTTTAATCAGTTTTATTGAAATAATTTAACATAGTCAGAAAATGCTATCTTAAGGTTATTGTAATAACTTTTAAAACACCTAACATACATACACAACGACAGAAATCTAATTGGATAGCTAGCAATGTATTTGCTCACCGGAGCAACGCGGCTGGTGGCGCTTGCTGACTTCAGCTTTAGTTGGCTAGAATTGAGCTTGAGCTGGCGCAGTTCACCTTGACCTGCTGGCTGTCAACTGCTGATACTGAACGAGACAATAAGACAACGAGGATTTGAAGAACTTGTAGCGTATAAACATTAAATTTGAGTGGACCGAGACTTGGAGTGGCGGCGTTTGCGTCGGCGACGCGGCACTGGGTTGGCATCGGGCAGTTGGCCCAGTAGCAGAAAATCAATTGCCAGACGCCAGTTGGCAGCTGCGTGAGTTGGTTAATCAGATGGGTTGGGCATGCTGGGCAGGTGGCGGCAGGTGTACTGGCTTACCTGCACCCTCGACAGCGAGCAGGAACCACGATATCGACGCCACAAAGCGCATAAAGTAGAAAGCATCGTTAATCAGCCAAGTGGAAAGGCTGGGACAGTAGTAGAATATGAATCGCGCCCACATCCACTTGGAGTGGCCCAGCGCGTGCAGAGCCTGATCGAATATGTTCAAAAATGGCAGCCATATGGACAGCTGCACAAAATCAACCACAAAGAGCATTACGAACAGCTCAAGCAGCAGCAAGAGCTTCCGCACCACTGATGCGTATCGCTTGAACCGCTGCGGCCGGTACCGGGCCAAGGTCAGCAGCAGGCCGTTGGCAAAGAACAGCGTCGACCAGCTGAGGGCCTGCGGCTCGGCCAGCTCGTCTGGCAGCTTGTTTGCATTCAGAATGCGTATCACATGCCACTGGTTCCACTGGAGCAGCAGGTCCAGCGTCAGCAAGAGCATCGACTCGTAAAAGTTCCGCACCAACTCCTCGGCCCTCCTCTGCAATCTGCGCATGCGCAACTGTGCCATGGCGTCCGACAGTTCTCGCCAAATTTGGAATTACAATCCTTCAAATAGTCAGCTTCGCACACGCTATTTACATACGTTTCGTGTTTGTATCGAAAGAGATTGTGTGCTGTTTATACATTTTGCTTATTCTATTTTTTTTTGACGTTTTATTTATTTATTTATTTTTTTTGAAAAATAAACCAAATCGAATTAGTTCGAGCGTTAAAAGTCACAGACAGTTCAGTTCGTCTAAATCTGATGCAGCTGAGCTGGCAAGATTGATTAATCAATCTTTATCAAGGGCCCATCGACAATATGTCTAGCAACAAATTCTTTAGTTCTTCAGGCAACATCACTGCTGCCCATAAGAAGCAGGCACATCGAGCGAGACCTTAAGTTGCCACAGATTGCAGACAGCATTGAAAAGGTCAAAATTATATCTAAAGAGACTAGCTTCTAGGCCAAATAGCGTGGCTAGGCGTCTGGCTACTGCTGGCCAAGTTCTGCTAGAACTGAGACTAGACTCAAAAGACCGTCAAGACCTACTGAATCCATCCCATAACTCTCTCTAGCCCTAAGCTATGTATTCTGTATTCATTATCATTCGTTGCCTTCATTTATATTTAGTTTGAGTTGGTTCATTGAGATAAACAATTCTTATTTGAGTTAATTCTCTAATTCTTATTAGAAGTCGATAAACAACTCTTATTGGAGTTATATATCCCATTAAACTCATTATATTCCAAAGCTTTGTATTATGTATTCAAGTCGCTTAGATTGATTTGCCTGAAAGCAGCCAGAATTAATTATTTTATAATAATAATTATATATAATTATATTAATTATAATTATATGTAATTATATTAATTATAATTATTAGCTAATATACACTTTTAACTTGTCTCTTATCACAAGCCACCTGCCAAGACTCATCTGATTTTCACTATGCATTCTAAAACCTGCCTTAATATATTGACTTTTGACTTTGTGCTGTCAGAAATTGTTGAAATATTTTGATTAAAAAAAATCAGTTTTAAGGCTGAAAGGATATGTTGAGCATGATATTCACGTTTTTACATAATAAATATCTATAATGCTCGAAGCGGACCTCCTTTGCCTACTCGCACGTGCTGTTTGAAAGCGCTGACTTGGAACTGGCCACGAAATCAATTTCTCTGTCAAATCAGCAGACAAGGGGGGCGCCCCAGTGTGGCTCCACATGTGAAGTCTGTACTGTAAAAAACTGTCATAATACATTCTCCTACGAGAAGGGCGGAAAGGACACCCTAATCCTGCGCCTTTCACTCAAAATCTTGCCATTGCTTCGCTGGCTGTGCTAATAAAACTAGTAGTTCTTATACCCTGTACATTAACACCAAATGGGCTAATACGACTTAGAGTTAAATGCATGTATATATATATATATATATATATATATATATATATATATATATATATATATATATATATATATATACATAAATTCATAACTGGAGACGTTGCATATTCAGAGATTTAATTGTTTCGTAGCAGACAGGGTATCTGCTAGTCATGCTGCCTCGCTCATTGCATGGCGTTTTATTGTTATTTTTCTTGTTGTTTCGCATTTTCTGCTCGACAAAACGGTAGACCCTAAAGTCACCGGCGTCAAGCAAACAAAGCTGCCACCGACTACAAAAGTGTCTATGGCGACGGCTGCCGTTGAGCCCAAAAAAAGGGACGGCGCACCACACAAAGCAGGCCTGAGCCACGAAAGAGTCTCAACTAGGCCGCCAACTAGTCTCAAGTTTCTTAAAAAAATTGTCAATTAATATTGTTGCTATATTAAATTTGTACTCGTTTATTATAATATTCAAATTGCTTAAATTAGTTTTGCTTCAAGAGTTCGCTCGGTTCAATTTATATTTAATTTATATTTAATAACATTTATATATTAATAACATTTTATATTTAATAACTATTGAAGCTTTATCTGAGCTTAGTGAATATTATAAATATTCAAAATGAGTGCATTTTTCATTTAGATGTATGAGTTTTGGTATAACATTTCATACATGAAGTCTGTCCGACCGTTTGTCCGTCCGTCCGCCCGTCCGTTCGTCGCTTCGTCTGAACGCATTCATTGAAATCTGGGCACTTGTAATTTAGAATAAATACTCGTACGGCCATCGTAGTTTGATGCATTGTTAAGATTTGTCAGATACGCCTGCTAGAGGCGTGGCACGCCGGAAAACACTGTTTTAAGTAAGCCAGGCAGACTTTTAATTAAAGTATCTGAGACTTGTCTCAGCATTTTCTCGCTTTGACAAGCCAAGATCAAAAAGATAAAGCCTACTGTATCTTGCACAGCTTTAGAGCTAGAACTGAGCTACTCAGTAAGGGTTATAGATCCTTCGCAGCTCGACGGAAACGATATGTCTGCGATATGTCTGCGGGCGTGGCAAATCGGATCTGACTTTAAATTAAATATCTACGCCTATAGGGGGCGTGGCTAATGTAAAAATTATATATATTCCAAAGCTTTAGAACTAGAAAAGTAGAAATTTGCTAATTGAGTGACTGCTGAGTTGCTCTATGGATGTAGCACAATACATGCACGGCTCTTTGTGGGCGTGGCATATCGAAAATACCCTGTAATTGTGCAGTTACGTTATTGCTAAGAATTGGGCAAACACTAAGCACTGGGGCGTGGCAAATCCATCAAAACTATATCTTCTACAATTGGACAACTCAGAAAAATAGCTGTGGCACCCGCACGAACGGGTATTATGTAGTGAGTAGCACCCGACTGAAACAGTCTTGCTTCTTATACATAAACTGCAGCAACTTTTCAAGACTTTTCTATTGCCGCACAGTCTTCGAGCTCTGCTCCAAAATTGAATTAGAGTCAAAAACAAAAAAAGAAAAAAAATGACATCAAGCATGTTGTTGTCGCTTGTCATTTGACTATCGACATCTTTGTCGCCTGTCAGCTGTCAGTTGATGTGCTTAAGTGTGTGCGTGCGAGCTTCTGTGGTTGCCACCCACACGGCCACTGCCACTGCCACAGCCACTGGCACTGCGTTCATCTTGGATTTCAGCGTCGCTTCTGTATTTCGAACTGGTCTGGCCGTCGTCATATTGTGTTTGGCAAATCGTTTGCGATAAAGCCAACTACATAATGTCTCTGTAGGCCAGGGTGCGATCCGGGGCACGGGGCGCGGTGCACATAAAAATGCTAAACCAGCGCTATGCTGGCGTCGCAACGACGCAAACACCCAACTCATATGACCATATAGTAATGTATCTGTCTCGCCCTCCCTCCCTCTCTCTCTCTCTCGCTCTCTCTCTGCGTGTGTGTGCGATGGCAGGAGATGGTTGGACGCAGTATAATGCGCGTTATCCTTGATTGCCTGCTTCGATAGCAGGATATGAGGCGGCTGCAAACAAGCCGCTCAACGTTTCTTATAAATACGCACACTTTGCCAAAGGCAACACGATTCCTTCAGCCAACATGTGACGGCTATGGAGCTAGCTCTTGTTAATAGATAAATGGGGCATATTAGTGATTGCTGAGCTAGCAGCTGGCATTGGTTGGACAAGATATCTGAGGTCTACTTTACGAGGGGTGTCAGATGGATTTACAATTCCCATACTGCAGACATTCCCTTGACCTTTGCGCTCTTAGAGTATTTAATCTTTGACATGTCGCAGTTAGCCGAGCTCCATTGTGTTCGTCTGTGGGACTATCGTGATTTTGGTCTTATTATGTTCGCTCTTTTGTTGTTGGCGTTGCTCATTTCTTTTGGCCTTTGGCTTTGTGCTGTTCCGTGTACTCATCATCATTTGGCAAGAGGGCAAGCAAAGAACTCATTGCGACTTGATTGGTGTAACACACACGGCTTACAAGTTAGCCAGCCAACTTGACGAGCTACCATGGCTAATTGATTTCCAACTGCAGACTGTCAATGCTCCTTGGCCAAGCAGCAACTTGTGGACATGGCCAAGCCAGCTAAGCAACTAAACAACAATTTTTAATTGTGCCCCATCGTCGCCAGTGCCAGTGGCTCTGAGTGTGGGTGTGGGGCTGCTGCTGATGCTGTGGTGGGGGCCAAAGGCAAATGAGCGCTCCGAGAAATATGAACGAGGTCAATGATTGTTTACACTACACTCGAATGCTGTTTACTCGGAGCTATCGCAGCCAACGACGCACAGAGCTTAAGATTGGTTGAGACGGGGCGACAGGGCAGCGGGCTGACTGCCTGGCTGCCTGCCTGGCTGACTGGGCGAGCAAATGCTGCCACTAGACACCTTCCAGAGCTAAGGCCCTTACCATTGCCCCACCTTAGGCTAGGGCCACTTGGCTCACATGTTGTTAACTACCTCTCGCTGATAGCACATTATGCCCAGAAGCACAGGTGTGTGTGTACACACGTACTACACACATAAATATGTGCTTATATAGATTTTGCCCTTGCCACGACATGACTTTAAATAAGTAGCCTGATTACTACCACAATTGACTGGATCTGCTGGCAACTGATCGTTGAGGCTAGACTCAGGCTAGACTTAAAGCCGCGCAGCTGCCTAGACTCTTGGGCTCACACTGGACTCTAGCTCGGGCTTATTCAGAGTGACTTTGCCACAGTCTAATGTTCGCTGTGTTTCCAGCAATTGTTCTGGCTTGTGACGGCAAATGCTTTCATTTGAGAGCTGCATTCATTGTCTCAGCATCCTATCAATCGAGCACAAAGGGCGCAGAGCTGCAGAAGTCAATGGGTGCGAGCTGTCATACTGTGGACTCACTCTAATTGTGATGGCGTGACAAGTGAAAACAATTCTGAAGCGAAGTGGAGTGCAATCTCTGTGCCCCTCTGTGCCTCTGTGTGTGCGTGCTGTGCTTTGTCTATGCGGAATATTACGTATACGCCGCGCATGACATTAAAGTGCGAACGGTGCTGGGGCGCCGGCCACGCCCAGCTCCAGCGGCCGTTTGATTGTTTGATTGTGTGCGCGAAAGCACTTTGCAGCGCGTTCATTCATTTATTTTCATATCTTTATAATGCGGCAACGCCCAACGCATTCATTTGCATCGCTGTCCAGCCATTTGCCAAATTCCAGCAAAGCAGCACGCAACAAATTAAATAATTAGTCGCTTAATTAATGCCGGTAAATTTAAATTGCTTGCGATGTTCGCTCAAAAAAAGCCAAAGCGAGTATATTAGAGGGCCAAGCAAGTGACTCCAACTCTCTCTCGAGATAGATCTCAAATATAAATAAATTACAATTTTTTACTTTAGATTTTCATTATTGATTCATGTAGCCAAGCGCCCCTATTTGGGGGCGTTTTAAAATTAAAATTTCGCTGAAGTCAGAAGTTTCCCAAAGTTTCTAGCCACGCCCACTGCGGGCGTGGCCACTGCGAAAACATCTAAAATTTATTCAAACAAAGTCTTGAACGAGTATTATGCCGTCAAGCAGCTGGTCAGCCATAGTTTATCAGCAAATGTGTGTGAGAGAAAGAGAAGGGGCGAACAGAGCAGAGAGAGAGAGTGTATGAATGCAGAGCATACAAATCCATTTAAGCCAAATCGATTTTCATGCTAAAATGTTGCCACACAAAACACAAATGATCACATGCACAAAGAACCGCACGGCGAGTCCGAGCTGTACTCGACTGCGTAATACTCGCTCACAATGACAGTGACTTGATTGTAAGCTCGCCCACGATCTCAAGCAGAGCTCGAATCTAATATGCGAACAGGCGAACATTGCACATCACTAATATGCTCGCTTTCATCTCTTGGGCGAGCATGCAGCAGTTCTCTTTGCTTGCCATGTGCCGCAATTCCATTTGCTTTGCCGCCTTGTGGCTGGGCCCTTTGCCTATTTCGATCGGGCGTTGTTTTTGCCAGCTGCGACTTGGGGTTTTATATTTAAATTTTCATTTATTTGTCTACGGCTTGAGGAGCTGAACTTAAATGGCATCTGAAGTGTGAATTGTGTCTTATTGATGCATAAATGGAAGCAGAAAGCAAAATGTGATGAAATGAGCTTCTTTAGAATATGTGAACCTAAACTTGCTGTCTTATCAAGTTGATGATTGAATATGATTGACCAACAGTTAGTTATCTTTGGCTCACTTGGAACAGCTGTAAAAACTCTGCCTAGCTGCAAATGTTGATATACTGAGTGCTTTTTTTCGAGTTACACAAGTTCAAGTCAAAATAAAGTAACAAAATATATTTTTTAATATTAATAAATGAACTTCATTTAATAGCAGGCCTTATGGCAATAATGTTTTAATATAATGTTGGCTATGCGGCGATTGCTAGTTGCAATCTGAAACATCAATTTGAATCATCGTCATTCGGAGCAATGTCTATGCCAGCTCATAAATTTTTTTTGTGGTTTTAATGTTGTTTTAATAAAAGCTTTTGCATTATTCATACTTTAAATGCTACTAATCTGTTTATTTCGTTCAAAAATGGGTTTAATATACGAAGTGCATGTTATCATATTTGATGAACAGCTGCATTATTTTAATAAAAATTTGAATAAATCTTAAGCGTTGAGTCATAATGTCAAATGTCTGAAAAAAGTTAATAAAGAACAACTATCCGCTGTTAAATGTGCTAGCAAACAAGAAAATATTGTCAGCTCAAACTTAGAGGACACCAAAAAAAACATCCTCTATTTGATTAGATATGTGCATAAGAAAAGCTCTAAGATATACCAAAGGGTCTGCCCTGGTAATAGCCCAGAGACAAGTATCAAGTCGTCTATTTAGGATATGTTTTAAAGGGCATTTGTTGCACAGCTCGTTGCAGTTTCACGAGAGACAGCTGAGGCATTGCCTAAGTCCACTCACAGCTCAATTAGAATTTAATCAAGTCTGCTTTAAAGGTGTTAGAAATGTTTTTAGCATTGACTAGATTTCAAGTAGCTGCTGCTCATTAGGCAGCTTTTGCGACAAGTGGCAGAGTGGCCGTTGCAATTGGCCAAACGAATAATTGCATTGCATTAGACTAAGCGGCTTGTCTTCGCCTAATGTAAAACTTATTATGCGAATTTGCTAGCTTATGAGCTCAGCTGAGATACATTGGCAACAGCCAGCAGCAGTGGCAAGTTACATAAACACACACCAATGGCAGCGCCTAAAAATGTTGCTGGCCGAATGTAGTCGCCGCCGGCGGCATTTGCTATAAACTCAACGGACATTTTGCCAGCTTGGTCGCTGAGGCCGGCGCTGGGCGGGGGCGTGCAGTGTGCAATGTGCGCACTAATTACGACAAGGTCGGTGCACTAATTAACAATGGCTTTGAGGCAGCTAAACGATATGGCGCCCGGGCAAACATGGCCCAGCCGGCCAGCAGCAGAGCCAGAGCCGTTGCAAGCCCTCGCCCGCAGACCAGCCATAGAGAGCAGAGAGCAGAGACCAGGAACTAGGGACCAAGCACCGGAGACTAGAGACCAATGCAGACTGCCAAGCTCCATACACCTAGGCCATACATTAATGAGTGTAATTAAATGTGAGTGTGTGTGTGTGTGTGTGTGTGTGTGTGTGTGTGTCGGACTGCAAGCAAGAGTTCGTCTGCTGCTGCTGCTGCTTCTTGCTGTTGTTGTTTGTGTAGCGCGCCATTATTTTGAGCTATTTTTATACTGAACACGAATCGTGTTAGCGAAAGTGTTTGTTTACAGAGAAAAAAAGAAGAGGACTTGCATCTTTTATTTCTGAATTAATGAATCCTTTAAGAGGGCTAAAATTACAATTGTTATCAGAGTTGAATCTTTGATTGCTGATTTAATTAATCTGTTAGCACAGCGCAAATTACATGACCTTTTCGTAGCCATTCCTTAAGCTCTCCACACAAAATAACCACGTGCAGCTGCAGCTATATATATTGCAGGTTAGTTTTAGTCCTCGTTAGGAAATTTCAATATATTATCAAGAGACTAGATTCTAGGCCAAATAAGCTGGATAGGCGTCTGGCTACTGCAGGCCAAGTTCTGCTAGAACTGAGACTAGACTCAAAAGACCGTCAAGACCTACTGAATCCATCCCATAACTCTCTCTAGCCCTAAGCTTTGTATTCTGTATTCATTATCATTCATTGCCTTCATTTGTGTTTAGATTGCATTGTTTTGTTGAGGTAAGCAATTCTTATTTGAGTTAATTCTCTAAGTCTTATTAGAATTCAATAAACAATTTTTCATAGAAGATTGCCTTGGGGGATAAGGTTTTACGCATGTATTCCAAGGTAATCTTCACACCTGACTTTATGCAAATTCTTAAGCTTGCTGCGTGGTTAAGTTCGTTATTTCTGCTTCATTCGACACCATTTGCATTATATATATTTAAAATAGAGTATTTCCATAATATTAAATTTGCTTAAATTCTACTTTTTTGTGGAAAAAGCTCACAGCAAACTGAACTATTTTAAAGTTGTTCAAAACAGTTTCTCGGCAATTATTGGGCGAGTTAATGGCAATTGTCAAGCTAGAAGAAGGTCAAGACGGCTGAGAGTGGATATAGCTGATTGGAAAATGCGATTAAATAGATGAGATTTGGGTTTAACTCTTGTCGCTTTTTTGACTGCGGCCAGGCGCCAAAAGTTGATAACATTAGTATGCCTCTAACGGCCAAAAGCTTAAAGCTCTCGTGCGACGAAAGCTTGTGTTGAGTAAAATGTTCAAAGAGCGAAGGGGAGAGAGAGAGAGAGCGTACAGCTGGCACAAGGGCTGCTTGAGCGCGTCAGCGGGCAGAGGACTGGTCGGGTTGAGCGCGTGGGAGTTAGCGCTCGTAATGTCAATTGCTTGGGCTCTAAGTCTGTGTGCAGTACTTTTAAGCCTGTGCCTCACTTAGAGAGACAAAAGAAAGCACACTCACATCTCACAGAGACACACACACACACATGGATTTCCGTGGATTTATTAATGCGATAATATAACGCATACGCCGCGTGGGCTGCTGTTTGTTTCCTTTCGTTCTTATTTAATTTCATGTACTTTTTTCTGGCATCGCGAGATGAACGAAATTAATAAAATTTTGCTAATGAAAATAACAAATTTTATAGCATAATTAAAAGGGATTGCCCAACAGCAGCCGACCTCATGCTCTCTCTCTCTCTCTCTCACTCTTCATATAACTCCTAATCAAATGTGAGTGAAATAAATTACGCTTAAATTATAGCAATGTGGCCATCCAGCTCAGTGCTGGCTCATTTTCATTTCAATTTTCATATATCCCAAGGAAAATATAAAAAAGGTGTGTATATATATATAAATATGAGATATCTGTATGATATATATAGGTAATATAAATTCTAATAGTGAAAAGTATTTTCATAAAGTATATTGTAATATAAGTCTGAATTTCTATTATTCAGTATTGCTTTGTTGATTCTCAAACATTTATTTATATATTTATGATTCTTTTATATATTATATCTTATATATATATATATATATATATATATATATATATATATATATATATATATATATATATGTATATATATAGAAACTTTGTTGATTGAAGTCCTTTCATTATAGCAGTAATTTGTAAAAAAAGTTTAGCTGGTTTTTAAGCTGTATAAAATTTGTTTAATGTTTATAAATTTAATTAATTTACAATTGCTTAAAAATTAGTTTTTTTATTATGGAAAAGAAATAATTTAAGTGCTGGCAATCCAGGATTTTTAAATATATATTTTAATCCACTTATGAAATTTTTTTCTTCAATTTATGAAATAGAAACAAATCATTTGAATTTCTTTTATTGATTGGTAGCATAATATAATATTTTAATTTTGTTTTGTAATTGCTAGGTAATTAAAACTTTGTGAATCTGTAAATAATTAGAAATGCATAAAAAAAATAAATCATAAATATAAAAATTATATTACAAAAATAAAAATTTTAAAATAAAAATAATGAAAAATAATTAAATAATAATAATAATATAAGAATATTAAAAATAATGACAATAATATACAAATTTTAAAATACTTAAAATAATATAATAATAATATAAAAATAATACTACAAATATTGTATTAAAACTAAAAAAAAAAAAAATATAAAAATATAAGAATTGTGAAATGCTAAAAATTATATGAAGAAAAGTGTAAAAACTATAAAAACCTATAGAAAATAGTAATAATAAACAACAAAAATGATATAAAAAAAAATTAAAACCAATAATAAAAATATAAAAATACTGAAGATAAAACAAAAATCTCCAATTTGCCACGCCTCAAGAGTTAAACAAACTGATAAGCCATTTGGAAGAAATATATCAATATAGTCATTCCACTTATGATCTATTCAACTGATTGCTTCGCTCAAAGCTGCAATTACCTAAATAAAAAAACAAAATTAAATAATAAATATATAGAAGTCAAGAAGGACTGAATCGGAATTTTATACATTAATGATCTAGCTAATATGAGAAGTTCTATTATAACGATGCGGTGGCACGATGTAAATAGTTTCAGTTGAAGATATTTTGGCAAACTTTCGGCAACAAATTGGTTTTTCCGTTGAGTGTGTCGGGGCTCATTTGTATGCAGCGAGACGAGGCGCATGGTTAAATTGCCACAGCATTCTTATGGGCTGGGCTGCAGAGTGTGGCAGTCAAATAAATGGTGCATTTATTTATTTAAACTATTCCGGCGATATCAGCCTAGCTTTGGCTACAACACAACGCTCGGGCAGCGACGTCAACGGCGACGACGGCTGCTGTGGCCCCGAGCGAGGCTAGGCTTTTTTCGGCTATCGTTTTGAAAGCTCGCTCCAGGAGCGAACGATGCGCGTCTCTTCAACTTCAGAGTGTGCCAGTGTGTGTGGGTGTGTGTATTAGTGTTGAACTTCCTCGTCGTTTGTCGTGCTCGTCGGTGGTATCAACAAGGACATTCGACCTACTGTTGATTGCGCACCGAAGCTTTTCAGTTGATTTTGAGACCGTGCCACGTACGGAACACGAGGGCTGCCGATTCGCCGGAGTCCCACAGCGAGCGCTCAGCATGCAGCGTGTTTCTTAAGTCCACAAACAATCTTTTCGTTGCTGTTGCTGTTGCCGCTGCTGCTGCTGCTGCTGGCCATTTCGCCATCATAACGGAGTGTGCTGTGAGCGCGTGTGTGTGCGTGCGTGTGTGTTCCGTTGCCGTCCGGCTCGATAAGGTATATTACTCAAGCAATTGCTGGCTTTCCCAGCTCCTAACTTTTGAACTCATTTACCAAATTCCCATAAGTCTGCTCAATTTTTTTTCCAACTATTTTTTTTTTTTGTGAATTGTGTTTGTGCTGAGCGAGAAAAAAAATATATAAATAAAAAAAATATTTAAAAGAGATATTCGCAGACATCAGGCGATGTCAGTCAAAAGCGAAGCGGCTGCTATATTGATAAAGCCACACACACAACTTAATAAAATACACACACACACACCTAACGGAAGAGAGACACTGGCAGACAAATATAGCGACAGACGGACAGACAAAGGGACAAGCGTAGGGAGACCGCACTGAAAAACGAGTCTGACAACTTAACGACTTACTTAGTCAAATAAAGAGAGAGGTACGACGACACAAAATAACATGGCCCAAATATGGCCAGCGGGGGCGCTGGGGAGTTGGCAAGTGGGTGCCAGGGAGTGCAAAGTGTTTGGCTGTTAGATAGAGACAGATAGTTGTGAGCTGGGCAAATGCTGCTTAAGTTGTGTAAAGAGACAGCCTAATGGACTGCCCAGGCAAGCCATAAAGGGTAACAGTCACACCCGCACACACACACACACACACACACACCTACAGCTACACCTACACCTACACAGTTGTCTGTTCAAATATTCAGTTTTTCTTCTTTTCTTTTTTTTTTGTTTCTACTTAGTTTGCGTTCTCAAAGCAAAAGGTGCGATGCTGCCTTTGGTCCTTTGCTCTTTACGCTTTGCCTTTGCTGCTGTTGCGCTTTGTCGCCGTCTTTGTCGTTGTTGTAGATGGTCGATGGTCGCGTGGCTTACGAAATTGAATGAATATAATCAAATCAGAATGAAAGAGGTTATGTAAATGTTGCTGCTGCACGTTGCTCGGCAGCATCGCGCTGCTCTCATTCGCGGCGCCACTCCCAGCGCCCACTGCCATATAAAACTTGGCCATATATATGTGTGCATGTATATATGTATATGCATATGTATGTCTATATGTATCTGTGTGCCTGTGTATATAGATGATGGCAAAAACTTGTATCTAGCAGTTGCTGCCAGGCGCTGGAGTTGGCGTTGTTTCTCATCCGAGTTGCTGTTGTTTGGGATTTTGCATAATTTAAAGCGCAAGTTAATAGCCAAACACATGTGTTGAAACATTTTCGGGCTGTTTGGGGACGGCAGGGTGTGTTGGGTAAATGCTTTTGTGGATTTATCTATGGACATGTGTGTGTGGTTGGGAATTCACTTGGAATGTTTGAACTTTGAACAACAGTGCAAAGTTTTTGCTGTCGCAGCCGAAAGACTATTAGCTGGACTTTATTTTCGGTACTAATAATTTCTATGGGCGAGTTAGTTATGCAGAGCCACAAAATTATATACGATGTACTTCTTGTTCAACAACAACAATCAATCTCAGCTAGAGCACACACACACACACACATTGAATGACACACAGATGTTGTCAGGCATTTGCAATTTGCATTTCAAGACATTTCTCAACAAGAAATTGAAAAACTCAAAGAAAAAGAATAACAAAAACCAAAAAAAAACCTGAAGACTGCAATCACAGCTCAAAAAAGAAATTGCACAAAAAGCCAGCTGTATGCGGCCTTTGCCTTTTGCATACCATTTGGCTAAGTCCCAACGGCACCCACGACCTTTTGGCAGACCCAAAAAAAAACACACACACAAAATGCACCTAAATTAGCGACGTAGGGGAGGGGGGGGGGCGTGGCAGCTCGCTGCCTGAGTATGGCAATTAGTTGGGCTGTGGAGCGGGCAAACATGTGCCATGCGAGAATAGTTTTCCGCTGCGAAATTCCATTGGCTGTGGCAAAGGGGAAGAGCTTTAAGCCAATGACTGTTGAAAACTCATTGATAGTGGCAACTCTGAATGCACTCAGACAGAAGAATATATATAAATATATAGATATATATCAGCATAAACAGTCGAGCTCCGAGATCAGCTCCGTCTTTTCGTCTATTCATCGGAACTCATCTTAGATTAGCTTTGCTCATCATCGTTTGCTAATTAGAAACTGCTGAGTATCTTAAGGCTTGGCTTAGCAACTGTTTCTAGATAGGGTATATCGGTTTTGCGCAATCTCCTTCTAGATGTCCCTTCCGTCGGTTCATCCGTCTGTCCTTTGGCATGCAAACCATTTCGCAGACATTGAAGCTAGACAATTGAAGCTAGGAACATATTCTCTAGTCTTATTAAGTATTAAAATCTCCCCGATATGTTCGCTAGGGGCGTGGCCAATCAGTAAATACTATAGCTGTTGTAGGCTCTATTATGGAAGGTGCTAGAGACTTGCAGTTTGAAGCAACTTATGATCTGAAGTATAAGGTAGATCAATATGAAATATAATAAATAGTAAATATATATTAGATATATATTAGATATATATTAGATATATACTATATATATATTCTATTTAGGTTATATAGTATATATATCGAATAAAACTGTATCTTCCATAGGTTCGGCGCTAAAAACTAAATTTCCGTTGATTTCCTCTATAGACTTACCTAAAGATCTGTCTTCTTCCTAAAGCTCTCTCTGCACTCCCTTCACAATATATATACCTAAGCAGTTATTTGTTGTTCTGCTTAAAATATATAATTACGAGATTTTCCCCAGTATATCTAAGCCTATTTACGAGAAGTTTCAATTGCCTAATGAAGTCCCTTACGGCTGAGTCGTGTCCATTAATTAGCTTAATTTACTTAATTTAGTTTCGTATATCTTCTCATACGCGCCATTTGATTTAATTATACAAAGTCTGTAACATTTCAGAGGCTGTGAATTCCGCATAGTTGGCCGATTGCAAAGATTTTGTCTCGCTGGCTGTTGGCATTCAAGTTATTTGCTTAGCTGCGAAGCCTCCTCAGGCAGGTTGACTCTAGAGTGTGTGTGTGTGTGTGTGTGTGTGTGTGTAGGTAACCACGTCAGCGCTGCTTGGGCCAGTCGCCAATGTTTGTGCTTTCGGCTGCTCTGGCCAAAACAAATTGGCATACGAACTCGTTGGGCAAAGTTCTCTGGGCCCGTCTTCTAACTTGTTTACAAGTCGTTTGGCAATTATTCAATTAAATGTCGACGCCAAAGGCAATTCTGTGTAATTTTGACGCACGTAGCGGCAAAAGTTCAAATACATTTAAAGCTGACGGGAAATCGCGTAATGTCGACCGCCTCCGTGATAGGGGAGAGTCGAGCCAATTGAGAGTCCTGCACCTGCAATTCGGAATTGTGTTGCCCGAGGTCTTAAAGTATGCTCAATTTTCTTTCCTTTTCAATTTCCTACAACGGCCTTTGCCTGGCACAAACAACTTCCGTCAGCACTGTGGCTCGAACGATGCTTGGCCAGCTCGTTAGCCATTGCAATTGCAGTTGCATCACAGACATCGTTGTCTGTCCATCTTGGTCCGCTGCTGGCCGCCTCGGCTCGTCTCGGCTCTGCATCATTTGTCCTTTCTGTTTACCTACCCGAGCCAGCGCCTATTTCCAGGCTGACTAAATACATATTCCCCATCCACATGTCTGCACATCTCTATTTATATACACATATGTGTGTGGGTGGATGTGGGCGTGGGCGTGGCTGTAGCCCAGGGTCACACGGCCATTAAACGTGCATTTCTAATGATCGTTGCACACAGCCCCAGAGTCATGCACTCCAAATAGCTCTAAATTATTTTGTATACATTTTAATTACGACATTCAGAGCTAAATATTTTAAACATTGAATCATTTCAAAATAATTAAGATTCGCATTAAACTGTTCAAGTTCATAACTCTATCTATCCATATTAAATTGTCCAGAGATAAATAATAAGGCTTGAAACCCTTTTGGCCTTGCTTGCACTAATGAGAACCGCTTGGAAGGGCAGTCAGAATATAATGGTGCATATGAAGTGGAGAGAAGTGGAGAGAGAGAGATAGAGAGAGAGAGATAGAGAGAGAGAGAGAGAATAAGGGAGACGAAGAGTAATACAGAGAAAAAGACAATGCGAGTAAGAGATGGGAGTACTGAGAAGAGAGGCGTAGTGGAGGAGAGGCGTATGTAGAGGGAGAGAGACAGATACAGTCATACAGAGAGAGGGAGAGAAAGAGAGAGAGAGCTGGACAGATATAGAGATAGAGAGAGCTAAGAGTAATGCAAAGAGAGAGAGAGAGCGAGAGGGCACAGAGATGAGAAGAGAGAGAGATTAAGGCACGCAGTAGACCGATAGAGATTAAAAGATAAAAAAAAGCAACAGATAGAGGAGCAGAAAAATAATAAAACAGACACAAGCTGTCACAGAGTGAGTCAGAGAGAGAGAGAGAGAGAGAGAGAGAGCGAAAGGCATAAAGAGGAAGGCATAGAGAAGACACAGAGACACAGAGAGATAGAGAGAGAGTGAAACAGAGGCAGATCGTTGGAACAGCTCATTTAAAGTCAATTGAAGGCTTATCCAAATTTGTAACAAGGAATTAAAAAAGTTTGCGCATTAAATTTGCTTGGGAAATTATTTACATTTTAATTACATAACTTGATTGCAAAACTTGTCGTCATCCATACCAGCAGCAGCAGTCTCGGCATTGTCCTTGTTGCCCAAACCGCAAAGGTAAAGGAGGCGAATAGAACTCAAGGCACATTCAAACTTTTCGCTAGCCGTCAGCCAGATGCCCTTCGCTTAGATACTCATTAATTATACGTTCAGCTAAATGAATCAGAACTGAACAGAAATGCGCGAAACTTAGAAAATGTCCATGATATTTTGCGCTTAAAAGAAATGCCACAAGAATTGCATATTTGTATAATGCTTAAAGCAGGCTGTTTACAAAATTATGAATAGCGCTGCGGAAGAGTAGAAGTTGACTAAGTGACTGACTGAGTGAATGAGTGACTGACGGCAGCTCCTTTTGGCATTCGCTGGTATTGTGAGATGTCCCTGACTGTTGACGTAGTCAGCGTCGTCGTGTTTTTGGCTATGCACACACCCACACACCCACACACACACACGCACACAAAACGGGCTCTGACATGCTTAAATATCAAAGTAGCTTTTGCTATTCATCAGCTCGGCTGACGCTCGGGGGGCCCGTGGCGTTTCTCTGGCCATGGCAGGTGCATGGCAGGGCTGTGGCTAGTGCATGATGGATAGCGTTCCGCCGTGACAATATGCCTTGTGGCTCGCAGCTGATATGCACGCCTATCTTTAATCTCTCCGTCACTTGTTCTTTCAGATCTAACCAGTGGCAAATCGGGATAAGACACGCCCCGTCCAATTACCTGTTAACGTTAACAGGCTGCCCGTTGCTGACCCAACTGGCTGTGCGGGCGCACTCATCTCTCATCGACACACACCACCAATACCAGCTGCACGATGGGCAAGAAGAACTCCAAATTGAAGCAGGACACCATTGATCGTCTGACAACGGACACATACTGTGAGTAGGCAACAATCCCAACCCTAACCCCTCCCCCACAACTCTCTGGGCACACAAATCATTTTGGGTGCGTTCCAGCCTTGAACTCTATATGAATTATTGTGTCGAGCATTAAAAACTCTTGAAAGCCATTTTGGCAGCTCAAACGTGCGCAAGTTTTTCGCAGATAAATGCGAAAAGGCACAGAAATTCGACTATGTTTCTGCCATGTAGCATTTAAGTGCTGCCTGCATCCCCCCTAAGTGCCACTGGGGCGCTTTTTTATTGCTATTTTCGAATTGGTAAACCTCTCTGGCCGAACAAAGCCATACAAATTAGAGCGCCTTTCATGCGCTCCTACCGAGAGTATATGGAAAAATTGATTTCCTCTGCTCAACTTGTCAGCCTGAGATGTTATAAAGATTTATCATTGAATTCGCAGAACGCCCTAAATCATATTTATAACCATAGAGTAAATCGGATTCAATCAAATCCATTTAATAGAATAAAATCGAATACGAATTTGATGGAATCCGTTTATCCGGGCGAGCTTGAGCCAGAGATCTGAGAGATGAATTGACGTTTGCATGAAAAACTCAATTTATCCTTTAAGCCATAGCATATAGGCTAAATGTATAGTATTATAGTACGGAAAATGGAATATATATGTCGCTACAACAACTCAATATGTCAATATGCTTTAGACTAAATACGAATGGAGCTTAACTAGGAAATACTCTCTAAGATTTCGATTCAGTTGTTGCTGAAGTTAAAAGAGTTATCCAAAAAATGTATTAATAAATTAATAATAAATAATAGATTCATGATACCAAAGTTGGTTACTTTACCTCTTAGAACTTTTGATATATATCTGAATATAATTAAAGTATATGGTTGTATAGATTTGTTGGAAATGGGCAGTTATTGATTATTTTAACGGACGAAAACAAGGAACAGCCAGACGGAGGGACGGACCGATGCGTATGGCCAGTTAGCTTGCCGGTTTATTAGACATGGATGGGCGGACAAGCAGACGGATAGACAGATGGAAATGCGGATGAACAGTCGGAGGCATAGAAGAACGGAGAGGCTGACGGAAGGTCGGACGGACGGATAAACGAACAGACCGACGGACGGAAGAACGGACGTACAAGCGGGCGGACGGACAGACGGACATATAGGCAGACTGACGAACAGTTATATAAACCGTTTAATAGAGATGGGCAGATGGGCAGTCAGACGGATGGCCAGTAAGCTAGCCAGCTTAATAGAACTCGTCTGCTGTTCATGACTCTGAATAAGCGTTTCTAATAGCTTGAGAATATACTAAGGGACATGCCCAAACCAATTGAATTATGGCCACTAATCGTATTCAGCCGATATTTATATGAGTTCGTGCAACACTTGTCTAAAGATCAAAAGTATAAATCTGTTTGCTTGATTGTTGTCAGCCACAAGCATCGCTGAGACTTACAAATTCTGATTTGGTTATGCGAATCAAATCAGTTGCGCTCTTCATGCCAAACAGTTCTTGGAACTCCGACAAATTGTACGTAAAGTGCGTTAGAGACAAGTTTTGAGTTTTTGGCCGAGTGTTCCATAGCCGTTTGCTAACATGGGGATATTTTTTTGTACTTCTTCTGCTTGCCGGTTGCTTGGGGGCCTTGGCGCTTTGTGTGAGTTTAGTTTATGGGAGCATTGGTACAAATTTTCTATACACATACTACTTTCCAACAGTTGCACATGGCAAAAGTTTCTGAGTGCACTCCCATATACTGAGCGCCTAGCCCTTACCCCCTACCCACTCAGCCACATAGCCACATCGCCCCGTTGCATTTGGATTCGATTCACAGTCGGTTCATGAGCTTTAAGAGCTTAGGAGTATTCTTTATTGTTCATTGGCCAGAGTGGCCATATTATTGGCAATCCTCGTTTGATTCAAGTGCCGAATGCATTTCCATCGAGCGTTGATCAAACAAAATGGTTCAAGGTCCGCTAATACCCTGTATTGATTTAAAATGAGCTGAACATGCTCACACTATGAATAACATACATGGCATAAGCCTACGCATTAGAAGCGAATCGATAAGAGCGTCCTAATAAGAGCTGCAGAGACTATCAAGGAATGGCCTACTCATTGACTGACTGAACGACGTGCTGACGCACTGGCTAACTGGCTAATTGAATGATTGATTGATTGGTTGAATAATTTAATGATTGGATGATTGAATAATTCAATAATTGTGTGATTGACTGATTGTCTGATTGACTAATTTAAGGATTGAATGATTGACTGATTGAATAATTGTATGATTGACTGATTGACTGATTGCCTGATTGAATGATTGACTGATTGAATGATTAACTGTTTGAATGATTGAATGATAGACTGATTGAATGATTGACTGATTGAATGATTGCCTAATAGATTGATTGACTGATTGATGATTGAATAGTTGACTGATTGACTGATTGAGAGATTTAATGATTGAATGATTGACTGATTGAATGATAGACTGATTGAATGATTGACTGTTTGAATGATTGACTGATTCAATGATTGAATGATTGAATGGTTAAATGATTGAATGCTTAAATGATTGAATGATTGAATGATTGCATGATAGACTGATTGAATGATTGAGTGATTGAAGGATTGAATGATTAACTGACTGACTGACTGAATGATTGACTGATCGGTTGATTGAGTTTAGTAGACTGACTGACTGACTTACTGGCCGATTAACTTACTAACTGATTAACTGATTGATTGACTTGCTAACTTTGAGCCACTGATTGACTACCACGATTGACTGATCGAGTCAGTGGCTGACTCATTGACGGAATTTCTGATTGACTGACTCACTTACAGCCTAGCTGCCTGACTCATTAACTGACTGACTCTGAGTCACTGATTGACTAACCAACGGGTTTTCTACAGTGACTGACCGAATCTGATTTATTGATTGACTGACAGACTGACTGACCGATTGGTTGACTGCCTGATCGATTACTTACTCTGAATGGTTGATTAACTGCGTGACTCACTGATTGACGGATAGAGAAATTTCCCCAACTGATTTACTGATTGAGCATTGAGCACACTTTGTGCTGTGTCTCGTGCACAGTTAGATCTTGTTGAGTAAAAATTCTATTCATAAGCCTGGAAAATTGACGAAAAACGTTTGCCATGCGAGTATTCAAATGCTGGACATTTTCTACCCAATGTCAATAGGGGCGCACTCCGAGTGCAGCCAAGAAAAAATATGCTGAAATGTGGCCAACATTTGATTACTTTTGCCGTTGTTGTTCCCATTGGTAGTATTTCTATCTTCGGGAATGTGCTATTCAATCCCTCTCGCCCGCTCTCTCTCTCTCTCTTTCTCTCTCTCTCTGTCTCTGTCTCTCTATTTGCGCTTTTATGCCAATTTCTATTTGTGTTACGCTTCGCCAAACAGTCGCAGAAAGACGGCGGTAAATCGCTTATAAAACTAAAATGCAGCCAATGTTATGCAGAAGCCCAGAATTGAACCCAGAACCAGACCCAGACCCAGTCAGGCTTCGTGCCTGTCGCAATGTCATATTGCAATGCCATTTGAACTGCATTCAGTTGGCTCATGCTCTTGTCTATGCCAGCCTATCGATGTATGTAGGGATGGTCCTTTTTGGCTGAACCACGTTCAATGTCCTTGTCACCCGGAGCCGCCCGTCAGTTCATTTTGCACGCATTGGCATGCAGTCAGTTCTGGCACTCAAAATTCAATTCAATGTTGAAATTATTATTTCACTTGTTCTATGTGTGTTCGATTCTCGCCCTGAATGCCTCATTGTCGCACACTCTATCTCTCCTTCACTACTGCTGTGGGTGTGGGTGTGCTGTTAAATGGCTGCATGGGTATGAGTGGGCACTCAGCTTGTCTCCCCATGACAGTTTGTTTGGCATTTAGCAGTGGAAATCAAACGTGTAAAAGCAACAAGCAACAAGCAACCAGAGCAGTAAAAACACATACAAGCATCGCATAGCTACCCACTACCCGCTGCCCCGCCCACAGTGGGCCACAGACCCTTATCGAACAGCTGCTGCCAATGGAGTCTCGAGCACTTGTTCCTGCCTTCGATCCCATGCCTGCCATGCCCATGCTCCACTGGCAATGCCAACTGCACACTGGCTCGATGTGCAGCAAACATAAATGAAAAAATCATATCTTGGTTAGATTTTCACTCTAAAAGGACCTATATTTTCATATCATATATCATATATCATATATCATATATCATATATCATATATCATATATCATATATCATATATCATATATCATATATCATATATCATATATCATATATCATATATCATATATCATATATCATATATCATATATCATATATCATATATCATATATCATATATCATATATCATATATCATATATCATATATCATATATCATATATCATATATCATATATCATATATCATATATCATATATCATATATCATATATCATATATCATATATCATATATCATATATCATATATCATATATCATATATCATATATCATATATCATATATCATATATCATATATCATATATCATATATCATATATCATATATCATATATCATATATCATATATCATATATCATATATCATATATCATATATCATATATCATATATCATATATCATATATCATATATCATATATCATATATCATATATCATATATCATATATCATATATCATATATCATATATCATATATCATATATCATATATCATATATCATATATCATATATCATATATCATATATCATATATCATATATCATATATCATATATCATATATCATATATCATATATCATATATCATATATCATATATCATATATCATATATCATATATCATATATCATATATCATATATCATATATCATATATCATATATCATATATCATATATCATATATCATATATCATATATCATATATCATATATCATATATCATATATCATATATCATATATCATATATCATATATCATATATCATATATCATATATCATATATCATATATCATATATCATATATCATATATCATATATCATATATCATATATCATATATCATATATCATATATCATATATCATATATCATATATCATATATCATATATCATATATCATATATCATATATCATATATCATATATCATATATCATATATCATATATCATATATCATATATCATATATCATATATCATATATCATATATCATATATCATATATCATATATCACATATCATATATCATATATCATATATCATATATCATATATCATATATCATATATCATATATCATATATCATATATCATATATCATATATCATATATCATATATCATATATCATATATCATATATCATATATCATATATCATATATCATATATCATATATCATATATCATATATCATATATCATATATCATATATCATATATCATATATCATATATCATATATCATATATCATATATCATATATCATATATCATATATCATATATCATATATCATATATCATATATCATATATCATATATCATATATCATATATCATATATCATATATCATATATCATATATCATATATCATATATCATATATCATATATCATATATCATATATCATATATCATATATCATATATCATATATCATATATCATATATCATATATCATATATCATATATCATATATCATATATCATATATCATATATCATATATCATATATCATATAACATATATCATATATCATATATCATATATCATATATCATATATCATATATCATATATCATATATCATATATCATATATCATATATCATATATCATATATCATATATCATATATCATATATCATATATCATATATCATATATCATATATCATATATCATATATCATATATCATATATCATATATCATATATCATATATCATATATCATATATCATATATCATATATCATATATCATATATCATATATCATATATCATATATCATATATCATATATCATATATCATATATCATATATCATATATCATATATCATATATCATATATCATATATCATATATCATATATCATATATCATATATCATATATCATATATCATATATCATATATCATATATCATATATCATATATCATATATCATATATCATATATCATATATCATATATCATATATCATATATCATATATCATATATCATATATCATATATCATATATCATATATCATATATCATATATCATATATCATATATCATATATCATATATCATATATCATATATCATATATCATATATCATATATCATATATCATATATCATATATCATATATCATATATCATATATCATATATCATATATCATATATCATATATCATATATTACTTTATTTTATATATTATTTTCTGCTTAGCTTCTGACACTGTGCAGCGTTTCCGGCTCTTGTCATTGTCCCAGTAGCAGCGCCAGTGCCACTGTCGATGCGCGGTGTCTGCCCCAGTCACAGTCCCAGTCCCAGTACAAATACCAATCCCAGGCCAAAAACATGATGCACATGTTGTAAATAATTTGCTAATGGCGCCATTGAAGCTTTCACAGGACGACGGACAAGTGCTCAAGAGCATTAGCTCTTCCAGTTTTATAGTTTTGAGTGCAACATATAGACGAGTCATAGTCTGTCACTCACTCAGTGGAAGTCTCAAACAGATTCGCTTGGCTGCACAAAGAGAGTGGAGAGGGGCAGCTAGAGAGAGAGAGAGAGAGAGAGAGAGATAGAGAGAGAGGCAGACAAAGATGCTTGATAGCTGATTACTAAAGTGTCAATTATTGTATCGAGACAAGTTTAACGTCAACTTTGTCAAATTTAATGTCAAGTTTAACATGAAACACAGTAACTGTCTGTTCAGTCTATTTCAGTCGATTTCACTTATGAAATTAATGAAATTAGCTTGAGCTGTGACATCTTGACGTTCTCGGCTCACCTCTGCTTTGGCAGCAACATCTGGCTTGCTCTCTCAGACCAATTGGAGTTTGCAACGCACTCGGTTTCGTGTTACTAAATCGTGATATTTTCAAACCACACGCGGAATATAAATTAAAACTTGCATGAAATATGCCAAGGCCAATTGAAAGTTTATATTAATTGCTGCACTGTTGGCAACTAAGGTGGCTTCGAAGGTAACATCAGGTGTAGGAGCCCTTGGTAACATGATAGTTGATAAATATAGTTAGTGGTCGGAGCTATAAGAAGAAGGAGTTAAAAGCGTAATTGAAACTCAATTTTTATTTTGGTTCAAGGCTTCAGCTGACAAGTGATTTGAATCGATTTCAGTTTTCATTAGATTTGATTTCTTGATTCCTAACAAACATATTTGAATCTCTATTGCTAAGTCTTATGGGTCATGTCAAGTCAAATTTTGATGCTTTAAAACTGCGGAAGATACAGTGTTATTCGCCTCTAAGTGGCATTTATCCAAAGTTAATAGTTGAGATCAACGATCAAGTTTCCAGCTCGAACATTATAGAAAATAGGGGGAATCTTAGCCTATGAATAGAAATACTAACAGCAAGACGTAAACATCGTGAGTTTATTTAGTTGATATGAAATTTCATGGAAAGCTTAGGAAAAATAAAAGTTATACCTTAATATTTCTTTTAGTCATGTTTTTCCATATTCTGAAGCCCAATAAAGCAACCGTCCAGGAAGTAAGCCCATTGCTATAAACCTAATTTGAAAGCTTTTGAATCAGAAAAATGTGGAATTTATATTAAATGGAATTCGCTTTCTGAATGCCAAATCCAAAATAAATCGCATATAAATGGAATTATAACTAGAAGTATTTTGCTTCATATATATGTATATATATGTATATAAATATGTAAATATATAAGTATATTGTATATGTTTTTTTTTAATATTTATATATATTATATTTTTTTGTGACTCTTTAATGTGGACTATCTTGCTGTCGAATCGAATGCCAATTAGGTGTTTTGATTAATTGGTCATTTGTTGCGCCGCTAGGTGGCGTGTTTGTAGCGTATTTAAGACTGTCATGTTTACAGGGTATTCGGCATGCACACATGCACACGGACTGGTGTGGCAAGCGTGGCAAACAGCTGCAAAAACTTTGCCGTTACACGCACATGCCACAGACACACACACGCACACATATGCACATATGCGCCCGCATGCAAGTCGCAGCTCGAGTTTTTTTGTTGACTCCTCTTATTTCTTAATTATATTACTGCTTTTTTTATTTTTGTTGGAGGGCTTTTCAATGTGTAGCTGTTGGTAAGACCTTTGGCAGCCATTCATTAATTAGCATGTGGCCACTCCCAGGCGGCAACGTCGACGGCTGACTGAGTTCTTGCCAACAGCTATGTATGTGCGTGTTGATGTCTCTGCCTCTGGCTCTAGCTCGGGGTTTGCCCTTGCCTCTGCCTTGCCTTCCTGCACACTCTGTCTCTTTGTGCTTATGGGGAAAATGCTAAATATAATCAGTTTAAAATTAAATCAAATGCAGCCAAGTCAAAATCACAAAAGTCGTTGCCCTTTTTGTCGGCTGCCCCTAAAAGCAGGCAACGAAAAATGTTTTTTTCCAAAATGATTAAATAAACACTGCGGGCAGATGCTAAAAGGAGACAAAATGGCTGAATCGGAAGAAAAAAAATTCCGCCTTGTGCAAATAAACATTTAAATCGAAATAATTTTGTTTTCTTTTTCTTTTTTTTTTGCTTTTGTTTTTTGTCGGTGAGCTTGTGCGAAGGGAATTGGTTCTTTGAGTAGCTCACTCAATTCGCCTCGCTATGAACTAATTTGCTTTACTGCTGGCGGCGCTAAACACACGCTCGCATATATATAGACGAGTAAGCACGCACACACACACACATAGAATGAGATATACCCATACACATGTATTATTCATATAGCCGCAGTAAAAGTCCTCTAACGTCGACATCAACATGCCCAGGAGCTAACTTAGCGGACGCGTTGGCGTGCGTAGACTTTTAAATGTGTGTGTGGTGTGGGGGACAGGGGAGCCCTGCGATTCGATGGCGCTTTGTGCTTATGCTGGTGCGGTGGTATGTTGGCACGGTGGTACGGTGGTGCGGTGGTGCGTGGCACGTCAAGCGTGGGGGCGCAAAGGCTGCCCGCTCGCCCGCCCGCTTTCGCTTGTGCGGCTTATAATGAGTTATATATTTTGATGCCAGGCAACTGGGGAGCTTTTCAATTTGTGCCCAATGGCTGCGGCTGACTTGAATTGCGTGCAAGGACTTTGACTGACGACCAGCGCCTCAAGACCCAACTCATGAGCTCTTCAGCTAACCCTCAATGCCATTACATTTTCCAATTAATAATGCAATTCACATTTATCTAAATATCAAATGAACTTTTTTGTACATTTCTCGATGGCAAATTGCTTAACAAGCCTAATCAAGAGCTCACATCAAATGTGTCTCTATTGATATATATTGGAGTAGTATTCGAAATCAATTGAAAAGCTTTTGATTTAACAATGAGTCAAGATGATAGGTTGCTTCAATATAGGGAACATTTAAGGAATTACAAATATTGTTTATGTGAAGCAAACTCTTCTATCCTCTATCTTCTATAATCTGTCTTCTATCCTCGATCCTTGATTCTGTATCCTCTATCCTCTATCATCTATCCTCTATCCTCTATCCTCTATCCTCTATCCTCTATCCTCTATCCTCTATCCTCTATCCTCTATCCTCTATGCTCTATTCTCTATCCTCTATCATCTATCCTCTTTCCTCTTTCCTCTATCCTCTATCCTCTATCCTCTATCCTTTATCCTCTATCTTCTATCGTCTTTCCTCTATTATCTATCATCTATCCTCTATCCTCTATCCTCTTTCCTCTATCCTCTATCCTCATTCCCTATCCTCTATTCCCTATCCTCTATCCTCTATCCTTTATCCTCTATCTTCAATAGTCTTTCCTCTATCCTCTATTCTATATTCTCTATCCTCTATCGTCTTTCCTCTCTCCTCTATCCTCTATCATCTATCCTTGATCCTCGATCCTTGATTCTCTATCCTCTATCCTCTATCGTCTTTCCTCTATCCTCTATCCTCTATCCTCTATCCTCTATCCACTATCAATTATCCTTGATCCTCGATCCTTGATTCTCTATCCTCTATCCTCTATCCTCTATCGTCTTTCCTCTATCCTCTATCCTGTATCGTCTTTCCTCTATCCTCTATCATCTATCCTCTATCCTCTATCCTTTATCCTCTATCTTCTATCGTCTTTCCTCTATTCTATATTCTCTATCCTCTATCCTCTATCCTCTATCCTCTATCATCCATCCTTTATTCTCTATCCTCTATCATATATCCTATATCCTATATCCTCTATCCTCTATTTTCTATTCTCTATTCTCTATTCTCTATTCTCTATTCTCTATTCTCTATTCTCTATTCTCTATTCTCTATTCTCTATTCTCTATTCTCTATTCTCTATTCTCTATTCTCTATTCTCTATTCTCTAATCTCTATTCTCTATTCTCTATTCTCTACTCTCTATTCTCTATTCTCTATCCTCTATCCTCTATCCCCTATCCTCTATCCTCTATCCTCTATCCTTTATTCTCTATCCTCTATCGTTTATCCTCTATCCTTTATCCTCTATCATCTATCATCTTTCCTTTATCTTCTTTCCTCTATCATCTATCATCTATCAGCTATCCTCTATTCTCTATCCTCTAACCTCTATCCTCTATCCGCTATACTTTATCCGCTATCATCTAACCTCTATCCTCTATCCTCAGTCGTCTTTCCTCTATCATCTATCATCTATCATCTATCATCTATCCTCTATCCTTTATCCTCTATCCTCTATCCTCTATCCTCTATCCTCTATCCTCTATCCTCTATCCTCTATCCTCTATCCTCTATCCTCTATCCTCTATCCTCTATCCTCTATCCTCTATCCTCTACCCTCTATCCTCTATCCTCTATCCTCTATCCTCGATCCCTTATCCTCTATCCTCTATCCTCTATCCTCTATCCTTTATCCTCTATCCTCTATCTTCTATCCTCTATCCTCTATCCTCTATACTCTATCCTCTATCCTTTATTCTCTATCCTCTATCCTTTATCCTCTATCCTCTATCTTCTATCATTTATAATTTTGCCTCTATCCTCTTTCCTCTATCATCTATCATCTAACCGCTATCCTCTATCCGCTATAATTTATCCGCTATCATCTAACCTTTATCCTCTATCCTCAGTCGTCTTTCCTCTATCATCTATCATCTATCATCTATCCTCTATCCTTTATCCTCTATCCTCTATCCTCTATCCTCTATCCTCCATCCTTTATTCTCTATCCTCTATCATCTATCATATATCCTCTATCCTCTACCCTCTATCCTCTATCCTCTATCCTCTATCCTCTATCCTCGATTCTTTATCATCTATCCTCTATTCTCTATCCTCTATTATCTATTATCTATTATCTATTATCTATTATCTATTATCTATTCTCTATCCTCTATCCTCTATCCTCTATCCTCTATCCTCTATCCTCTATCCTCTATCCTCTATCCTCTATCCCCTATCCTCTATCCTCTATACTTTATCCTCTATCCTCTATCCTCTATCCTTTACCCTCTATCCCCTATCCGCTATACTTTATCCGCTATCATCTAACCTCTATCCTCTATCCTCAGTCGTCTTTCCTCTATCATCTATCATCTATCATCTATCCTCTATCCTCTATCCTTTATCCTCTATCCTCTATCCTCTATCCTCTATCCTCTATCCTCTATCCTCCATCCTCCATCCTTTATTCTCTATCCTCTATCATATATCCTCTATCCTCTATCCTCTATCCTCTATCCTCTATCCTCTATCCTCTATCCTCTACCCTCTATCCTCTATCCTCGATCCTTTATCCTCTATCCTCTATCCTCTATCCTCTATCCTCTATCCTCTATCTTCTACCCTCTATCCTCTATCCTCTATCCTCTATACTCTATCCTCTATCCTTTATTCTCTATCCTCTATCCTTTATCCTCTATCCTCTATCCTCTATCTTCTATCATCTATAATTTTGCCTCTATCCTCTTTCCTCTATCATCTATCATCTAACCGCTATCCTCTATCCGCTATAATTTATCCGCTATCATCTAACCTCTATCCTCTATCCTCAGTCATTTTTCCTCTATCATCTATCAGCTATCCTCTATTCTCTATCCTCTATCCTTTATCCTCTATCCTCTATCCTCTATCTTCTATCATCTATCATTTTTCCTCTATCCTCTTTCCTCTATCATCTATCATCTAACCTCTATCCTCTATCCGCTATAATTTATCCGCTATCATCTAACCTCTATCCTCTATCCTCAGTCATTTTTCCTCTATCATCTATCAGCTATCCTCTATTCTCTATCCTCTATCCTCTATCCTCTATCCTCTATCCTCTTTCCTCTATTCTCTATCCTCTATCCTCTATCCTCTATCCTCTATCCTCTATCCTCTATCCTCTATCCTCTATCCTCTATCCTCTATCATCTATCCTCGATCCTTTATCCTCTATCCTCTATCC
This sequence comes from Drosophila eohydei, assembly GCA_035045825.1. Taxonomy (NCBI): domain Eukaryota; kingdom Metazoa; phylum Arthropoda; class Insecta; order Diptera; family Drosophilidae; genus Drosophila; species Drosophila eohydei. The sequence goes on along the minus strand of JAWNOT010000036.1, from coordinate 10,017,894 downwards.
TCTATACTCTATCCTCTATCCTTTATTCTCTTTCCTCTATCCTTTATCCTCTATCCTCTATCCTCTATCATCTATCATCTATCATCTATCATCTTTCCTCTATCCTCTTTCCTCTATCATCTATCATCTATCAGCTATCCTCTATTCTCTATCCTCTAACCTCTATCCTCTATCCGCTATACTTTATCCGCTATCATCTAACCTCTATCCTCTATCCTCAGTCATCTTTCCTCTATCATCTATAAGCTATCCTCTATTCTCTATACTCTATCCTCTATCCTTTATCCTCTATCCTCTATCCTCTATCCTCTTTAGTCTATCCACTATCTTCTATCCTCTATCCTATATACTCTATCCTCTATCCTCTATCCTCTATCCTCTATCCTATATACTCTATCCTCTATCCTTTATTCTCTATCCTCTATCCTTTATCCTCTATCCTCTATCCTCTATCTTCTATCATCTATCATTTTTCCTCTATCCTCTTTCCTCTATCATCTATCATCTATCATCTAACCTCTATCCGCTATAATTTATCCGCTATCATCTAACCTCTATCCTCTATCCTCAGTCATCTTTCTCTATCATCTATCAGCTATCCTCTATTCTCTATCCTCTATCCTTTATCCTCTATCCTCTATCCTCTATCCTCTATCCTCTATCCTCTATAGTCTATCCTCTATCTTCTATCCTCTATCCTATATCCTCTATCCTCTATACTCTATCCTCTATCCTTTATTCTCTATCCTCTATCCTTTATCCTCTATCCTCTATCCTCTATCCTCTATCCTCTATCTTCTATCATCTATCATTTTTCCTATATCCTCTTTCCTCTATCATCTATCATCTATCATCTAACCTCTATCCTCTATCCGCTATACTTTATCCGCTATCATCTAACCTCTATCCTCTATCCTCAGTCATTTTTCCTCTATCATCTATCAGCTATCCTCTATTCTCTATCCTCTATCCTTTATCCTCTATCCTCTATCCTCTATCTTCTATCATCTATCATTTTTCCTCTATCCTCTTTCCTCTATCATCTATCATCTAACCTCTATCCTCTATCCGCTATAATTTATCCGCTATCATCTAACCTCTATCCTCTATCCTCAGTCGTCTGTCATCTATCCGCTATCCTTCATCCATCCTCTATATCTATAGGGTTTTTTTAGTCTATTACAAGTTGGTTACTTTGACTCAACAAGCTTTACTCGTGTTTTTCAATGTTTTTCATTTGTAAAGTGGCACACGGCACACGGCTTCGTTCTGGCTTCTGAGTGCAGACGTGCATGAAGCACACGCGCCTTTAAGTATGCTATATTGCGATAAGCGTACACACATATATACAAGTTGTACACACACATGTACATGTCGCTATATATATGTAGCGGGGCGCATGGCTTCAATAGTTAATGGGTGTAGGGTGCTGTCTCTTGGTAGTTGTGTCTGTCTTTGACTGCGCTACCTGAAGTACCAGGTAATAAATTAAATGATTTATTAAATGATATGAACTTTATGCAACTTTAGACACACGCATACACATGCAGTTGTTATGCTTCCGGCGGGCTACCTCGTCGATTGCCAAACTTCTTAGTGGGGTCTGCTGCCTAAGCCTAGTCAATGGCATCTCATCAATATTTGAGATCCGCAAGCCGACCAAACCGGGGCTAAGTCGGCATAACTCAGCGGCTGAGCCAAATTGTTTGAGAGTTCATCAGCTTGGCCATCTGGCTGGCGATAAGGCAAGAGGTAAGCAGCTTATGCTTGGGCCGAGTCTCGGGTCAGTGGAGGCTGTTCGAGACGCTTGCGAAGCCGCAGTGCGCTGACGAAAGCTAATCTCATGAATTATGACGATTATTATTAGTATTAGAGTTACTATATTATTGTTATTAGCGTGCGCTTTCAGCTAGATGTGGCATGCCTCGTGCCAGGGACTCAACAGCGTTGCCCGCTGCTAAATTGCCTATGCCCGTGGCACGCTTAGACAACTCATGAATGATTCAAAATTCGATTAAAGTCGTAAATTCCAAATTAGGTGTGCAACTGTTTTACTAATTCACTTAGCCAAAATCCTACGAAGGGCTTGCGTCCGCTGCTTTCAACTGCCAGGTTAGTTTGCAATGCACAAAGTAAATGTTTCTTCTGCAGTTGAAGCGTGCAATTGGTATATAGACTTGTGGATACCCTACAGAGTCAGGAATAATTATAGACTAGAGACTAGGAATAACTGCGATGCATAGATCGGCTTTAGAATGAATGCAAAGATTTTGTAATTGCAACCGTAAATTAGTGCAGAAACTGTAAAGCTTTCGTTGAGTATTCTGAAACATATAGAAAATCGGCTCATTCTCTATGCAACAGCTGTGGCAATACAACTCTTTAGAGGTAGCAGCTTCTGATGATGCACCTGCCAGCTGCGCCCTTCCCATGTGTCGCTACCTAGTTGCTGCTGTTGAGGCATAAGCAACATCAATGCCTGAATCTATCAACTCACCTTGAAGCATATGCACAGAGTATATGGGCCTTTCGTCTCTTAAGCAGCTCTCGCTGGAGTTGCTTGTTCAGTGATTGTAGATAAGCTGCTCTAAAGATCTAAAGATTGGCTTGTGAGCGAGTATTATACCATCGGCTACGCTATATACCCATTGCAAATGGGCTTACAGGGTATACGTGGTGTGTCTAAGTGTATGTAGCAAGCAGAAGGAGACCTGGCAAAGCCCTTACATTATATATATACTCTATTAAAAAAATTAAAGCTGCAAACTTTAAGTTTTATTATTATTTTTATTACTTATTATTTCTGTTCGATAACACATTCCGTATTCTGTTATCGATCGAAATATCGGTATGGGCTTGTTGAGAGACTTGAGCTTTGGCCAATACTTACACATAGGGCTGTCATTATCATGCTCTGCATATTTGTTTAGAAAAGTCCAGCTAGAAGAAAAGTTAATCTACACTTGTCTGGCTAGGCATGTGTGAGCAGTGCCCGTTCAGGGCAACTCCTGGTCAGACACTCTTGTTTACCTTTCAAGTATTTAATATATATTTGCTTCTCTGTCTCACTCACATACTCTCTCTCTCTCTCGTCTCTTTGCAGTTACCGAAAAGGAAATACGTCAATGGTAAGAATTTTGTTGTTGCAGCAAATTTGCATTTTGCAATTTGCAATTTGTTACATGTCACAAATCGTAGCGCCTCTTAATGAGTATGTATGTATTACACACATGAGTTCATTCCATTCAAAATATTTTTCTTTTGATTTTTCTTTTTCATATTGAAATTAAATGTAATCATGTTCATTTGTCTCTCTCTCTCTCTCTCTGTGTGTGTTCTCTGTGTGCATTCGCTTCGAAATTCGAAATTCGATATTTTCGTTGAATTAATGCAATAATGAGAACCAATTCGAATGCTAATGCGAATGCGAATGCGTCACAATATGTAAATATCAGTTGGCGTCGGCACAAAAATATAATTAGCATTAAATTAAATAATGCGCACAAATTGTTGACATTCGATAATTAAATATTTACATTAATACATTTACATGTATAAATTTCTCTCATTCTCTATCAATATACATCCATATATATATATATATATATAAATCTATATATATATAGATACTCAATTACTATATGAACTTTTATTTATGTTAAATTTTTAATTAGATTTTCTTTCATCTTTTGTGCTTTTTATTTTTTATAAACATTTGGACTGTTAATGTTAATCTTTAAACGTCTACCTCTCCCTCTCTCTCTGGCTCTCGCTCTCTCGCTGTCTGTCTCTGGCTGTCTCTTCTTGCATTTTGCTCTGGATTTATTTTGTTTTACCTCGTTGTTCTCTGTATCTTACTGAACTCTAAACTGTGCTATCCCAAAAACAAAACAAAAAAAATCTATATCATTTCGAAGGCACAAAGGTTTTCTCAAAGACTGCCCGAACGGTCTGCTGACTGAACAAGTAAGTAAGATAAGTAAGCGGCGATATGTTTACATCATATATATTATTTCCAACTACTAAAAAGCATTAACCTCAACAACATCCATAGCCAGCCGAAGTCCGTTTGGCTCGGCCTGCTTCGACTCGACAATTTACAATTTACTTTAAACAAAAGCGAAAGCAACAAAAGCCCAACTGCACAACTACTTAGCAATGCCATCTGCTGCTTCTTCTTTTTCTTGTTCTTCTGCTTTTTTTATTTACATGGCAAATTTTTATGGCCATACTCGAAATTTTATGTTTCGGCTTAATGTTTGTTTGGCCTTGTGCCACGCTCATTGCCAACGCGATTATTGTTGCCGCAGCTCTGCGGCTTTTTGGCCTATTTGCAGCTGCCACTGAAACTTGTCGATGGTTTTTTAGTGATATTTCCAATGTGGCTATGTCCGCAAAGGGGTATTTTGCGACAGCATCGACCACACTAAATATATGTCGAAATAAATATTTCTGTCAGCCTCTGTCCCTGAGGCAAACACTTGCCTTTGCCAATATGGCTGCGAGCATTTAACATATTTAGGTCAATTATAAAAGCTTGAGACAACAATTATGATAATAACAGTTAATAAGTCGAGAGCACGGAATTAATGGATCCTTGGCAAGAAGAAAAGTTTTTAAGCAACGTATTTCCATAGGTTGAAAGAGTGGGTCCCATAAGTTTTCTTATGATTGGAGGTAGGTAAAGAAGCATTAGCTGACTGTGGAGTTATTGAAATCGTCTTGTTAAATACTGCTTAGCTAGGCTCCGTTGTTTGCCAGCATTTCTATGTATCGATATTTATCGATACTGAGTCTTTATATATCAAACCTAGTCTGGAATAGTTGCTTATCTATTCGCTGTCTTCTTTCGTTCGCATAAGTATCGATAACTATCGATTATGTTACCTAGTCAGTTAGCTGCTCGCTAATGTCATCTTTCGTATCGATAATTATCGATTAGTAGCCTTGGCATGCCTAACTTGGTACTAGGATAGCCGTCAGGCAAACAAAGCTTACAAGTAATTCTATTAGTAGGCCTTCAGGTGGAAAAATTATCAAAGTGTAGAGGCACTTTATAAACTGAGGTGGCTGCGCGGTATCTGCTAGTCGTGCAAATCAACTTTGACTAATTTTTTTATTCGTTATATATTTATCTATATATATACATATATATATATATATATATATATATATATATATATATATATATATATATATATATATATATATATATTATTTACAGCATACTCTCAAAGGTATTTGCGGTTTTCAGGCAACTCATAAAGTGAATTACTGCCAGGGCCTTAAATAAATTTTAAATAAAAAAAAATAATAAATAATATTAAAAAATATTTTTCTGACACATGAGTTTTGCTCTTGTTTGATATTAAATTTAGTGCAGAGTTAAAATCGTGTTTTTGCTTCATAGCGAGCTGAAAATGGGGTTAAGGCTGTCAGTTGGGTTTGAGGTTGGTCAATGAGATTGGTAATATTTTCCGGTCAGATGTAACTAGCATGTAACTAATTATAGTTGTTATAATATGACTGTATATACGTTAAACTAAATCAAAACTAAACAGCTAATCTCTGTTGCTCTTGGTTAATTTCAAAGTATTTTCCTGTCACTTCGGTACAATTTGTAAGCTAACTGCAATAATAAAATTAAACTAATCTAAGCTAACTTTATAAAAATCTTTCTATTAATAATTAATTAACAATTAAATAATTGTGTTTTATCTATGCAGCTCTGTTCATGAAAATAGTTGTGCGATTGCCACAGCAAAATTAAGTTGTAAACACAAAATTTGAAAGCAATTTGAAGTGAATATTTAGATTGAAATATTTTGTTGCTAATTTCGATTTTTTTTTATACAGACTTCAGAAAAAATTGTTGGTTGTTCATGAAAATAGTAGTGGCTACTTAAAGAGAAGGAAAATCTATTTAACATTAGTCATACTATATATATTATGTTTTACATATACTTTTTGGTCTCATCTTAGATGTTACATTCAACAATATTTTCAATTTCCCAATAAGTTTTGCTCTGACTTTCCTTTCATTTGCCTACCCTTAGCACTACTATTTCTATGAACAACCGATTTTCAATGCAACTTGAATAAATTCCAACCGAAAGTAACGGCATTTATTTGTAATTCACTTCTCTAAATTATGTTGTAAGCAAAAAGTGGGCATTTTTTAATTTTTTAACGAAAGGAGTAACTTTGCTTAACTGGCTTAAGTCTTTATGAACAGATCTGTATGCACATATTTTTTATCTATATATCTTGACTGCAAATCGATTAATATTGAAGCGGCGTTAATTCTTATTAAATCAAAATATTCATAGATATAACATATACGAGGTCAGTTCAAAAAACTATCGATTTTAGATTGTTTTCTGCAGTTATATTCCTAACTTACGCCTGGTTTGGCATCAATGCGACAGCTGAAGACGATTATAAAAAATGTTTTTAGAATTTTTTCGAGATATGAAAAAATTTTAGTGGATAACTTGAAAGGAAGCAAAATATAAATATTCATAAAAAAACGCAAAAGTATCCATACTGTATGAACACACTCCGTGCACTTGCAAGCGGAATTAATTTCGATAATATTTGCAGTCAGGATTCCATTTAGTAAAATAAATATTTAAATTGATATTTGCAATATTTTTATTCGATTTGATCTATTTTCTTGTTGTTCATTGTAAACGTTCCATGCGTACAGGGATTCATCAAAATTTATAAGCAATTTTTCCCAGACGGGGATCCAAGTAAATTTGCCTCGTTGGTATTTCGAGTGTTCGATGAGAATAATGTAAGTAAATCAGATGGAAGCAATGCAATTCGATTAATTTATCTATTTATATATCCCCAGGATGGAGCTATTGAATTTGAGGAATTCATACGTGCGCTGTCCATAACATCACGCGGAAATCTTGATGAGAAATTACACTGTAAGTCGGTCGGCTGCTCAGGCCAGTTTAATAAGCATTGAAAATATGTTCTCTTCAATCAATAGGGGCCTTCCGTCTCTATGATGTCGACAATGATGGCTACATAACTCGAGAGGAAATGTACAACATTGTTGATGCCATTTATCAAATGGTGGTAAGTGCTCACGGCATCAAATGAAAGCATATAACAAAAAAATAAATATGTCGGGTCTGTGTCAATTTGCCGAACTTCCATTCTTTACAGTTTTATCTCTTTGCCCAATAACGATCTCCCTGTCTGCTGTCCTTTTCGCTTTCTCTTTATTCACTGATTCTCGTCACGTATCTGTCCACATAACCTCTCGCTCTCACTGAGCAGCACTTGGGACTGCCTCTAGCAACAGCTATCTTTGTCTCTCTCTCACACACATGCAGTGGGCTTTAAAGGAAATAAGCAGCATTTAGCTAAGACGCAAACCCAATCGGATAATCATTTTATAACAACTCTACACAAGCTCTCCGGCTTACACTAATACAGCTGCAACATTTGCAAGCTGTAAGCACAAAAACTGAATTGGGAAACTTTAAAACGGAATCTATTGTTACATGCATACATATATATGTGTACATCTATATATGCATATTGATATTACGTTGAGAATAGTAGTTAGGGTCAAAAAATTGAAATACTAGAAATATCTTTTTCAATATAATCAATAAATAATAATAAAAATATATAAATAAATGGGTTCGTACGTCTGGCTCTCTCTAGAGTTTTCTTGTCTGTTGGATGACTTCCGGCCTTAAAATTAGGTATATGGCTTACCCTTTTCGGACTCTGGAACGAGCAGAGTTATAATTAAACTTTTCTTTTTGATTTCTGAACTTTGTCCAGCTGAAAAAAGGTAAAAGGCTACAGGAGCTAAAAACTTCCATGTGTATATAATATATATTTAATGTAAAGATATCATATATATGTATGTATAAATAATAACGAAATGTCCTTCCTCTTTGCTGCAGGGCCAACAGCCACAAACGGAGGATGAGAATACGCCGCAGAAGCGCGTGGATAAAATCTTCGATCAAATGGATAAGAATCACGACGATCGGCTAACCTTGGAAGAGTTTCGTGAGGGTAGTAAAGCTGATCCACGTATAGTGCAGGCGTTAAGTTTAGGTGGTGATTAACCGCAGCAATTATAATTCGCGATTGTCAAAGAGTTGGAAGCATGAAGCAAAGACAACGAATTCGTGCACAATAAATACAAATATGGTTTGATATATGCATACACACACACACACGTGCATATATATATATATATATGTCCATATATATATATATATATATGTATAGTATAAATGGTTAAGTACATTCAACAACAAGCCTACACACACACTTACAGACACTCAAAACCACACACACAAATGTCATGGCAAATTGAAAGCGGAACTTGAATTTTTGTTTGGCTGAAAATTCAATTAAATTGCAAATATTTGAAACTAAAACATAAACACGCAACAACGATAAAATAAAATACAATTAACAATGCAACCCACAGAGGAATGTTACGCAAAAATTCGTCAGAAAAAAAACTCTAAAAATATATAATATATATTTATATATATATATATATATATATATATAGCAAAACACCAATTAAAATAAAGGAAATGCTTGTTTTTTTTTTAAATTACATATGTATGTATGTTTATATAAATATATATATATATTTAACTTAACATTAGGCAATTGTTCTATTGTGAAAGCATTTTTATTGAAATGCTTGCAAAAAAAAGGGATAAAAATGGAAAAAAATTTTAAAATCAGAAATTTTTTTTTACGTTTTTTTCTCTCGATAATAAATGAAATACATGCAAATATGCTAATATACATGAAATATATAAAATATGAAATATTTTAGGCGCTATGCCTAAATCTAATGCTAAAGCTTTTCCAGAAATTAGGGCAAAGTTCCCTGAATACTCTGCTAATGGATGCTTCGATATTAATTGAATACATAATTTGCTTATTGTGAACTAATCAAATACGAAATATATATGTATATATATATATATACATTTATATATAAATATATATATATATATATATATATATATATATATATATATATATATATATATATATATATATATATATATATATATATATATGTATATATAATGATAACTCAAGTCAAAAACAAAGTCAGGAAGCTTTTTGTGTATTTTCGAATTAAAAAGTTTTTAACTTTCATATGAATTAGGTCGGATTCCTTCAATTGACACAAATTGCATGTGGCATGCCCCAATATACTTATATATATATATGTATACATACTGTACATACTTAGTTATGTATATTCTAATCAATTCTTTCAGCTGAACTTTGTATGTGTGCAGAATTCATTTGGATTCTAATTAATTTTTAAATTTTCTTTTTTGATTTGCTCCCACAGTAAACAATGAACAGGTAGAAGTAGAAGAAGAAGTAGAAGCAGAAGAAAAACTAGAAAAAGCGCAACTCCCATAACTAGAACACTTTCTATATGAAGCAATTTAAATCAGATCAAGTTTTCTTAAGTCTGCCTTTGTTAGCTAAGCTCTGGCCATGGCTCAGTTAACTCCTTCATATATAACTTATCTGTAAAGTAAAGAAATCTTTTATTTTAATCTCAGCTTAACAAACTTTTATAACACTGTTGAGACAATTTGCAGTAGAGCTCCATAAAGCCAGATTCTTGATATTCTGTATCTATATCTCGATTGCTACATCTGCGTAACAGCTACAGCGCTTTACTGCAAGGATATCTTAACTCTACAAGGTTAATAGAGCTATTAAATTATAAAGTAATATTATTACATAGTCAAAATCGTTAATGTCATAAGCTATTCTCTACAACAAAGCTCATTTCATTATTATTTTAAATTTTCTGAATTTCATTATTTCTGAATTTAATTATGATTTAAACTTATTAAGCTTTAAAAAAATCACCTTTTGTATATTTATACTTTTGGCAATTAATGAGATGCTCTTTTAAGCACATAATATGACAGACTTCTATATACTTTTTTAAATATATATATATATATATATATATATATATATATATATATATATATATATATATATATATATATATATATATATATATATATATATATATATATATATCTATATATATTTACGTCTTTAAAAAAAACTTTACTTTACTTTAAGCAAGTTATTTGAATCGAAATTGAGTATTAACTAAAGCTGCAAATGTTTCTAGGCTGTTATTTATAGCAAGAACTTTGGTAGTGAAATGATATTTGTGGTGCGCTCTAAATGATTAATAATAAAAGGAATTTTAACATTGGGGTGCTCGATTTGTTTATGATTCGCTGATGGAAATGTTCTTGGAAGTGTTTATGAGCAAGGCCGGATGTTTGCCAGCTAGTTTGTGTGGTCCGATATATGACTATAAACATATCGATTTTTCTCAGTTTAAAGAAATTTATATCTTTTAGATATTTATGTATATATATACCTTAATATTTTTAAAACTATTTTTTTTTAATTTGATTTTTTTTTTTCATTTTATTACTGTATTATGGAAATATTTTTGCCTAAGATAAAAGGAAATAAATAAATTACTAAATACTCAACTTAAATTACTTATTATTATAATTTAAAATAAGATTTGTTTATTTTTTGCTATGATTTTGTTTTTATTTTCTTATTTTTATAAATTCCTTTTATTATATTTAAATTATTGTTTTATTTTTATGATTGCATAACAAAAATAAAATAAAAAAAATTTATAAAAAAAAACACAATCACAATAAAAATAATTTTATATTTTTTATTTTAAAGTATAATTTATAATAATTTGATTAATTTTTTGATTATATTATATTTATGTTTTTTTTTAATTATTTTTTATTTTCGCTTATACTTTATATTATTATTGTTATAAAAATACATATTTATATTTTTTTTAAATAATTTATATATTAATTAATTTTTTTTAAATTTATTTTTGTTTTATTTTGAACAGTTGACTTTGATAAATTTATATAAATAAATACTCAACACAAACAAATTTATTTATAAATTTAAATATGAAAATATATACAAACATAAATACTTTTTTAATTTTAAAATTCCGTTTCTGAACTAGTTAACATTTGAGTTTATATATTTGTTCTGCCTGCACACATACATCGTCAGCTTAAGGATATTTTTGGAGTACAAATTGAAATAAAAGTTGCTTATATATACTCTATATATAAATATGTTTTTTTTTTAAATTACTATGGTTAACCAGATATATATATATATATATATATATATATATATATATATATATATATATATATATATATATATATATATATATATATATATATATATATATATATATATATATATATATGATATAATATGATATTTTTGTGCATGCCTTACTGAATAATATCAAAATTTTTCTATTCAATTTATTTTGGCAATCTACAACTACTTAGAGCTTGCAACTTTCTAAAACATATTCAAGTGGAAATACGAAATCCAAAAAATATATTTACATACAATATTTATATAGAACTGTATAAGTACGTTTTGAATGCCTTAGAAACTATCGCATTTTACAATCATCGTCGTGCAAACTCTCTGGAAACTCTCTGGTAAACAAACACAGACACACTCTATACACTCTCTATACACACAGACTCTATACGAACTATACACCTATGCTTAACAATTTATACACTATTTTCTTAATTTTCTGCTTTCGTATATATCTTTTCTGCTCTACAAACAGTCTAATCACCATACTAAAATGATTTCTATTTTATATGTGGTTCAGCTTTATAAAAAATCAAAGAGAAAAGAAAACAAAAACATTAAAGCCAAACTCTAAACTCTGACAAACTTTGCTTACAGTAAAACCAAATGTATGAAACAGTAGAATCATATAAATAAAACAAAACATAAATAAATTATATATATATATATATATATATATATATATATATATGTATATCAATAATATCTAAGTTCATAAAAACAAGTGTTAAAACACCATATCTATGATAATATAGTCAGCACTGCCTGACTAGCAAATACCCTGAACCCAACATCACTTTCATTATACACATATCTCGAATCAAGCTTAGAATCTTATATTGCTTCATATTGCATCCGTAACAGACTATGCTGATAGCGCTAGTCTGATTTATATAACTGCCTGACTAGCAAATACCCTATCTTCATTTCCATCACCTTCATTACAAACATATCTCGAATCAAGTTAAGAATCTTATGTTTCTTCTTGCTGCATTCGTAACATACTAAATTTTGATAGCCCTACTTCGTGTTATATGAATGCCTGACTAGCAAATACCCTGACTTTCTCGTACACATATCTCGAATCAAGTAAATAGTCTTATGTTCTGGTTTAAAGCATTCATTCCAAGCTCTACTCTGATAACTCATATATGTACCATATATACCATATATAAATCATTAAAAATTTCATTTAATTTTATCGATATATATATCGATTTTCGTCTGAGAAGAAAATTGCAGTTAATGTGAAATCTGACTTTCTAGCATATATATTATTATTGAATATATATCATTATTATATCTATTATTTTTGAATCACTCATTGATCATACACTGAAAAAGAAGCTCTATCAAATTGTTTTAGTGCCATGTGGGTTCAGGGTTCACATTACACATCTTTCGATTGTACATTTTCTATTGCAATGTGCTTTACTTATGCTCTATTTGATCCACTTATTTGAAACCTCTGTTCTATATTCGTCGATATTGGCTTGTGTTTCTTTATTATTCCTAGTGTTTATATCTCGTTGTTTTGATTTATTTCCAATTATAAAAGTAATTTTTCGAAATGCTTGCGTTGAGTTTTTGTAGTCAATTTCTTATGAAATGTCGTTTGGCTTGCTACAGTGAGCGTTCGATATAAAAGCTGACAAGCTGCCAGTCAGTTGGTTGCTCGTATTGAATGTGCACTGTAGTTGTAGCACATTTCCTCCACTTTAAGTGTAAATGTTTCCAGCATTAAAGCAATCAATGAAAAAATAAACCATTTTTAGACGTATTTTTGTTAATAATAATAATAAAAATAATATTAATTGTGAAATCACTTGGAAATTGATTAAATGCTTAACACCAATTTGAAGTGCAATGGTATTAAAATATATCTATATTACAAGTTTGTATTATCCTTATATGGAGCAAAAAAAATTATATATATACGAGAAAAATGTGACAAAAATTGTACTTAAGACTTTTGTTCTAAACTAAAACTAAAAACGTGTTGGTCAAAAGGGAAAGAAATCCATAAACTGCTGCAATAAATAGCACTTGAGATGATCCGGTTTCCGTTATTCAGCATTCAACTAGCGATATACTAAGCCAAATCCAAGTTTAATACTCCAACTAACTAGCGATTGCTCAGCACAACTAAAACAATTCACTTTTCACTTTTCACTTTTGTATCTTAAAGGCCAAATTGAATTACTGTGAAGTTCCATGAAAAATTATTTATATATATAGATATAAAGATCCAATATCAAGTTGTGTTTTTTTCCTTTCTAGGGCCAATTTATAGCCTTTCAATTCAATATATATATATTTGCATTAAAGCACAAACTATTTGCATGCCTTTTAATTCTCACCGAAATTCTTCAGCAAATACAATTTAAAAAAAAAAATAAAATTAATTAAAATTAAAAAAAAATACTATAAATTATAACGAAATAAATAAGCTATATTCTTAGCTAGTTGCTTAAATATAAATAATTCAAAATTAAAAAAAAAAGCAAAAAGCAAACAAAAAACTGCAGCAACAATCAATTTTTTTTGGCGCTTAATACACTTGAAAAAAAAGGGGAAAAGAATTGTATATAAACCATGTTAGCAGTTAAGTTGTAGCCAAATATAGCTACAACAATTATAACATACAAAAAAAATCTGTTATTAACTAATAATAATCTATTTAATAATACTTAATACAAATACTTCAGAACTTATGATAAAGCAAAGAAAATTCTTTCTCGTTTTCTTTTATCAAACTTATGCAATAATTTCCTTAAAACATAAGCAATATTTTAGTTCAACTAAGCAAATTCGTTTTTCTCGCTAATCAGTGCAAACCCTGATTGACTCTGATTTTGCCTGTAATACAAATAGAAAATCTAACACATCAAATAAATCAAAAATAAGAGGAAAATTTAACAAAATTAATATGCAACACTAAAGAAAGGAAAATAAACGTTTTTTGAAATTATTATAAAGAAACCCAAAGCAAAAACTTGTTTTATTCAAAGAAATTCTATGAATTGTTAAAGTATTATAATAACATAATCCATATATATATCCATATATCATATAATAAAAGCAATTAATAAAGAACTCAGCTGGAACCTAATTTAAGATTTCTTATTAATCGATAATTGAAAATCGATAATTGAAGCACTTTACTATCTATACCCGCTCATGCGTTGAAGAGAGAATATAAGCTTTACATACTCGCTATGCTAACCACGCGAACTCGAACCTTTGCAGCTACAACTATGAAATTTGGTATCCCCCTTTAAAGGTGTCTTATAAAGTGTCAAGATACGTCCAGACACGCCTATCTATAGCTTTTATAACAGCAACGGCATAAGATTCGCGCGACTTGAAAGTGACTCGGATAAATAACACAAGGACCAAACTATATAGTGCATATGTAGATTTATACCTTCTTCTATATCTTTTTCTATATCCTTACTGTTAAACTTTTCTATTAATCTATATCATATTTATATAAAATAGTGTTTTCTTATTTTTTTTTTAATTTTTCTACTCGAAGCTTATAACAACAAATAATATCTAAGTTTATATGAAATGTGTTAATCTTAAAATTCACTTAAAAATTGTTTTCAAAATATTATGCTTATCACTAGATTTTGTTGTAGTAGTAGCACTACTATTTTTATGAACAAAGCTTTATGTGCTCCTTGAAAGCGCGGAAAAGCTTTGTCTTGCAAAGTTTTGAGAATAGAGCTTTGAATTTGAAAGCTTAGCAACTGCAAAGTGCGGCATAAAAACTTTATCAACCAGAGTTCGATGAAAGTTGTTATAAATGGAGCTGCCTTTGAGTCATTGGATATAGTATATAGTATATTGCTATATATCTATTTATCTAACTATCTATTCGAACAGCAGCAGTAAAATTGTTGCTCTTTGTTATACCCATTGAAAGTTGATAAGACAAGATATTCGCTAAGCTTTCGATATAGAAAACATTATCCAATTGTTGAGCTGAGTTGAACGGTTGAGCTCCATCAGCTCGTTGTCTGTCTGGCTGTGCTGCTTAGGGCTTAAATTAAATTAAATTGAATCTATCTTAATAATAAATATTGATAAACATCTTTAAGAGTACTGAACAGAGTGCTTGGCAGGGTATTTCTTAGTCGGCAACAAGACGCTGTTGCTGTTGATCTTTTTGAGATTGCAGCAACGAAAAGTTTCCCACGGTCTCCAGCATCAGCTGCTGCGGCAGCACTCTTTGGGGCAGTTCCACTTGCAACTGGATGGCAACGCTTTGCCCTGCTCCCCAGTCTCTGGCTGCGGCAAGTGGGTGGCCAGCCGAGGCAGCGAGCGAGCAGCGGGTTGCATCTGATAACATGTGTTCAGGCAATCTTCGTTTTTACTCTTCGCCTGCGATGATCTCGATGAGATTAACTTGAGACTTGAGTTGACAGATGAGCCTAATAATCATTCTAAGACAATCTCGATTCAAGAAAATTGTGAAAAAAAGACCACTTCGATTTCTATAAGTGTTATCAATATATTTATATATAGATATAGAAGTTTGTATATCATGGAACTGTTACAATAATATAATATGATAATATCACATGATATGTGTAGCAATATTATCCCTAGGCGGGGCACCCTAAACGCTGCCGCTGCTGCTGACAAGTTGTCAGATGTTGGGGGCCCCCGAGATCCCAGCACGAACTTTGGCAAATTGCTGCGAGGGAACCGTGAGAAATTGTGCCGTTGTGTCATGATATGTCGAGGATATATAAGAGGGTATATAGACATGCATATAAGTGTATAGCGCGTATCGCATGTTGTCGGCTCGCCAATATGCCGAACAGCCGGTGACCATGGCCCCCGCCGAGTGACGATTTCCTACCGAATATGGGCCAACGCGTTGGGCGCCACTGCGACGCCCCAGCGACGGCAATTGTCCAACAGATTTTTCGAGCAATTTGTGGGTCAGTTGCAATTGCATTTACCGCTAGGCCAAAGTTATCGACTCGAACAAAAAAAAGAGAAGAGAGGAGACAGTGAGAGAGAAGCCAAAAATAAGACTCAGACGGAAGTACGTAAATAGAACAAAAGCAATACACAAATTGATGAAAAGCTGAACGAGCAAAAGGCCAATTCATATCGATTAGCCGCACAGTTCCCAGAACGAAAGGCCTATCCAGGCCCTATCAAGCTCGAGCAAGCAGTGAATATTTATATTACCCACTCGGCACTTGTTTGGCTTTCAAATGCAACGGGGGAGAGTTTCCACGCACTTCGAGAGTGGAGCGTACGTAGCCTTTGCTTTCCGGTTCAATTGTGGGAAATGTATGATCACCCACACATACATACACTCAGCTAATTGTCACCACCAAAAAAACAAGTGAGAGTGATGCAGTAGGGAGTGCTCGACGAGAAAATACCCTGAAACTAACTCGATCACTGTGTGCTAAGGCAGAAACTACGTGGGAAAGAGTCAAAGCTCTAGAGCATATAGCTTTCGACATTGATGAGCTGATGAACTAAAACTGATAAAAGGTAAATTGAACAGATAAGGAAGAGTATCTATATAATTATATGAAAAAATATATAATTTATAATATGGCCTACTATTCAGCATGTCCAGAACTTCCTTTTTAACATCGCATTTACACACGTTCACTGAATACAGGGTATTTAAAAGAAAATGACAGCGAACCTCCGACCATTTGAAGGGGCCCAATTTGAAAATGCGACGCATGAAATGCACGAGTGAAATATTTAAATGACATTCGTAACAGACATCAGGCACTAATATTCGTGTAGAATGAACCACTAAATGAAATTCAAGTGCCGAGAGCTCACTTAACCCAGCCCAGCTCAGCACACACACATATCGCTCTCACATCCATTGACATGGGGACAAGGAAGAACACTTTCTCTGCCTTATAGACAGAGGGTCGCACATGCGCACTGGAAATTTGAATGTTCAGCTAATGTAAACTTAGCTCCGATTCAGATATAAGTATTACTAATGATATACAGATCATAGCTCATTAGACTTGAGTTAAGGTTTTACTTCCAAGCTTACCAATATAATTTAGTCTGCCTAGATATGATATGTTAAATGATAAAAATAGAATATGATTAAAACAAGAAAGCACACAAAACCTTTAGGACTAATAAAAAAATATATAAAAGATAATATGTTCTCGATATATAAAGGATTCTCAATATATGAAGCTTGTTTTAAGATTGCTATATCAACTCATACTTATATGCGAGTACTTAATCATCCCAGATTGAGGCATCTGTCGTTCCTTAGTTGACATATGGATAAATTATGTATGATGATATATATATATATATATATATATATATATATATATATATATATATATATATATATATATATATATATATATATATATAAATATATATATATATATCTATATATGATAAATATGTTTATTTGTATAATTAAATAACAATATTCTAATGCCATTTCAATTTTATTTTTTTAATTTTTCTAAATAATACAAGAAAGTAACGCCTCACATAAACATCTTTGACTCATATATTGCATTTCGTGAATTGCAATTCAGTTCCACTGTGCAAAGCTTGAATTGCGATTGGCTAATGCTGATTTAAGCATACGTCGCTATTCGCTCATTACACATTATTTAATTTACTCGCTCAATGGCGACTCTATGGTTGTGATTTACGCTGTGCCATGGACTAACGTCTATGAGGAATCGTCTTCTGCTTGGCGGCTCGCTTATCTGTCGTATTCCCAAGTACCTAAAAATAGACACAAATTGTAACGCACTTGAAGTGCACTTTGAAACATCTTGACGCTCAAATAAAAGAACAACAATAATACAAACAACAACAACAGCTACAAAATGGAATACAAAAAAATTAAGACAAAAACATGCATTGCGGCACGACAGGCATGTGATAATATGGACATATATATAAATACGAGGAAGAGGAAGAGCACAGCACAGCCGAGCAGAGAAAAGATGGCAAGCAGCCGACCCGACTGGACTAGTAAAAGGATAGGGCCACGGGCAGAGGCACGGGAACATACACATGGACAAGCAACGGCAACAGCAACGGTACTGCGACGCGACTGCGACTGCCAATGGAACATTCATGTGAATGTGGAGTTCAAGTGCATGGCATGACACAGACACGCAGCCCAGAACGAGGCTCTGTCTTTGTCTATTTCGCTGTTTCCCTTGCACTCTCTCTCTCTCTCTCTCTGTTGCTGTCGTTCTCTTTCGATTGTTCCTTATAGCTGTGCGAGTGCGTCTGATGCAAAGTGTTTTTCCCAGGCGCTATTTTTAGAGTTGTATAAATACATATTCGTTTGATATGAAATATTATTAAAATGCATTGTCAAACAAATATCAATCTATGTTATCAAATATCAATCTATGTTATCTATGTGATATAAGTATCTATACATAAATTTGTAACATTTATGAGAAATATCATTTCTATTAAAAACTAGGCCATAATATTTAAATAATACACTGAAATAAAAATGCATATATAAGTTATGCTCTTACTGCATTCGACTGCGACACACTATAATTAGCCAACATACCGTTTAAATCAGTCGAAAGGTGTCTTTTAGTATATCAGATTAGTTAACTGTTTAGTACAAGCGTTAAGCGAAACATCTTAATATAGAATAATGAGAAGAGAGACTAACAGCTGGCATGACACTTTCTGAACTGGTCAAGGGAACCACAAAGTTGTTGTACCCTTTCGTTATGAAAGTGTATATCAGAAAAGGCGGGCTCAGCAGCGCAAGTGTCGACTTGGAATGGGCGCCAAAGATACGGACGAGAACAGTAACGGGACTACTCTCGCTGACAATGCAGCGAAAGTGTTATATGTGCGTGCCCCTCTTCCTCTCTCGCTTCCTCTCTCGACACATGCAGTGTGCTATTATTAGCTTTGTTCGGCTCGCCACATGTGTTGTTGCCAAAGGCATTGTAATGAGAAGAAAATAGTACTCCACTTGAGGCAATGGCTCATATGGCAAGTTGAAGTTTGGCGCGCACATATATATACACACACACACGCAGTGAGTGAGTTATGTTTTATTTTTATTTGTAATTCTTTTTTTGGTATGCATTTTCCAAAAAACCCAGCAACAGTTCTCACACCCGCTGTCTCTCTTTGTCACTCTCTCGTCGGCTCGTAGGAGTAGCAGTCGCTGCTCATATAAGAAGCTGAGAATGGCCGCAAATTTGGACAGTCTTTGGCAGCAGCTCGGCGCGAGTGAACCACGCACAACTGAGATAGAGAGAATGGGCGTCATATACAAGATACTAAAGCAGCAACGCCAGCAGCAGCAGGAGATGGTTGATCAGCAGCAGCAGCAGCAACAGCATCGACGCAGCCTCAGCATGGAGCTGAACACGGCGACCAAGTGCAAGGTGCAGGCGGCCATTAAACAGCGCCAGCTGCACCGCCTGGAGCAGCGCACACAGGAGGAGCACGATGAATCGCTGGCCGAGCAGCAGCTGCAGCAGCTCTGCCGATTTCTCGCCGAGAATGCGGCACGTAAAAAAGTGAGTCCACAAAGTGAGTCAAGCTGGCGTCACTAGCTAATCGCAACTCTTTGCCACCTGCAGCGTCAACGCCTTAAGCTCCAACAGGATCCAAGCAATCATGAATCCGCACCACATTCACTGGCTGGCACTCACGACATGGATCTGCTTATGGAGCAGCTGAGCACATATAGTGATGTCACGCCCTCGCCCGCACCCACGCCCTCGCCCGCGCCCACTGGCAACAGAGCAGTCACGTCGGCTGCACCACGCGTTAGCATCTTGCTGAAGATCCGCCATCAAATCTTCGAGCGCAAGCGTCAACGGCAGCGCCAGCTGGCGGAGCTGGTGAAGCAGCGCATGGTGGTCTGGCGACCATGGTAAAGCGGTCCACGCACTGCCCAGCGTTAGTTGTAACCATTGATCACTGTATATTCCTCTGCCGTGTGATTCTTACGTCGATCTTCCATATTCTAACCACAACATTTTTTTATGAATATTTTTTTTTAATTATCATAGTTAATAAAACGTTTTTTTTTTTTACTGTAAAAAATTAATCAAAGTACTTTCATAGACCCGGGAGTTAAGCGGCGTTCTTCGGCTAATGGAAATTTAGAACTTGTTGGTTTTATATTGACTTAGTTGCAATTAATATTGATGTATATATTTAACACTTTGGAACTAGATCAAAGTTTTTCGTTCTCTTTTTAAATCGGGTCTGTTCTATTCTGAACTATTTGGAAATTAAGAAATATTTACTCAAATCTATTACTGAAAATATCGGTAATTGAAATTTTAATAATTATTATATCTCGCTTTAAACAATACTATATATATGTGTATATATATAATTCTGTTCGCTTCCGATTTAGATAGTTCTAAAAGTTAAAAGATTTGCCGAATTCTTTCGTCAAAATTGAGAAAATAATTATATGAAAACTCTGTATACCATGATATATATCATATATATAATGTGCATTCAAAGAAATTTGAGTTTTAACATTAAAACAATTTATAAAAACTATAAAGCTTTTCTTATTTTGTTAATGTTAGGTGTTTATTTGCGAGCTGTACAAGTTTAAAATATAATAAAACACAGAAATATATTTTGAATATAAATGAAAGAAAATTTATTTGATGGTTAGTTGTATGACATTAATTTTTACATATGATTTTCTGAGATTGCCACTTCCAAGACGCAAACTGGAACACCAATGCCACAATAATCCCAATCATGACCAGCGTTATATGAAGCAATGTCTCCGCCCGCCCATAAGGCGCATCAAAGAGTCATTTCCTGCAAATGTCATCGTGTTTTAACAAAGACTTGAGCCTTATTCTCACTTTAAATTGGAATATTTCTGTTAATTTTCGTATTCCTTGGACCAAAGGACTTCCTCGTTCAGGCAATGTGATTTGATATATTTTGAGTAACAAATTTAATAAGTTATAAGCGCTGTTCAGATGTTGATCTATCTATAATAAAATGTCAAGCCTAGCTCAACAAAAAACAACTATGAACTATTAACTAGGTTGTCAAATGAAGCAGTGTTGCTAACAGCGAGTTATGAAACTCTAAAAAAGACACCTTTTATATGGACATTTTATTAAATAAATAATAAATTAATTCCTGCAAGTAGACAATTTATGAGGTAATTCCAAACCATCTGACATTCAACCAATCAAATTTAGTTAAAGACTTTTACATCTATCTGAATCTAAATTAAAATATTTCTGAAATTCTCAAAATATTCTACTTTCACTTTGTCTTTAATGGTTTCCATAATGGATCAATCAGATCGGTCAGTCAGTCAGTACGTCAATCATTATTCGATTATCAGTCAAGTAAATCCGTATCCGTACTTTGCAAGATGGGTAAATTAGCACCTGAGCTGACTTTTTCAATCTATGCCGAAAGCTTGCTGCTTCGCTCAGCGAGCGCCTCTTGGGAGCTATACGATTCATTAAAATATCAAACCTTGTTGGCCTGTGTAATCCAATGTTGCATTAAAACAAAGTATTGTGTTTTTTTTTTTTTTTTTGTGGAGAATTGAATTAATTTATTGATAAATTTGCTATGCCGGCATTTGCTGAGTAAAACTTGATTTTATTTGACATTCATATGGAACTCGAAGTGTAATATATTTCGTTAAAGTTTGCTTTGTATTGAGTATTGAACATTGACACCAATTGAAACGGTTTAATTCACACTTATATTTTGATCTATATATCGGGTGGATAAATGCGTATTTGCTATCAGCTGCGACGCTTAGGACGCTGTCTGCTTTGCATTTGATTCTATGTCTGTGACTGTGTCTGTGTCAGTGCCTGTGACTGTGACTGTGTCTGTGTATGTGTCAGTGCCTGTGTCTGTGTCAGTGCCTGTGACTGTGTCAGTGGCTGTGTCTGAGTTTGTGTCTATGGCTGTGGCTGTGGCTGTGGCTGTTTCTGTGACTGTGTTTGTGTCTGTGTCAGTGGCTGTGTCTGTGTCTATGGCTGTGGCTGTGTCTGTGTCTGTAACTGTGACTGTGTTTGTGTCTTTGCTTTGTCTTTTTCTGTGTCAGTGTCCGTGCATATGTGAGTGTATGTGTGCGTATATTTTTTAATATTTTTATTAGTTAATATACTTTCGGTTGGCTATTCATATATAATTCGTTTTATTTTCTGCTTTTCTGCTTCTTCCCTTAGCTTCCATGCCATTGGCTGCTTTCATGCTTTAAGTACTCACTTCGGTGCCTTGCCTATTTCATTTTGCTCCTTCAATCTCTCAGCTTATATAAGTATTTATTTTCAATATTTTTAATGTATATGTGTATATATATATTTTTTTCTTTTAGTTTTTTCAATTTGAGCTGCGCTCGCACACGAAACACACACAAAAAAGTTGATTGATTAAAAAAAATTTCCATTTAGACTTTGAATTTTCTGTTTTCCACGCTTTGATATTCATATTTTTTGCTTGTTTCTATTTTTCTTCAATAAATACTGTTTTCTTTGACATTTATATAAATAGTTTTTGTATAGTATTTATACTCTTTCACGTGGCGTTTAGGGTATATTCGGCTCGTCCAGACTTAACTAAAAATTTGCGTTTATGATTCTAAAAATATGAAATAAAGTTAAATTGGATTTGGTATACCAAATCGATATATATTTTAGAGTTGGGTATATCAAATAGATCTATAATCTTGAGTTAGGTATACAAAGTAGACCTGTAATCTAGAGTTAGGCATACCAATAGATCTATATTCTGGAGTTAGGTATACCAAATAGATTTATAATCTCGAGTTAGGTATACCAAACAGATCTATAAAATAGAATTTGGCTTACCAAATAGATCTTTAATTTGGAGCTAGCTATACCAAATAGATCTATAATATAGAGTTGGGCTTACCAAATAGATCTATAATATAGAGTTGGATATACCGAATAGATATACAATCTAGAGTTGGGTTTACCCAATAGATCTAAAATCAAGAGTTAGGTATACCAAATAGATCTATAATCTAGAGTTGAGTATACCAAATAGGTCTATAATCTAGAGTTAGGTATACGAAATATATCTATAATATAGAGCTGGGTTTACCCAATAGCTCTATAATAGTGAGTTGAATATACCAAATAGATCTATAATATAATATCTGGAGTTAGGTATACCAAATCAATTTATAGCACAAAATGATCTTTCAAATCGGAAAATAATTTCCCATTAATTTGAAAATGTAGAATTTCGGACATGGATTTCAGTCGAATAACCAACATGTTAGCCATTGTGAACGAGCATCGTGCAGTCGGCTATGCCCGACAGCCACGTTCATTTGAAGTTTTTTGTAGGTAGACAACATTTTGCACAGTTATTTGCTAGGTACACACATTTATTTCTTTACGTTTGCTAAGTAGTGCTGCAAGTATCTGAAATTCCTACTCAAATGTTTCTGCTTAACCAATGAAAATTTGTTGGCAACTTAGCTTAAGTCAGGATGCTCTGTGTGCCCCTTGGGAAAGTGTTCAAAGCGGGCCAAATGTGGTTAACAAACAGTTCGAGTCTGAGCTCTTAGTTGACAATTTTAGATACATCCATCGATATTTCAATTTCAAAGCAGAGTGTTTCATGCTTTCAATATGACTAAAAGTAAATTAACTTATGGCAGGTAAGGCCTTGATCCGTAGTCTTAGCACACATTGAGGACAAGCTGGACTCAGGTCAATCCAAATTCTATCAACTAGACGTATGAATAACTTAATATAAATATTAAAATTAGTTTAACAATCTATGTGTTCCACTTGAAACGCCTTTCGTCTGACGAATGTTCCAAATTAGATCGAAATCAAATTAAATCGAACGGAAATCCACTTGCACGCACTTAAGACTACATTCAATAGATAAATATACGTATATATAAATATATTCACTCGTATGCACATACATATACATACAAGCATTGATGTATATATAAATACATCAGTTTACATAAATATCGTATGGAAATGGATTCGTATTGATCTCATTCAGTGATTTGCTTTTTCTTCTTCTTCATCATCTTCTGCTCTTTTCCGAAACGCCTCTAAAACTAGACTCTATAACTATATGGCATAGACATCTGCTGCTTGGGGATTATTTCTTTAAATGCCATTTACTACGGTGACACACACAAAAATATTTAAACATTTTTTTTTTTAGATATTTTTCATGGTTTTTTTGTTTTTTTTTTTTTTTGGTTTTTTTTTTTTTTTTTTTTTTTGATGTTTAATGTTTATGAATAACATCTAAATGCTTTGACGCTCCAGTTAAATGCATTTTGATACTTTTTTTCTGTTTTCTGTTAGCTAAGCTCTTCCGTTTGCTCTCGCCATATCTCATGGATCGCTGGCTTTGTGTCTGTCGACTCAGCTCAACTGCGCTTTATTCATTTCTCTGTTCTCATATATCTCTTTAAAATATCGCTTGTGGATTTCTTTAAAATATCTCTTGTGGCTCGCTTTTTCTCATTGTCCTCAACTCATCGCATCTTGCGATCTATGTCTAAATTCTTTGAAACTGTCGGCATGTCTGCCCTTCTGTCTGTCTGCCCTCCTGTCTGTCTGTCTATCTGTCTGTCTATCTGTCTGTCTATCTGTCTGTTAATCTGTCTGTCTGTCACTTTTCGCTTCTTTAAGCTTCAACTTCATTGTGGCTCTCTCATATTTCATTCAAAGTTTTCTCTATGAATCTCCTTTCCCAACCCCTCAGCTTGGTTTGTAATCTGCGCTCTCTCTCTCTCTTCTGTCTTCTCTCTAGCTCTGTCGCTCTTTATCTTTTATCGGCTAATGCCTTAAGCTTAGCTTAGTTTCTAAGCTCGTTCACCTTGGCTCCAAATTTATTTTATCCCTTAAAATCTTTAGTCTTCTACTAACTTCATTCACCTTCCCTCTGTAACTGTTTGACTTCTTAGATCTCTTTTTTCATTCTGCTCGTCATGTTCTCCCAGATCTCAGTTCTTGGAAACTGTCTTCAGTCGGCTCTCAACTACATCATCTTTATTTCTTTTCTCAATCTCTGTCGTTTTTTTTTGATCGGCTTCTGCTTTAAGCTCGGCTTAGTTTCTCGATTCGTTCACCTTAGCTCCAAATTTGTTCGTTTTAAGCTCCTCAATGTATTCCTCAACTGGTTTACTCCCAACTTCTGTATATTTCTCGATGGATCTCTCTTCACCTCTAAATTCTTTGGCTTGCAATTTTTTAACCTGTATCGAATATTCATATTCATGTTGACAAAAATCTATGTAGAGCTGTATAACTTAATTAAGTTTTGCTTGGAAATTCACTGGCTACCATCAAAATTGAACAATACCAATAATTTGTCATGATAATATATTAGGGTGTTAGGGTGCTTGGCCCTAGCATAAATAGGTTTATGGGGAAACTCAGTGACATAGTCGAGAGACTGGAAACTTGATTCTGTTGCTGGATCTGTCTGGATTATAGTCGGGCTATAGTCTATTCGTATGGATCAAAGAGATGAAAAGTTTTAGATACGTTGAGAGGGTTACGTATATTGCAAATAGTTGGGATATTCCGGTAGATGTTAGATGGGTAAATAGTAGGCTAGATGATAATGTCGTAATCATAGGCAAATCGAGGGGATTTTGCGTTTTTAAGCCTCTTGCGGGCTGTCGCTCGATGCGGTGTGACGTGGTGACGGGAGAAGTGGGCTTGGTATGGTTATGGGCGTGGTTACTGGCGAGAGCGAGGGCGAGCATGTGAGCGAAGGCGAGCATGTGAGCGAGGGCGACGATACAGGCGAGGGCGATGAAGGAGGCAAGTGCGAGGGGGATGGGGATACGGCGGTCGAGGGTGAGGGCGAGGCTGGTGGCGAGGGCGAGGGCGAGGACGTGTGCGTGGCAGTGGGTGTGGGCGAGGACACAGAGGATTGGGGAGTGTTGGGCCGGGACTATATGCTGCTGGAACGTCCAATGCCGGATGTGGTGGTGATGTGATGATTACGCATTTTCACCTTTTCGAATCGCACCATTGGAACACCCATGATGGCCTGTGTGGTCTGTGTGAATGGTCGGGCAAACTGGATTACAAACGGCTGCTGTTGCCGTTGCTGGCGGTGTGGCACTCACCTCATCCACCTGGTGGCATAGCTTGCCCTTTAGCCACGGCCACTTGATGGTGCGCATCAGCGTGTTGCGGAAGTCCTCACTGAACAGGCAGTAGATGTAGAACGTTATCGAGTAGTTGATCAGCTCCAGCAGATTGGCGAGTGCCCGAAACACCTGAAACGGGAAGCTGGGCAGCACCTCCGAGGCAATTGTCATGTGCAATATGGCCATTGGCGAAACGCAGAGCAAGAACAGGATCGAGGTGCTGCCAAGCAGCAGGAATAGGCGTCGCTCCTCCGCAAACTTGCGCGGATCATCGTCCTTCACATAGGTGGCGCGGCTCAGCACCATCTGGCGACGGCGCTCGCAGGTGCGACGATAGACGAGCATAATGCGCAGATTGAGGCCGGCAATCAACACGGTCGGTATCAGCTTGAAGATCACCTCGAGCATTATCTTGTACACCGAATAGAAGATGGTGCGCTGATAGTTGTTGTTGTCCCGCCGTAGATAGACGTACATGTTGTTCGAGGTCAGCATGCACTTGATGAGCTCGCCGCGGAAAATGCTCGGCAAGTAGATAATGAAGGTCGCAAAGCAGGTGATAAAGACGACCACGCTGCAGCAAACAGCAAAGGGCAAATGTTAGTCGGCGCTCACGGCGCTACCAAACCCAACCCCGCCCACCCATACTCACCCTGGCGGACCCATCACGGGGCGCGTGAAGCCCGGATGGCACACGGATACATAGCGCTCGATGGTCAGCACCAATAGCATCATGACACCAACGCCTGCAACAGATTATTTTTATATACCGTTACAATTAGTCGCAAGGCAGTGATACTCCTTCCGATAGCTGTAATTCAGCTGCTGTTTCTGGTATCGATAACACTCAGCTATTTAAGTGGCATTCGACATTCTTAAGCTGTTTACCTCTTGGTGACTCGGCTAGCTCAGCTACCAATTTAAGGACACTCGGTCAAGACCTTGGTCTACGCTTTGGATGAGGTCGGGGCAAGCAGTCTATGCGCTATTTTCGGAATATTCAAGGGATTCTTTCGAAATTTAAGCCTACGCTTCAAGCATTGTCAACAAACAGGAGGCGACTATTTGGATCAAGTTTCATCTCAAACTAAATGGCATTAATGTAGCTTTATAGCCAAGTTAAGAATAACATTAGATCTCTAAACTCTTTTGCTTCATTGCAATTCGTTTTGCCTTTATTCTTCTTTGGTCAGCCTATAATTTGCAGACTTATTTAGAAAGCTATAGAAAATACTAGAAAAAATAAGAAAATACTAAACAGTGCTAGAACATACTAGAAAATAGTAGTAAATACTAGACTAAAAAATACTAAATACTAAAAATACTAAATACTAAAAATACTAAATACTAAAAATACTATATATTAAAAATACTAAATACTAAAAATACTAAATAAATAAAATACTAATATTCTAGAAAATGCAATAAAATATAAGAAAACACACAAAAAAAATACAAAATAAGAGACATTAGAGCATAATAATAAATGTAAGAGATACTAGAAAAAAAAAGAAATTAATATTAAAAAATACGGGAAATTATTAGTAAATATTAAAAAATAATAAAATATACTAGACAATAATAAAGAACAAAATATAATAGAAAATACTCCAAAATTCAAGAAAATATTAGTAAATACTAACAAACCGGAAAATACTAGAAAATATTGCCAAATAACAATAAATACTAGAAAATAACAAAACTACTAGAAGCTAAAAAATACTAGAAAATACTAGAAAGTAACACCGAATTGCTAAACTCTAAAATCTTCTTCTTCTAAAATTTAGATCTGTATAGATAAAGTACTATTATAAGATTTTTATATAATTTTTCGAGGTTACAGAAAATAAGAAAAATTTTATATAAAAATCAAAGTTCATCTTTCGTTTTAAGTAAATAAATAAATAAACGAAACTTAAGTAAATAAATTTACTTATATATATTCTATAGTTCATTGTAGGGTATCTGCTAGTCGCACACGCTTCAAAAATAATTGTTATCAATTTTATAATATTTAAGTATTCCACTTTTATATTCATGCTCAACACTCAAGTGCTACTCGACTTGTGTAAGCTCTTGGGGCTGGGCTTTTTTGCGTAATAGTTAGTCGAATGGTCACTTACCCAAACAACCGTTGCCGAGGAAAAGCTCCAAGTGAGCCGTGTAGAAGGCCGGGCCGAACTCCTCCCACTGACCGCGATCCTTGTGCACCAGCATGCGTATGCCAAAGGGTATGGCAAAGACAATGGCAAGCAGTGCGGCAGTCGAGTAGGCTGCGAACGAAACGGGAAGTGTGCAAAGCTCACATTATAGCAGTTTTATGGCTGAGTTTATGGCATAATTATGGCGCCGCTTCCGACAGTGGCGCGCCACAGGAAGCAACCGAAACACGAGACCAACCGACTTCAACGAGAATGAATGGCTTCGAGTTCCTGTTCCTCTCGTTGCGTCCTCCTCCCCCGTCTCCCTGTCTCTCTCTCTCTCACTCTTTCTCACTCATTTCGTTAATTTAACGTTCCTCTTTTTTTATTTATTTATTTTTGTTGTGGAATAAATAATTTGTATATACCCTGAGCCCATTTAAAATGGGTAAGCGAGCTGGGATTGTTTTGGGTTAATGTATGTGACAGCCTGAGCAGGTTCCGATTGCGTTTAAAGATGCCGAGCTTAGCTTATACTATGATATGTCGATCTGAAAGCTTGATAACACTAAGAACTGGATGTATGCACAGACGTGAGAGTTGAAATACATGTATTGTAAGAAAAGTAAAATAGCTTCCACTGCGCTATCTATGGTATCGATAAATATCGATATTAAGTCCTTTATTTAATAAACTTGAAAGTCTCTAAGAATTATATATGCATATATTATTGGAACTTTGATAGCATATTATAAATGTTTATAATTATCATATAATTTCGATAGGTATCGATTTGTAGAATATGTCTCGATTTTAGAAAATTAGTAAAGCTTTATGAAACAGATTCAAAGATATTTAAACATTTTATTTTAATATGTACATACATACTTAAGGTTTCTGTGCGACTTTCTTTTATATCGATAAATATCGATCTTAGGCCCAGGCTTTTCAGTTTGATATGAAAAGCACTGAGAATTAGATATATTTTACATTTGATATATAATATATATAGTTTTGAGAGCTAGATAGATATTTTTGCTAAGATATAAATTTTTCTATATTATCCATAAATATCGATCCACAGCTTAGATTTTTAAAATCAATTTGAAATACTCTAAGAACTGAATATGTAAAATATGATATATATAATTAGGATTTCGATAGATATTTGATGACAATGCTATCGATATTTATATAGTACCGATAAATATCGATCCTTAGACTTGTAAGCTGATATGAACTAGATATATTCTTAGTAGCTAGAAAATATTATGAAGCGTATGCGTAAGAGCTAAACTACTCTCGCTTATCGATAAATATCGATCTGCAGATTCAGCACTTCAATGAGTATAGACAAGTTGTGCAGCTCGCATCGTTAGTTAGGGTATCTGCTAGTCGGACAGTGGCGACGAAGGCACAGTTAGTTGATTTGTTGGCCGCAGTTTTTGTTGTGATATGTAATTTCTACTTATGGCCGAAAGCAACTGTGTGTGAGTGCGTGTGCGTGTGCTAACGTTGTTTATTGATTTACGACTTGTTTATGGCCCTATAATTACATTATTACTTATATGCTCGACTCGTGTGGGTGCATTTGACCCGCTCTGCTCATGCCGCAAATTGCCGTGCACACAAAGCTTAATTCGGGATATATGACTTCCTGTGATGCAAACACACACACACACACACACACACACACACACACACATCCACACACACATACGCACACATACTCTTGTTTTATATTGTTGGTCTAATTGGGTTGATGGCACATCAATATAAATGTCACTTTTGTGTGATGAGCGCCCGTCACATAAGCGCAACTTATACAAATCTGTTCAGTTGGCAGCGCTGTCGAAGGCAACGTGAGTTGTTTGTAGTGTCTAAAGGATTGTCAGCTTAGTGCTAACGGCTCTTCACTCAAAGGAATCTCGAAATGGAGCTAGACATTAAATATGTCAATGCTAAGCAGCGCGACGCAGCTCAGCTCCAATAATCTGACAGCTGCTGAATAATTTCGATTTGC
This sequence comes from Drosophila eohydei, assembly GCA_035045825.1. NCBI lineage: Eukaryota > Metazoa > Arthropoda > Insecta > Diptera > Drosophilidae > Drosophila > Drosophila eohydei. The sequence continues at coordinate 9,987,320 of JAWNOT010000036.1, read as the reverse complement.
GAGCGCCTCAACAGCTGCTCAATTATTTGCTTGAATATGCAAATCAATTAACGATGTGGAATCTAGCTTTATAGCTCTAAAAGTAACGGGGTGCTGTGATGGGCGTGGCTTCTAACGAATATAAGTGATCAAACAAGGTCAAGAGTTCAATGAGTATCAATGTATTGTCGATGACTGTGGCGCAGTTGTAGACGTGGAATGAATTAGATCGAGGTATATATATATATATATTGGAAACTAGTATAAAATCCAAAGACTGGAAGCTTCACATGTAGATCCTAATGCAGTACTTTTAGCTGTTCAAGTATAAACGATCTCAGCTTGAATATGTGTTCAGAGTATTCACTAGTCGAGCACTCCCGACCACAGCTCGTTTACTTGTTACTGCTTCTTCTCTTTCCATTCTTCAACTCGTTCTCTTATCGACCTTGAGCAGTTCAAGTCTGTAGTACAACTCTTTTCTCTTTCCGGGTATTCACTAGTCGAGCACGCCCGTCTACTTGTTATGGCTGAAAGCTTTGACATCTTTTGTTTTTGAATTGTTCAACTTCTCTTATTGTTGCCTTTACAGTGGTAATTCAGATAAGTAAACCAAAGAGATCAAAATATGTTGTGTTAAGAGATACTTGCTCACTTGATCACTCAATATATCTTGTGGCATATGCGTATAATACTGAATGTTGCTCCAAATTGTTGATAGCTCCAATAGGTTATTCTAACAATAAGTATCTAGTTTGGAAGTCCATTTAAAATCATATGGATATAGTTCATGATAATAGGAATACAATTTAAAGGTCTAAGGCTCTCTTCACTGGTTTTTTGGTGTGTGACAAAGTTTTGCTTTTACTTTTCATAAGTTGAGCGCTTCATTTTATGTTAGAGTCGATAATTTTTCCGGATCTATTCCCTTGTGGGTCATAAAGCAAGTGGCAAGGGTCAATCTCTTCACCTCCCTCCCTCCCTGTAACCCTCTCTCTCTCTCTCTTAAGGCCCAAGTGCATAACTTTCGTTTTGGCGCTTCCTTGACTAGGCCAGCGCCTATATGTGGCAGTTTCAGAGGCTTCCCACACACACACGCACACTCGCACTTCCCCCAGCTTGATAGAGAAATACACATAAAGCAAGTCGGACAAATATTCGAAGGCAATGACCGACAAATGGCAACGAAGCGCGTCGTAAAAAGGCTGCTGGCAGCAAAATATTTTTGTTATTTTAATAAAATGACTGCTCTGATTTCGGTCATTATTACTCGCAGGCCTTGGCAACAGCTCCCCCTCTCTGCCTCCGTCTCCTGCGCTCTCCCAGTCCAGCTAACTTGGCAACTGCACGGCGATTCAACTTATTTACTGCGAGCTGCCACTCGAGCTGAGTCTGGTGATATTTCAGGCAAAGGACCTCACTTTGCATTCATCCCAGCCCCGTACAGGCCGGCGGCACCCCGTCCGCTGCTTGACTAAGAAAAAACCTGTAAGTGGCAGCCATCTAGCATTTTCCGTTTTCCAGTTAACTGCCATCACCTATCAGCTAACAGCCACCGCATCTTCCGCCGCCCACACAACAGCCGAAAGGCAATCAATTATGTTGCCATCGCATGCGTCTTACATTTGGGGCGTTTTACATTTTACATTTTACATTTCACATTTTATGCTCGCATTTGCAGAGCTACCTGCCCCAACTGCCACACCTGCAGGCCAAACACTGTGCAACAAATCAGCTATTTGCTTTATCTCGAAGGCTTTTGGCTCGGATTGCAAAACAAGTTCAAGAAAATAGCTTTGTGGAAATACTATTAATTCCATTTGAGCTCGAGTTAATGGAACAGACAGCAACGGACGTGGCCTGGCCACAAAAATAAGTACATTTACGTCTCTTATATATGTATATTCTTGCGCAGTATTTGCAGTCCAGAGTGCTCAGCCCAATCTGTTTGTCTGTTCTGTCGGGGAGTTCTTCCTCAAAAAAAAGTATAAAATCTAAAGATTTAAAGTCTCACGTGTAGATCCTAATTCAATACTTTTAGCAGTTTAAGTATTTTAGAAAGCAGCTTGACTCTGTGTTAGAGCAGATTCGGGTATTCACTAGTCGAGCACTTCTTCTCTTCCTATTCTTTAACTCTTCCTTTTATCAGATTTAAGCAGTTCAAGTCTTTAGTAAAAGTCTCTTCTGGTTCCGGGTATTCACTAGTCGAGCACTCCCGACCACAGCTCGTTTACTTGTTATTGCTTCTTCGCTTTCCATTCTTCAACTCTTCCTTTTATCGGATTTAAGCAGTTCAAGTCTTTAGTACAAGTCTTTTCGTCGAGCACTCCCGACCACAGCTCGTTTACTTGTTATTGCTTCTTCTCTTCCCATTCTTCAACTCGTACTTTAAGCGGTTCAAGTCTGTAGCACAAGTCTTTTCTGGTTCCGGGTATTCACTAGTCGAGCACTCCCGACCACAGCTCGTTTGCTTGTTATTGCTCTTTCTCTTCCCATTTTTCAACTCGTATTTTAAGCAGTTCAAGTCTTTAGTACAAGACTTTTCCGGTTCCGGGTATTTAGTAGTCAAGCACCCTCGAGCACAGTCAGTTAAGCAGCCGAAACGTAAAGATACTTGCGTTGCATTGTCAGTTAAATGCGTAAGCTCTCGCTTTAAATTGTGTCTAAAATTGAAAATGAGAGGAGAGAGCGCACAGAATCTTAATTGAATTATAAATTTCTTTTTTCTGCTTCTCCTTCTGTGCTGTTGCAGAGTGTAATGTGAGCCGCTCGAGTCCTTGCCACACGCCGCATGACTGATTGCACGCCGGAATTGGCAACACGCTGCGCCCGTTGACATGCTTCATTTTTTGTCGGCCATCGCATTAATCAATTAGGCAGCCCAGGGCAAACGAGAGCCTCAGCTTAGCCAGTTACTTGCGAGCATTTAACAACTTGTCTAATACATTTCAGCATTATTTAACGCGCTTACAGCATCCACGTGCGACGGCAGGCGAGGCATAACGCCTCGAGCGAGTCATTTATAACGCGATAAGGCCAATTAGATTAGATCTGTGTAGATGACTGTCATAACAGCCAGCTTTTGCCTGCCAAGTGAGCTTCACTTGGATCATTGAGCTCTCTGGAGAAAGTCTTCGAGATATGAGTTTTCAATCTCGATATACTCATCTGATCTGTCCATATTCTAGCCCTGCTTTGCTTCAGTGTTAAGTGTATTTAGTCTTCGTTGTGCCGCAGAGAGCTGTTTCCATTGTCTTTTTACGCACTGCTTCTTCTTATTTTTTTCGCCGCACTGCTGGCCGTGTTCCCTGCTTTTTCTCTAGAGCTTAGAGGCTTTACATAAATTTCCGAGGGCTGCCTAATCAAATAAGGTTCCCCAGCGCCAGTTCATACACACTCACACATACACAAACACACACATATATTGCTTTCTATTGCCATTGTTGTTGAAGTTGCCAGGTCATTGGGATTGGGCAGGGTCAAAGGTTAATTTCTTTAGTAATATAAATAAGTGTGAAAATATTTGTATAAAAATGGCAATTTCTCAGAAAAATAGAACTTTTTATATGTGCTAAGAGACCCAAATGGAATTCAAATGTATATCAAATTCGAATATATGATATATAAAGACTAGCAATTTGAAAATATTATATATAATATATATACGTATATAATAATAATATATATATAAGTATATACGATATATAATAATTTCAAATTTATAGTCTTTTTATGATATTAGTACATATCATATATCATACCATTCAGTTCGAAACTTAAAAGTTTCTACTAACGAGAGCTAACACATTTGGCACACGTATTTTGTGCAGGGTATCTTCGAGTCGACTAACGCGCTCTGATTTGCTGTTTATTTTTGCTCGCTTTCTCATGGCAAGCTGTGTCGAGTTATCGTAATTGTGCTGCAGGCAATTGAAATCGGCATTTTAAGTGAATGAAACTAAAATTGGCAATTATTCAGTGAATAAGTGCGCAACTTTAGACAGTAAATGAAATCGAATAGCCGTGTAGATATGCTCGTATATATATGTAAGAAAGGCTTTTAGGGAACACTTACCTCGCATGTAGATGTAGGCGGTGCCACGCATATTGCGTCGGGTCAGCACAATTAGGTTGAGTACGTTGCCAATGATGCCCAGGGCGCAGATGATGGGCAAGATCAGCCCATAGCAGTACTCGCGTAGTGCTTCGGTACGGGGGTCCTCCACATCCTGCGAAATACCCAAAAAAAAAACAAGAAGAACGAGAAGAAAAGGATATCAAAAATTGTTTTAAGCGAACGAAACGAAGCCAATCTAAAGTAATAATGGTAATAGAATAAAAAATCAAACATGGGCACACTACTAGCGGCTATAACTGACTGCACAAGGCTCGCTCGCAGTTCAGTAGCAATAAGTTACTGACATGTTGAAAATCACTAAGGCAAGGTTTCTATTTTATATATAAATATTTTTTTAGCAAAATTGCTGCTCATGAAACGAATATGCCTTGTGTTCCCGTTTGCTGCGTAAGTCCAAGAACGGTAAACAAAATCGTCAAAGCTCATAAATCATGCTGCATTTACTTTCTTGCTCATGTACACACTCCACTGCTCAGTCCGTCTCTGTCGCGCTTGCAGTTATGCCTGTCGCATTGTTGCCCAGTTGGATGGGCTGCTACAGATAAAAATTCAATAGTCAACTTGACACTTTTATTTGCGACTTGTTATGCACACACACGTACGCACACACGCACACATGTATATATTACATTGGTCGCTCTTGTTCTATCTCATCTCTATGTCTATCTCGCTCTATCTTTTGCACGTCTACCACTAAGTGGGTTGGCATTTTCGTATTGTAAATATGTTTTGCATGCTTTTTAGCATGTTTGCTTTTGCTTTTGCTTTTGCTCTTTGTTATGTTTTCCTCTTATTGCTGTGTTCTTGTTGTTGTTGTTGTTGCTGGTGGTGCTGCTGTTGTTTCATTTTGGTTTTGTTACACCCTCTCTACACTGAGATAGACAGGCACCGCCAGTTCACTTGAGTTCGCCTTTTCTACAGCCTTGGGCGAAAGTTGTGCACAAAGCACCTTTTGAACGGCAACAACAGCAACAGCAACAACAACAGCATCTAGTGCAACAGCAGCAAACTTTTGCACGTGCTGTGCTATGAAATGAGTTATTTCGCGTTTGCCTTGAATGAGACTTTGTTCATAACGTTTTCCCACATAGCCTGCTCCCACTGTTAAATGGGGAAAAAAACACATACACAAGCACATGCGTATTGTGCTGTAAAAGTAGGCAACAGCTCGCAGCGCAGCTGCTCGCAGCAGGAGCAGCCTCCAACTCAAAGTATTGTTACTCAAAGAACAGTTTGAATTGAACCCAAAATAAAGCAGAAATGTGAAATGAGAGAAAACCGATTATGATTTTAATTCGTGAAACTATTTGCCAACTATAAAATAGCAAGAATTACAATTTTTTTTAAATAAATCTGAAGCAAGAGTAAACAATTTACAGTGAGAGCAGAAAAGCAACTTTTTAATATTCTTTTAATTTTTAATTTTTTTAAAGTTAAAAAATTTTTTTAAATATATTCATATGTTTATTATCCTTCTCTTATACTAATATGAAAGTGTTTTTAAGCAAGTTATTAATAAATAACTGGAAAAAGAAAAGGTTGTTTTAATTAAGCTGAATATAAAAAATTAAAATATAAAAAATATTTATAATTTAAAAAAAAAAAATATTTTTATATTTAATTTTTTGATATACGCATATTTTTATTTCTTTAATAATTTTTTGTTGATCAATTTTATATTCTTTTTTTGCTCAATCAAAATATAACTCTCTATTCTTTTGCTCCAATATCTCTATGTATATATTTCCATTTACAGTATATAATTCAATATATTTTTAAACACAGTTGTGCTCATGAAACTGCACCAAACTTAAGCTGAGTAAAAAGTTACTTTTCTCCTTGAATCTGCTATAACTATGATTAAACATACTAAAAGCTTAACAAAAGTGAAAGCCAAACTTCTTAAAGGAGCTTAAAAGCACTTGAAGTAAGTAAACTTTTCTTAATGCAGCTTTGTTCATTAAAATAGTAGTGCGACTGAGCATTAAATTTTTAGTAATAAACACAATATTTTGCTAAGAGTTCTATGTGTAGGAATATTTGAAATAAAATTAATGATATTTAATAAAAAATATATTTAATTTTTCCCCTTTCAGTATCAAAATAATAATTAGAAATGCATAACAGAACGGAACGAACGATTTGCTGTCGCTTACTGCTGGGATTTGATGTGGTTATTATGCTAATTGTAGGATTGCCCCTCGCTTAGCTGCGAACAGATTTCACTTACCACATATAGGTCGTCGCGCAAGTCGTTGGCGAAAATGTGGGTGGCGTTGGTGGCCGTGGTGGTGCCCAGGACTAGGTCATTGCTGCTGGTTAGATTCGCGCCCCAGATGACTGAGCAATAGGCGGGATCCTCTTCGGTGTTGTATAGTCTTGTTATCATAGTTTTGCTCTGACGATTTTTGACGATTTTTTCCATATGTCTATCTGCCTCTGTGTGTGTGTGTTTGTGTGTGTGTGGGGGGGGGGGGGGAGAGTGGGTGGGTGTGTGGGGTGGCGGTGTGTGCTGGTATGTGTTAAGCCTTCAAGTATCCGCAGTTAGATTCTAGTTTAATTTGTGTAAGTAAAGAAAGCGAACAAAGGCGGCAAAGTCAAAGAAATTGCGTGTAAAAATAGCTGGCGGGAACAAGCTCATGAATGAATGCGGGCCCTCTACCATGTCGAAGCTATGTAATTTAAATGTCGACGATGACAACAGCAACAAAAGCAACAACAACAACAGCAGCAACAACAATGACGACGACCCTCAACACCGGAACGGCAACGCCATTGAGATGAAGAACGCAGATAACAGCAGCAACAACAATCATCAGAGAGCGAAAGACAACGAGAGAGAGAGAGAGAGATTGAGAGGGAGAGCGACAGAGTCGAGCGGAAACGGAAGCATACACTTTGCTATAAAAACAAAAGCTGAAAGTGGATAGGGAGCTAGGAGCTCGCAGGAGCTGGCAGCTCGAAGCTGGAAGCATCCATACAAATCAGAGTATCAGCGCCGAATGCCCAAGACTCGTAACAGTTGACGCTTTGATAGCCATTGGCGCAAATCAAATCATTGCAAAAAAAAAGAAACAATACAGAAACAAAATAGAAGCAAATTGTAAAGCAAACGTCGAGCTATAAAAATAAAATGCTGGAAATAATTGCGGCCTCTAAAATATGTTCAAATCGAATGCGAATCGTTTGCCAAGCGATGCCCCAAGGCAGTGGCTGCCCCACAAAAGGACGGAACAAACTAGTTATGCCCAGAGATGCGATAATCTGTGTGCCCAAGCTGGGGCTACAGATGAAAGGCGAGCGGGGACTTACGGAAGATAATATTTGACTTAATTGCTGTCATTAAACCCATGCGAAACTCTAGACGAGGTCGGTTCGAAACGTATGGCGAACGTTGATTTCTGCTTACGTAGCTTTTACCCATTTTGCAATTGTTGGTATCCCATATCCATATCCATATCTCATATATCTATATGCCATGTTTATATCCCATAGCCATATTCACAGCCATATCTATTTCTTCATCTTATATCCCTATTCCATATCAATATCCTTAACCTATATTCATATCCCATATCCATATCCATATCAAAATCTCTTATCCACACCCTATATTCATGGCCCATATCTATATCCCATATCCATATCTCACATCTATATCCCATATCCATATCCATATCTCACATCTATATCCCATATCCATATCCATATCTAATATACATAACCCATATTCATATCCTTTAGCCATATCCAGAGCCATACCCATATCCATATCTTGTATCCATACATCACTTAACATATCTATATCTTATATCCATTTCTCATAGTCATATCCATATCCATCTCTATATCTCATACCCGTATTCCACATTAATATCCTTATCCCATATCCATATCCTATATTAATTTTCCATATCCATATCCAACTCCCTTATCCACCTTATATTCATGTCCCATATCTATATCTCATATCCATATCCATATACCATATCCATAACCCATAGCCATACCCATATCCATATCCATATCCATATCCATATCCACATCCATACCCATATCCATATCTCATTTAACATACCTATATCCCATACCCATATACCGTATCCATATCCCATATCCATATCCAATATCAATATTCCATATCCATATCCCATTTCCATATCCCAAATACATATTCCATATCTATATCTCATATCAATATCCCATAGCCATATCCACAGCCATATCTGTCTCCATGTCTCATATCCGTCTTCCAAATCTATATCTATATCCCATATCCATATCCCATATTCATATCCAATATCCATATCCTATTTCTATATTCCATAAACTAATTGGAACAGGAAAATTTGTGTTTGAAAGTTCGTTAGGAAGTTTCTATATCTTTCTGATATATATCACTGCTGAGTTGTTGGCATATGAGTTCAGTTAGCTAAACGGCGCTTTGCCCGATATTTTTGGGCAAGCTCAGCTTCAGTCAAATAGAGGATAGAGGATAGAGTATTCGAAACATCGATGCAAACTACGTGAGTTTAATATTTGCGGAAAACTCTTCAAGTCAATGCGGAATTCAGTTCAAGCCACTCCTGAAAAAGCCAAAAAAATGTCGAAAAATCTTGAAAACAGTTGTTGCTGTCGTTGTTGTTGTCGTTGTTGTTGTCAGTGTTGACAAGCGACAATCGTTGACTGAGCAGAGGAGAAAACGAGATGTTGAACTTGTTGAAGTTCTGCAGCTTATGAATAATGTATATTAATGGAAATTGAATTGAGTGCAATTAGAACATTGGATTAGTATATAGATATATATATATATATACATATATATACGAAACGTATGCTTACCTGGAAATACCTGGTGTAAGGCAGTGGCTCGCTTGAGCTGCCGCTGCAATCGCAGCCTGCTGAAAGTCTCTTCTCTTCGGGGCGCTGCTTAGGTCCAACGAACTTTGGTGTTTGGCTCAGAGTTTTTTAGCACTTGAAGCGCTCGAGCAGATGTCGAGGCAGTTTCCGTTGCTGTTGCTGTTGCTGTGGCTGTGGCTGTTGCTGTTGCTGATGACACATGTTGCATGTTGGTCAGAGGCTGCAATCAACACGCTGCAATAAAAATAATACGCTTAGCAAATGTTCATTTTGTGGCACACTCGCCTGACGAGGACACTTTATTTGTGTTTTATTGTGCGTCAGGACGCCCTCAAAGTGTGGCGACACTTGAGTGGGGCGTGGGGCGTGTGGCATGGTGCGAGGTGCAAACGGGCGTTGGTGGCTGTTCGGTTAGCTTTCTGCAATTGGCAGTTGCGGCTGGGGTACGGCACCTCATGTGTCATATATAAATGACGATGTCGACGCGCAGCGCACGTACGAGCCAGCGTACGCGTCCCGAGGCCCTGGCAACAGGTGTGTTTATTATTCGCGCAGTCAACACGCTACACGCGCCTGCCACGCCCACAGGCCGCAAGAGAGTGAGGCAGCCAGCACGCTAAGCGTTAAAATCAACGCTGACAGGCGACAGAGTTTCGTATAAGATATTTGATAAATTGCCCAACCAGAAGCCCGTGACGTTCAGCCAGTCACCCAGCCACACAGCCACACAACCACCCAACCACCCAACCACCCAGCTAGCCAGGCATCAAGCAAGTTCCAGGCTAATATTCAATATATCATTATATCAATATATCTATATATACACTTATGTATATGTATATAAGTAATCAGCACATTGCGCTCTACATATTAATGGAAAATATCTGAGTATTCTAGCAAAAAGTTTAAGCTCGAAATTCTTTTACTGAATATCCGACTACAATATACCCCAGCTAATCTTCTAGTGGTGATGAATCTAGTTGGCTAAGTTTATAGTTTAGGTAAGTCTGATTATAGGCTAAGAGCTTCTTAAGTAATATATAAAGATTTATATAATTTTTTTTAACAATATATATAAAAATATTCAAATAAAGTAGGCATAAAAAATATATGCATATAAAAAATGAATAAATATATAAAAAAAATTGAAAAAAAAATATATATAATATAACAAAAAAGTTTCACAACAAAAAACAAATGAAAAAAAAAAAAACAATAAAAAAACAAGTAAGAAAGCTCTAGTCGGGGTGCCCCACTAGGAGATACCCTGATCACAGTCCTCTGAGTTTTTTTATATTTTCCGTAGTTTGTATCGAGTATTCAAAAAAAAAAAAGAAAATAAATAAAAAACGACATTGCGAGACCAGGATTAGAACCCGGATTGTCTGCGCAACGTGCGCCAACTCTACCAACACCGCCACTTCATAATTAAAAAATAAATAAAACAATAAAAAATGCTTTGTCTGCACTGGCCTCGAACCAGGACCGCGCTGCACACGAGCGCCGCCTCTACCAACGCAGCCACCGCTCTGCTTACGCTAGCAGCTGCAAATTTGAACATAAGTAGCAGCTAATAATTCAGCACAGTTCAATCGCAATTGCAATTCGTGGAATAGAAAAGAATACACGCATTTGAATGTATGTGTGCACACGCATAGGAAAAATGCGTGCGCGTGGCGCTGCTGACATGTGCTTTTGCAAATTGGCCAAACGTTTTGTTTAATAACTTCTGTTTTACTTAATGGATTTTAATGAAATTTTCAGCATCCTATCCTATTGGCTTGGTTGAGATGCAAACGCCTTCACATAATGGCCCTAGTTCCAACTAAACTTAAATTCTAAGAATTTGGGGAATTTGGAGCCGGTATCCAAAATCCAACAAAAATCAAAATTGCATAAAATATACATAAAACTAAATACAAAATTTGGAGGCTCTAGCTCTTAAGACGTTCGAGATATAATTTATTAACTGCATTTCAATCATGTTTTTATTCGATAACAATTAAATGCGAATAGTTATCGAATATTTAAAACAAACTTGACCTGCGCGTGCTATACACGGACCTACAAAAAAAATTTCAAGTCTCTAGCTCTTATAGATGCTGAGATCCACGCTTTATGGGGTCTGCCACGCCTCCTTCTGCCTGTTACATACATTTGCACAAAACCATTATACCCTGATTTCCCATTTTCAATGGGATCAGGGTATACAAATAATTGAATTGCAAGCTATAGCTAGAGGTATGCACATATAACCTAGAGATGCCTCATTTTCAATATGACTCATTGGCTGATAAATACACAGACTATATATATATTTCCCCATTATATATATTACTAAATATTTATTATATTTGTTTGAAACTCTCTTAGACCCATCTGGAATCGAAATTCCTTAATCGAGAACAGAGCTCTTACGAGTTTTCTATGCCCGTTCTCGAGGTGAAAAGGGTATATTTGGCGTGCAGGGGCAGAAGAGGGCTCATCCTGTCTAAAGCAATTATTGAGGCAGCAGCAAAGATAATTTTCCAATCACAGCTGACCGTGCAACGCCGCTCACTTTCAGCGTTTCTGCTAGAGGAGTCCCAATACTCAACAGCTGACGCGAGCCGGCTGGCAGGCAGAGCAGTCCCAGTGGTATCCTTAAGCTCTTAGTCCTTAATTATTTTGATTATAATTTTGCAGGTGTTGAACGTTAAATCGACTATAAAAAGTGAATTCGTTTGGCGCTGATCTATATCTATGCTACAGTGTGGCTGCCACCTTATCCAAGCACTTGCAGCTTGCAGTTGTGGCGCGAATAAGTATGCAACACTTTAAGCCATTTGCATATGGCCCACATCACGCAGACGCCGTATGGTGGCTGCTGGCTGTGTAGCGTCTGGGGAGATTGAATGACACAAAACATGACACAAACTTAATTTCCCCAAGGCAAGCGCCGACGCCAACCCACTAAGCCCAACCAGGCGGACTAACTGCCCGAAAGAGTGACTGAATGAATCGCGGCGCTGCAACATCACCATGTGGCTGCCACTCGATAGGTGCGACTACCCCAACGCCAAATGGCAATGGCAATCGCACGCATCGACGGGTCAGCCTTGTTATATTGTAAAAATGTGTGGCATAAGTTATGCCAGCGATTATCATAATAATTTGCTAGCCTGGGATACGCTCGACACACACGAATGATTTGAGCGCGGCAAGGCCAGGCGGCTGGAGGTGCGGGGGCAGGTAAATATATAGATATATATATATTTGAATGTGTGTGTGTGCTACACTTGTCGTAGGCGTTGTTAGTTTTTGGGCTTTGGCCACACTGTTTGCTGAGCACTTACAGTTATTGCGGTCTAGTTTCGGGGCAAAAGTTTTCATTTTGTTAAATAAACAAGCTGCGAGAACAACAGCAACAATACATGGCCACGACCAAGCCCTGTATGGGTCTATCGAAGTCAGTCTATCGATAATCGATAAGCGATAACAATGCTGATCAATGCAAATAATCAACTCTTGTTTGTCATTTATGAATGCCGAGTGAGAGAGGAAGAGAGATTGAGAGAGAGAGAGAGAGTTGAGGTTGATAGACACAAAGCGAAGCTAAGCAAATCCTATACAGACTTTGCCTAGCTACAGCTCAACCCCCCCCCCCCCCCCTATCTATCTCCTTCTCTCTCCAACTGCTGCTTATATATATGTGTCTGTGTGTGTGTGTATTTGGTCCCTGAGCTGGCATGATTAATGCCTTTGTTTATGTTTCCCGCGTCGCTTGTGTGTTGCGTGTGTGTTTTGCTTGGTTTTTGGTCTGTTTGCTGCGCCTGCCAGCCGAATGATATGTTTAACAAAAAAGTTTAACGCAAATTAAGTCAAACTGGCAGCGCTTAACGATGTGCGACACAGATGAATATCCATGGTGTGCGTGTGTGTGTGTGTGTGCCTGACAGCGGGTAGCCCCAGCTGTAGCTGGCCAATGTCCCCAAAAATTGTTGAACCGCCTTTAATTTACACACAAAATGAGCTGTGGACGGAACACAAAAGGACCGACAGGAAATAGCTCAGAGCCGAACATTCTCACGCCAGCCAAAGCACAAATTAAGTTTGTACGGTAGCCAGATAGCCCGCCCGAAACTGGGCAAGGCAGAAAATCAGGAAACTCAAGTCAATAAATACCGCAACAGCGAGTGGAAATGTTGACTTTAAGGCCAGGCGACAGACGCTTTAAGGCATCTGAATTATATGAACGAATGTATTTCTAATCATCGACTCAGCAGCCGCGTGGCTTGTGCTTCAAACAGAAACCGAAATCAGATTAGAGTCTATTGAAACGCCTATCTACAGCTCTAATACAAAGTCGATCTTCAGCTCGCACAGACACGCATTGTCCAGGCCACAAATCGGAGAAATAACTGCAATTTGAAATGTGCTCAAATAGACAAGCTACAAGGAAACTTGAACCTCATAAATATATGCAGTTATATACGGGTATATATATATAAATATATATATATATTTATATATCGCATTTGCTTGTCAATGGCTTAATTAAAGTCGGGCGCTAGCAACTGCTTGACATAGTTGAATCAGCTCTGGCTAACCTCAAGAGAGAGTCCTAGACATATGAACCATATACATATTTTTGTATCGAGGTTATCTAGTCTCTAGCACCTTCAATAAAAGCATTTGTGGCTGACCAGATATAGTGTATGCAGCTAGGCCATGCGCTTTGCCATAGGACGTGGCGATATGCTTAGCGAACGGAAGGAAGGACAGACGAGCGGACGGGCCAACGAGGGATAGACGAACGTATGGACAGACGGATGAATAGACAAAGGAATGGACGAGAGGGCCGATGGACGGACGATTCATTCGACAGACGGACTGAAGAACGGACGGATGAACGTACGGGTGGACGCACGGACCGACAGATCAAGCGAAGGACGGACGAACTGATAGAAGAACGGATGGATAGACCGAGGAATAGAAGGACGAATGAATGCGCGGGTTGATGCTCGAACAGGCCGATGGATCGACGGACGGACGGACTGACTAACGGACGGGTAGACAGACAGTCGGACGGGCATACGAACAGTCGGACGAACGGGCAAACGAACAGTCCTGCAAACAGACGACCAATGGACATTGCGCAAAACTAATATACTCTTCTACCTACATGAACGAGTATTGACAGGTTTTCATAAGTAGCGTAGAGTAGAAGTGGAACTTCAGTTCGACTTGACCTTCTCGTTGTATATCAGAAGGATTTAAATAGGTGTTACTATTTCCGATAACATGCTCTGAATAGTTATTCAGGTTATCGATAACATCTGAATTTTGAAATGTTCAACAAGATTTGGCATTTTATAATAGATAAACTCAAGTTTGAGTTCTTTGAAAATGTCTGCTGACTATAGACACGAATTAAAGAAAGTTAAGACGCACGGAAAAGTCGATGCGCTGAATTGAATGAACAGATTTTGATGACGCACGAGCTGAGGCTGAATGGGAATAGATAATGTAATAAATAGGCTGAAACAAAGACATAATCATATAGATAAAATAATATATGGATGTATATATAGATGTATACGTAAATGTATTTACTCATATCAATTTGTGTGAGATCCTTCTTTAGGTTATTTATTTTCTGCTCCTTTGGCTAAGCTATTTAGCAAGCGTAGAACTATATTTAAATTTGGAATATTTAGCCGTTTTGTAATTATCATAGAGAACGTTTAACGCTTTAATGTATTCTGTAGAGCGAAGCTGTCAATATTTGCATAGCTATTGAACTAAGCTAAGCCCACGCGCACTTCAGTTCGTACTACGAATTCCTGTTTGCTAGCAAAGCTGTTGGAGCCTAATGCTAAGCACTATGAGCATATGAGTTGGGTGTCAGTGTGTGTGTGTCAGTGTGTGTGTGTGCCTGCCAGACCATTAAGTTTTTAATTTCTGTGTGAACTGCGACGAGGCGTCAACGAGTCGAGATGTGTGGGGCGTGTCTGTGGCTGTGACGCTATCGAGTCGAAAGATCTTGGCAAATATATATGGCTATATATAATATATATTCTATATATATACAAAAGAGCAGCGGCAAATATGTTGTTTGCTGTTTACTTTTAATTACGCAATCGTTGTTTTTTTTTTTAATATTAATTTGCTCAAAGGTGTGGCAGCCAATTAAGCTTTTAATTAAAAATATAGAAATAAAACGCGTGCGGCCCGAAAGCAGGCGAGAGGCCAGACGAAGAGCGTTGCATACTTGCAGGCGCCAAGCAAATGAAAAGTGAAAACAATTTCAAAGGAAAATCGTGAAAGAGCAGCGAAAAGCAAACTTAGATGGAAAACTTGCCTGGCACAACTTTTGCTGGCAAGGACGAGCCAACGCTGATAACACTCTGCGGCGAAATGGCTGCCCAGAGCTGGGCGAAATACACATGCCCGAGTGTGGCAGTGTCACAGTCTCGCACACTTGTTGTACAGTGTAAATGGGCGAGTTTTTAATCGAAGGCTTATCGCAAAAGTCATCAGCAAGAGTCGTTCAGGGTCAGAGCGATTGTGGCGTGCGTGACACGCGTGACACGCGTGACACGCCAGGCAGCTCGATTTGTATGCAGAGCAGCAGCGCCAGCATTAACTAGAGCGCCGCAGCGGGGCAGTAGCTAGAGACTGTGCCACGAATTGTTCCGAGCCCAAAACTTATCAAACTTTGACTCAGTTGCCTCACGCCTTTGCATTAATTATTTATGAATTTATTTATGTGGAATGAGACAGATTTATTTGTTTCAATTGTTTAGAAATTAACTTGAGTTATTTATTAAATTCAGCTGTGCCGAGCAAAGTCGCTCAAGTTGAAGAATCAATTTTAATACATTTTTTTTCTCTCTGTGATTTCAGCAAAATGAAAGATTTCATTCAGTTTATGAAGCGTCGTCAATCGAGCTCGATTTGCACATTGTTAGCATTTTTTTTTCTGCTGGTCAGCAAAGTGCAACACACACAGACAGATGTATATATGTATGCGTGTCTGTTGTGTCTCTGCTCGTAAATGACAATTATTGGCCTTGGCTTGATGAGGGCTGCTGCGTCGCTGCAGCGTGCAATTTGACAACTTTTGCCAACTGCTATCAGTGAACAGAGTTTGTGTGTGTGACAGAGATGGCACTCTATATATATATATATATATATATATATATATGTGTGTGTGTGTCTGTGTGAGAAAATTAGCTTTTATACGCTTTAGTTCTGCTTCTTGCTCTCACATATAGTTTGTTGTTTTGGGTGCAGAGCGAGGCGGGTTTTGGCTAAGCAACTCGAAGTTGCCATTTGCCATTGGCAACGTGACTTTTCTTGGCGCTTGCCACGCAACAGCAGCAGCAGCAGCAGCAGCAGCAGCAGCAGCATTGGTAGCAGCTGCCTGGCATTGTTGGATTGTTGGCTTGTTGGCTTTGCTGGTGGCATGGCAAAGCGCATAACTTGTAATAACGACCCCGACCCCGAGCCCGACAACGACCCCGACCACGACCGCACACACACACAGAGCGAGAGTGAGAGAGAGGGAGCGCATCGAACACATGCCAACATGCAGATGCACTTAGAAATCAAGCGGCGTTTGAAGCTGGCTCGTGTAGTACGAACAAAACGCTGCTAAAAGTGCACTCGCCAAATGAGTGGGGCGCGGGGCGCGGGGCGAGGGAGGGGCGAAACGAGAGATGTAAATGCAAATGTCAACTTACCACACGGCCTCCAATGTGGGCGGGCGTCAGCCTTAACGAAATTGTGAACACGTTGGCGACTTTTGTCTGTTGTTCTGCACTTGCTCAACAAACGAACAAACAAAAAAAAAATTTGGCAAAAAAATACTTTTGCTTATTGTTGTTCTCTTCGACTTCTTCTGGTTGGCAGTTAGATGCGCTGCTGTTTTGAGCCAGCTTAAAGTTTATTTGGCAGCATAGGTTACTCAGTTGGCAGTAATGTTTCTATGGGTATCGGTGGGTGGACTCGAGCTGCTTTACATGTGGAGCTAATCATTAATAACTGTCTCAGACTCAGTTAAACAAAGAACAGAAAAAAAAGCATGAATATGAGCAGGCACACACACACTCAGACACGCACACACACACACACATATTCACACACACTCACTCACTCACACTTGCCAAATGCCAGCCAAGTTCAGTGCATTGCATTTCCGTTGCCTACTTTTGAGCGCGCCAAGTCATTCGCGCTATTCGTCTGCTTACACATGCACAACACGTAACACACACACACACACACACAAGCACACGCACACTACTGCATTCACTCACATTCTCAATATGCTTGATATTTGACACAGTAACAAATGCAAAATTTAACAGCAAAAAAATTTAAAGCAACGCAAACTTTTTTCTATTTCTTTTTCTTTTTCTTTTTCTTGTTTTATGCACTATTTTTTTTTTTACTTTTTTTGCACTTCAATGCTGCCAATTAAGAGTCATTCACTTGGCTGACAGCCTTCAAAAGTTAGCACAAAAAAAAAACCAAAATAACGGAAACTTCAATTTTTGTTTGTGTATTTTTTGAAGTTGATGCAATGATGCGCCTTGCAGCTGGCTGCGGTTACTGCTGACCGTTGTCCATTCAAAAGTTGTCAGTTGCCTTCGTGTTGCTGCTGTGGCTGCTGCTGCACGTCCATGTCGTTTGGTTGCTCGCTGGCAACTAACTCAAAGCCAGCCTGCGACGCGCCTCTTATCAGGCCACGCGCGTTCCACGCGAGGGATATTTTACAAGCGCTGTTATTCGCAAATTTCCCCAGCTGTAAAGCTGCTGTTAGCCAAAGTCCCGTTGCATTAGCCCAATCGAAAGTTCTGCTCAACTGGGCTAAGGCCTGAACATTTTTATAATTTTTATTCATTTTTTCTATAACTTAGATTTATATTTCTTTTGAGGATTTTTTTAATAAGAAATATCCTTTTTATATATTGAAAAAATAAAAAATTATTTAAATATATATTTTTAGAGAAAAATTTTTTTTATTTATTAAAAAATAATAAATATTTATATATATATATATATATATATATATATATATATATATATATATATATATATATATATATATATATATATATATTTCTATAGAAATATTATTATATTAATATAATAATATTAATATTAATATAAAAATTATAAACATAAAATAATTTTTTCATATATTTCCAATTTATATAATTTTATATTACTTAATTCATTATTTCATTATCATTATTTTTAAAAATTATTATTAATTATAATTATTATATATTTATAATATACATATTATTCTTTTATTTAAATTTGTTTTAATTTTTTCATACAACTATTAATATTTACTTATTAAAATTGTTAATTATTTTTAAATATTTATAATTATTTCAAATCTTTATCTTTATATTTATATTTATATAAATTATTTTTTCAAATTTTTATTTATTCGTATTTATTTCTGATTTATTTATAAATTTGTTAATATTTAAATATTTATATTCATTTTAAGTTCTATATATTTATATTTATTATTAATTTATATTTAAATTATTTATATTCATATATAATATTTTTTTTGCAATTTTTGTATTTCTGATTCACTTATAAATTTATTAATATTTTTATTTAGTATTTTATTTATTAATATTTATGTATAATTAATTTAAATTTATGTCGATTTTTTATATGGCTATTAATTTAAAATTTAATATGTTTATATTACTATATATTATTATTATTATACATTTCTGATTTATTTACAAATTTATTAATATTTAATTATTTATTCATTTAAAACTCTATTTATATATATTTATATTTCTAATTTATTTATATTTATTTTCAATTATAAATCTTTTGCTATGAAAAACTCATTTGAAATAGCCAGAAAATTCTACACAAACAATTTTTAATAAGAAGTTTCAATTTTAATTATAACTTTTGAGGCTGCGTTAAGTCGTTTAGAATTACATTTTTTGATGACTTAGCTTTCTAAACGATTTTGCGATTTTGCGATTTTTATCGCATTTTTCATTGTATCAAGAGACCAAAGAGGAATTTTAATTTAGCTTGCCACGGAGAACATAACAGTTTTTCTCGATTTCAAAGCGCATAATTAAAACTAGTTGAAGCCAATAAAGAGTTAATATTTGTAGCCAGAACAGGCTAACCTAGCGGCAGAGGTGAGGAGGGGGATGTAGGGCAGCGTGGGAGACTGGCAGCATGACTGACAGATACTCTACAGCCTTTGTGAAAATTAAAATTGATTTCATTTAACAACAGCTCAACTGCAGCTGACACAAGAATACCTCAAAGGGCGGACTTGATGGAGCTCTGCTGGTTGCAGCCCAGAAATCCTTGACGGATTCTCGGTTCTGAAGCTTCCTTTTAGCTTGTTAAGCACAACTCTGATGCAGATATAGGCCTAGCCCTCTCCCTTTATATATATAAGACAACGTTCATAGGGTAAGCACTTGACTCGATTCTATAAGGCATGAAGTGGGCGCAGCGAGGCAGATAATAACGTGGTCCACGGCTCTGGCCCAAAGTCAAAGTTAGAATTTAATTTCTAGTCGAGCAGGCTCATGATATCATTGACTGTGATAAGCAGGTTACGCTGTGCTAAGACAACTTTGCCAGCAGCAGGACAGCTGGACAGCAGGACAAAATCAAAACATGAGCACCGCACGCCAATGGCAAAAAAGGGAGTTGATGATGACAGTAAACTGGTATCAGATGCAGATGCAGCTGAATGAATGGCCTGGCCTCGCTGCTGTTGCCTGTTGGCCGTTGGCCGTTGGCCGTTGGCCGTTGGCCGTTTGAGCTGACGCCGTCTCAGGCTGTCAATGGTAACTGGCTGCAGGAGGCAAGCGTTTATAAGCTTTTCTGCTCAACTTCTCAGGTTGGGTAATCTGTGCTGAAGCATCAACAGCAGCACATCTTGAGCAGCTAATAGAAAATAAAAACCAGAAACGCAGGCAGGGAATGCAATGAAAGGCCTTAACTGATGATAGAATGCTCTGACTGTTTAAGCCGAAAGACATTCGAAATACGGCAAAGAGATTTATGTGGAGATTTGTGTGAAGTCCATGCTTTGATTTACCTTCAACAGCTTGCAGCGTGCAGCGAATATGTCAGGAATTTGCATTCAATATTGATAACGGCCAGAGAGCAAAATTATTTCATTATTACAAAACTTCAACGATTCCTGCTGGCAGCAGCAGCTCAACATGTGTAAATGCCAAAGGCGGAATTTCATATTCCTTGTGGCCTTTGTGCAATTATAAAATACGTTAAATAGCGCAAAACATGAGCTTAGCCAGTAGCCAGTCGGCCTGGAAATTATATATGGCACTAAGCATTTGTGAGAAGCGCAAAGAGAGCTCCGCGTGGCTGCGAGACCAATCGATTAAAATCCAAGTGCCGCCTGAGCTGCACTTTTCGTAACGGCTGCGGTGCTAAATAAGCCCCTGAGCAGCTACTGTTTCTGCCACTAAAGATCCGAGAAAAAGGTTCCCGACTGCGGCTGCTGGTGCTGTTGGTGCTGTTGGTGCTGCGGCTACTGCTGCTGTGGCTGTTGCTGTTGCTGCTGTGGCTACTGCTGTTGCTGTTGCTGTTGCTGTTACTATTGCTGCCTTCGTTAGGGCAGATTGTTAGCTGAACAATTGCTAGCTACTAAGGCGATGGTGGCAAGCAAGTGGGTGGCCACTGGCACTGGCACTGGCACTGGCACTGCCACAGTCAGAGTCACAGCCACAGTAACTGGGTCTAAGGCCCACTTGGATACATGCACTCAACTGGGCTGGCACTGAAATCTTATGCTGCTGCTGGCTGGCGTCGTCGAGCTCACTTCAGAACTATTTCAATAAGCGTTACGTTATGCACGCGCAGCGTCCTTCACCCTGTTTGCTCTCGACGGTCGACCGCGTCGAATGTCGTTCGTCGTGCGTCGTTCGTCGTTGCACTAAGCTTTTGTCATCAGCTGTTGTCATCATTGGCATCGCAGTCGTCATCGCGCTGCCTACATCCAATTTACTGAATTTCAACATTTTTACATTTTACGATTGTCATTTTGATTTTGGTTTCTATTCGGTGCCAGTTGCCAGCTGCTCGATAATATTGTCCTTTTCATCGCTGGCAACATGGCTGCAGCTTCCGTTTCCGTAGTGTGTGCAGTGCACCGAGTAGCTTCGTTGATTGTCAACGGCCTTTGCCTGCCTGCCTGCCTGCTTGGCTGCCTGCTTGGCTGCCTGGGTGCCTGCCCAGCCTTTCTTTAGGTTTCTTTGACACAGCAGCAGTGACGCTGCTTATGCCCATGACATGTCAGGTAGCTCAGTCCTGCTTTCTGTGGCCAGTCAGCCGGTTGCTCGAGTTCTAGTTCCTAAGTCCGACACCTTGTCACAATCAGTCGACGCTGTCTACAACTGTTGCGACTTTAACTTTGATATTTCAGCCACGGACACACACAGTCACAGTCACAGTCGCAGGCCCAGGCCCAGGCCCAGGCCCAGCCCCAGGCTGAAGCGCAGGCTGTGTAATGCGAACAACGCCATCGATATGTCTGGACAAGTCAAACAAAAACCTAGCGTGGCAGCATTTTCTTTTTCCGTTTTCCTTTATATTCCCCGCGCTCAAAAAGTAGGTCAGTCGCAAAATTTTTACAGCACGGCGGTTACTTAAGAAGTGCGTGCAAAGCGCTTTTCCTGAGGGGGGGACTACCCTTAGAGCAGCAGCCAGCCGGAGTAATAAAGACCTGAACTTCGTTGACATTGAAAAAGTGTGCTTTTTGCACTACTTTTGTGTTTAATGGGATGTTGGCGAAAGTTGCGAAGCCACCCTCGCTGCCGCTATTGTTGATATTATTGCTGTTGTCTTTTGGCACTCCCCTTGCCTACGTACGTGTGAGTGTCTATCAACCGTTCCCTTGAATGCGCCTTCACTCTCAATTCCTATGCCGCTTTACTGGCACTGGGGCTCACTCAGTTACCCGTTTTTCGTTGCTCCACTTTGTGGACTGAGGGACGTAACCAAAGACAGACCAAAAAATGAAAAAGATGGAAAAAAATCGAAGAAGAAAATGGAAAAAATTCCTTGACGCAGCGTGTTCTATAATATTTCGAGAGTGACATAGATTAGTTCGGCAGGCAAGCAGCAATCCGTACACAATACTTGGAAATCAATAGTGTGTGCGGTGTAACATGTGTTTATCAGCAGTGCCATCAGTCTCAGCCTCAGCCTCAGCTTCAGCCTGGGCCTGGGCCTCAGCCTCAGTTTCAATTTTAGTCTCAGTTTTAGCCTCAGTTTCAGCCTCAGCCTCAGCCTAGGCCTCAGTTTCAGTCTCAATTTAAGCCTCAGTTTCCGCCTCAGTTTCAGTTTTAGTTTCAGTTTCAGCCTTAGCCTCAGCCTTAGCCTCAGCCTTAGCCTCAGCCTTAGCTTCAGCCTCATCCTCATCTTCATCCTCAGCCTCAGCCTCAGCCTCAGCCTCAGCCTCAGCCTCAGCCTCAGCCTCAGCCTTAGCCTCAGCCTTAGCCTCAGCCTTAGCCTCAGCCTTAGCTTCAGCCTCATCCTCATCTTCATCCTCAGCCTCAGTCTCAGCCTCAGCCTCAGTTTCAGCCTCAGCCTCAGCCTCAACCTAAGCCTCAGCTTAGGCCCTTCAACATAAGACAATTGGATGACTTCTGATAGTTCATTTTATTTCACACAAAGATGATTATTGTCAATTTTTCTGACATTTGTCAAAGATTCGTTGAAGTCGATGCCGTTTTTCATTACAGCTCAATTAAGACACGAATTATGCCAGGGACAACACTAAAAGGTGCCATTGTCACAGCGATAAGTTGCAAAGTCAGTCAGCGGCAGCTAAATATTTTGGCTTTGCACTCAAATCAAAGTGGGCGAGCTGAAAGCCAAAATGTTTAATTGGCTCAGCTCAGCACTCTTCGATTCATACCTGCCCGAACTGAAAATTTGAAAGCTATTTTTATTTTAATATATTTTTATGTGCAAATACAAAGACAAAATAAAAAACTCTATAAAAAAATAGAAAAAAATTTTGTTACTTTTAGAAAAAGTTGAGGTTATTAACAAAAAACAACAAAAATTGATAAATATTAAAAATGAATTCATAAAAAACATAGCATCAAAATTTGTTTTTATTTTTAATTTTTTAAATTAATTAATTTATTTATTAACATGCCCAAAAAAAAAAAAACAAATTAATTTGTTGCTATTTGTCATTAAAGGAGATAATTATCTAAGCAAATGCCTTAATGCATGGCCAAACACATAATTCCATTGTTGCAACAGACAAGCAAGACAAATAACACTGGTCAACAAAATGTTGAGACGAAGCTTGAAACAGTTTATGCTTTGTTTCATGTGCAGCTGTAACCAGAATAGCTTCAACCTTCAACTGCAAAACTTGGGCGCTCAGTATGAAGTATATACTACTACTACTACTACTACTACTACTACTACTACTACTACTATTCTACTACTAAATGTATACTACTATTTTTATGAACAATGTGAATAGGACAGCACTACTATTTTTATGAACAACTCTGAATTATCCCACGATACAACAGATTAAATATAAACAAATAAATAAAAAGTAGAAATATGTATCTTAAAATTTATTTATGTAAATATATATATATATATATCTATATATCTGTACTACTATTTTTCTGGACATTACTCTAGACAACTTCATATTTACTTCCTGCTAAATTCAACTTAATGCAAGAATGTAAAAATTTCAGACAATTTTAGTTTTTCAACTGAATTGAATTTGCGAACATAAAAAATGGAAATTGGCTGTGTCAGATCCACACTCAGCTTGCTTTACGGAAAGCGAGCTTCATTGACCAAATGCATGTTGCACAGAATTTTGAGCAACGCACGGAAAGTCGAAGCGTAAATAGCCGATGCGTACCTATGGCTTATTTGTGCCTAAACCTAGTAGTGCTCGCAGGTAGATCGAAACCAACAGAAAAAACGAAAAGGAGTTGAGAAAACGTCAGTTCGTCACGTCTCTAACTCACACATGTTCATGTTCATATGTCTTATGTCAACACAGACGTGCGCCGCTAGAGATGACAGTTCGGAACAATATAGTCATTCATGGTAGCCGTAGAAAAAAAGAATACAGTTTTTGAAATTTAATCAGAGTTCATTCACCCAAAGAAAGTCATGCGAAGTGCTTAAAAACTTCAGGCAACTTTTGGAAATATTTAAAAAATTGTTCAAATCTAACGGACTTAAAGTCAGTCAACATGGCTAAAAAGTTAAGCTCATTTCAGTTAGCCCAATAACACTTCTTTTTAGTAGATATGCATTTCAAAGATAATTTTAAAAAATTTAATCTAACTTAATTTATCCAAATAAAGTCATTCAAAGTGCTTAAAAACTTCAAGCAAGTTTTTCAAAATATTTAAAAAATTGTTAATAGATTAGTTTTTTTTCTACTTAACTAAATTAAAGTTATTTAAATGGCAATGCAAATTTTTAAAAATTTAATCCAATTTCATTCAGCTGTTTAAAATTATTTAAAAAATTTAAAAAAAAATTTTTTAAATATTCCAGTTTAATTTAAGTCAGTTAAAGTCATTTTTGCATGACATAAAATGGCAAACTAATTTTAAAATAATTTAATTTAATCTTTTTTGACGCAATTACACTCTCTCAAAATAGTTAAAAATTTTAAAAGAATTCTCGAAACATTTGCAAAATTAAATTTAAAAAATTTAATTTAACTTCATTTAGCCAATTTTCAGAAAGTTAAAAACAATGTTTTAATAATCATGCAACATTAATTATTTCTCTGCTGTATTCGCTTTTGTCCTTCGGCCAAGTGTGGCATGGCTCCTGCTCACGCTCTTGCCAAATGCTGTTGGCCAGTGCTGTGTAAGTCACAGGATTGTGATTTGCTGCAATTCAATTCTTTAATGAGCATAAGCTGAGTGAGAATTTGATTAGTCTTTGGCCGGCTGCAGTTGAGCATTAAGTGCATTAATATCTCGAGATGCATGTGGTAATTGGCAAGCTAACATCATATAATATAACCGTAACTAACAAACCACAAGCTGAGCAGCTGGCAACTGTGGACGCCCCACTGGTTGTTGCCTGTTGCCTGTTGGCTGTTGGCTGTTGCCTGTTGGCTTTTGCCTGTTGGCTACTAACTAACTTGCCACAAGTATATCACTGATGCGAACGGGTGTCCGTACGCCCTGCTGAAGCGTACAGAGTTCTTTGTTACGTGTGTGCATTTGGGATACAGTTACCAGTTAGTTGTGGCCAAGGGTCACTCGGCTCTCTTGGCCCCCACAGCTGCTGGCACTAATTGCCAGTTCACTGGTCGCCTGTAGCCAACTCCCTGCTTGCCAGCTCCTCCGGTGATTACTCATTATTCAATCTGGTTGCTGAATGCTTTAATTACGTTTGTTTTCCCAATTAAAAACAAAACACGCAACACGTAACCGTGGACCTCGGACACTGGCAATTCTTGGTGCAATGACCTCCCCCAAAAAAGGCAAAACACAAAAAAAGTGAGAGAGAGAGAGAGAGAGAGACAGAGAGAGAGAGTAAACGTAAGCTACGTCGTCAAAGTAGAACGCGTAGAGCAGCTGAGCACTCAAGACGAACGCTCATTTAGCACGCAGGTGCCGCAGCCATTCGCGACATGCTAAATCTCTGGCAGCTTAGTCGAGCGTCAACGCGTCGATGGGCCAACAAGAGCGTGTTGACGCACTTCCAGTTGGCCCATGGGCCATGGCCCATGGCCCCGCCCCAGCTGCCCAAACCCTACCTTCGCGCCCATTTTACGCCGTGCAGCTGCGCCGCAGCCTTTGAGAAATTAATGCCTCCATTGTTTGCCCCATTGCCGCTAACTAATGCCGCACAGTGGCGCAACCCTTCAAGACGCTGCTCAATTCGAATTGCTAATCAGCTGCACACTTGCTGCCAGCCAAGGCTGCCTGCCGATGGCTCTCTAGCTGCTGTCCCTGAACAGCATCAGCTAAGTATCTATCGATAACTTCTAGTTTCTTAAAGCTGACATCAAATCTTTGTGATACTCTTTACTAGGCAGTTCATAAGAATAAAGAACTGAACTTCTTTATCTCTGAAGCTCACTCAGCTTTCATCAGTTTCTCCATGTTCTCGAGCTACCCTTGAGCAATACGAAACGTGTGAGGACTTTTATGATCTATGATCTGATTGAATAGCTTCAACTAAATGTGTTTCGATATTTTCTAGTTTCACAAAGCTCCAATTAATTAGGCAGTTCATAAGAATGAAGAACAGAACTTGTAGATTGTAGATCTATGATCTAGGACAACATACAATAAATAATCAACTGAGCATGTTCAACCACTGTAGCATAGTTGGCAGAACTTCATTACCCCGGCTGCTGCGTAGGCAGAGATTTATTCAATTTAATTTGAAATCGGCGTCAATGGGCTGCTGTTTGATGTGGAACGTGGCATAGGAAGTTGGCCGTGGAGTTCGGGGCCAAAAAGGACATGTGATTAAAAATTGTTTACAAAGTTCATTGACACGCCGAGTCGAGTCGAGTCGAGTCGAGGCGACGCGCCGACTGTCGGAAGCCATTCACAAGCGAGCGGCAATCAAAGACTGCCTAGCAATTTGGCGCCTATTTCTCTCACTTCTTCTGCTTCTTTTCAGTTTTTTTTTTTTTTTGGTTTTTTCGGTCACAGCTGTAATTGATTTTGCACCGGGAGCTAGTCGAGTCAACATTATAGGCGAGCTGTGCGCTTCTGATTGACTAGCAGATATCCAGCACACGGCTCGACTTGATGAGCCCAATTCAACGAGCAGACATCAGCATGCAGGACTTAACAGTTGGCCATCTCTCAGAGCGTGCTCCGTTAAAAATCATATCAATCCATTCCACTTTGCCGTTCTGCTCAAATATCATTAGTTATAAGCCTTTTAGCCGTTATTGTTCCGCCCGAAACGTCTGCTGCTGCATATCGCTCATACGTCTTGTTGGCACAGCTGCTCGGCGTAGAGTGGGCAACGAAACGAAACGAAACGAATCGCATCGAATTGGTAGGCAGACAACAACAGCAGCAACAACAACAGAGCGAAATATATATCCGCCTGTCAATGATCTTCATTTTTTATGCATGCCTCTGCTCGTGGGTGCGAGTTGGGGGCGTGCCAGGTCATTATTAATATTTTCTCTTTTTACTGTGACACGCCTGGCTCTTGCTGCTGTTGTTGCCTTTTTTATTTGCCACTTGGTTGTCTGGACGATAAATAGCCAGCATAATTGTCGCTTTAGTGGGGACCCCTGCCTTTGCCTCTGCTGCCCCAAGCCCCAAGCAGCCACATGCCGCTGGCAGTTGGCAAATGCTTTTGATTTACTTTACGGCAACGAAACGAATCGCAGTCTCCCGTCCAGTTCAGCATGGATTTGGTCTCCATTTTCCTCGATTGACCCAATTTCGTTCGTTCTTCTTACGACTTCGCTCCCTGGCCACTGGCCACTGGCCACTGTCCTCTGTGGGTAACTGCTTAAGAAATAATTCATTATGTATTTGGTCGGCATGTCGCTTAATTTGAGTGGCCTTCGTTACCCATTTCCCATCAGCCACTTTCCATTCAGCGATGCGGGCAATTTGCCTTCAAACTAATTGTTCACGTTGGAAATCGATTAAGCCTCTAAGCGAGTCGCAGTCACACTTCGTATCCACACACAGTCCACGCCCACGCCCACGCCCACAACCACCCACCCCGCCCCCACTGATGGACAGCTGTTTTTCGTGCTTTATGTTCTAGTAAAATTGTTTATTTTACTTTAGTTTTATGGGCTTCGCCGTTGACAGCCATTTGTTTGCCCACAAGAGATGTCTGCAGAGGACTGCCTGAAGAAGAAGAAAAAGAAGAAGAAGAACAGTTGCTTTCTTTTGTTGCTGCTTGCTGTCGTTGTCATTGTCGTTGCCGCTGTTGCTCCCAGCAGACATTCGAGTCTCAGCTTTCAAGTGGTTAAGTATATCCTCAGCTGAATGTCAATGTGAATAGTTCTGTGGCATGCAAATAAATCGAAGCAAAAGCCATAGCGATATCCGATATCAAATTCATTGCTTAGCAGCTCAATAGCTCAGCTCCAAGTTAACATCTTCAATTGACTTGACTAAGTCATAGTCACAATTGCTATTAACTATATGAATGCCTCTGAATGCCTGTTTATGCTATCTTAGAATGTAGGCAGAAGCGTAGCAACTGGAGTAAGTTTTAGTAGCAGTTGCTGCTCTTCTCTGCAATTCTCAAAACTTCTATAAGCATATTAAATTGGCTTGACTATGATTTATATATATATTTGCCTTTTTTTGTTATCTTAGAACAAGTGCAGAAGAGTATCAAGTGCAGCAAAGTTGCAGTTGCTGCTCTTCTATGCAATTCTCACAACTTCTATAAGCATATTAAATTGGCTTGACTATGATTTATATATATTTTTGACTTTTTATGTTATATTAGAACAAGTGCAGAAGAGTATCGAGTGGAGCAAAGTTGCAGTTGCTGCTCTTCTATGCAATTCTCAATATTTCTGTAAGCATACTTGACTTTATGACTTACAAACACAGTTGAAATTGACTATAGGTTTGCATATTTGCCTGTTTAAGTTATTTTAAGCCAGGTTGCTGCTCTTCTATGCCATTCTCAATACTTCTATAAGCTTCTTGCATTGAACAATGTCGCAGAACATTGTCAATTTAATGCTCAATATTTCTGTAAGCCTCTTAAACTGCATTTACTTTCTGACCAACAGTCACAATTGATATTAACTTTATGTATATATATTTGCCTATTTTTGCCTTGCCTTGCCTGCCTGTCTCAAGGCAACTCGATACTTCATCTGCAATTGAATTGACTTTGATTTATGTACGTACTTTTGTCTGTGACTGTCAGTGTAATCTTAGAGCGCACAACAATGTCAATTATTTGTTACTTTATGCAGCTCACAATGCTTCTGTTAGCCTTTGTTAATAATAATCTTTTGGTAATAGGAATCTCTTTATAATTGTAATTTCTTGCAATTTGCCTCTGCTTGCAGAGTAGCTATAATTGCAGTGCTCCTCCCCCAGCCACCTCCTACTCACGCTCTCTGTTTCTGTCTTATATATATTTATTATTCGTAAAATTAATAATTTACAATAAAATGATATGTTTGTGCTTGCTTGTTTGATTGAGACTCGAATTTAGCTAAAGCTCAGCTAAGAGGCTGGCAGGTGTTACAGATGTGCGGGGGCGGAGGGCGGAGGGCGGAGGGCGGCTTTGTGTGTCTATGTTATGTATGTGCTATCAGCTAGCAGCTCAGTCCAGATTGCTGGCTCCATGTCCATAAGCTTGTCGAAAGTTGCTTTCTCTAATAGTTGCAGGTGTTGTTGTTGGCCTTCGTTGAGCTGGTTGGCTGGCCTTCAATCCGCCACCCTGTCGCATCCAATTAACTTTGTTTGCCTAATCAGAATGCAACGTACATTCGCCGTCCTATGGCGAGTTCCCGAAACCCTTGCGCCAGCGTCGCCCCCATGTGACTCTGCGCTGCGGCTTGTGGCATGCGGCTTGTGGCTTGCGAATAGCGCTAGTCGGTCAGCCATGTCTGGGTTGCCCTTGCCCAGCTACGTGCGTGTGCCGGGACTTTTGCCAGGCGTCTGCCACGTCGTCATACGCTGCGAACTACAAGTCTGGCCTTGTCCGTTTTATGGACTTTTATTGAAGACGCACACACACACACACAGACACGAACTTGCAAAAGACTCTGCGCCAAAATAGTTCCTTCTTTCAGCTGTCTCAGACGGCAGACAATATTTGGGATAAACACGAAGGCAGCTGGCTGCGCGTCGCGGCTGCTCCCTGTAACGCCCCATTCATTAAATAGCAACTTGACCCAATTTCTACATTTTATATCGCTTCGCTCTATCTCGCTGCCAAAACGTGCTGCAAGTGCCTGGCCAAAGCGTGTTGACTTATTTTTATATACACCTCAACTGGTTAGCAAAGCTGCCGTCGGGAGCAGTCATAAATCAATGAGCACCTCCTTAACTATATCCATAAGGAAAAACGCCGAGAATCACTTTTGATTTTCACATTTTAGATACATTTCTTGGCTCTAGGCCTGGGCAGACAATCTATTTTGGCATCTCTGCTGCTGTTTGCTCAGCTTTAAATTCAGCTTTACTTTATCGCTGTGTTTAGGGCATAGCCGAGAGGACTTCCCAGTGTAGTCAACTTCAACTTCGACGCACTCCAATGTCACTTAGCATCGACTTGCAGAATTTTCAGCAGCAACTGCAAAAGACTGCAACAGTCGGGAGTGCCTGACGCTGAAATACCCTGAACGCTGTGATGACATGAGGTAAGCTTCCTTTACATATGCACAGAGTGTACCTAAGCATCAACTGCTTTTGGACTTCGCTATGCGCTTTCCCATAGGAACTGAATCGATTCTTCTAGATGCACTTTCTTAATCAAATTCGACATTCTGATTTATATATATATATATTTGCCACAACCCAGTTATCTGGCAGCTGCAGTGAGTTTCTCTTGACGGAGCACATAATTAGGGGAATTTGCGCGCAAAGGCATTGGCGCAACAATAGACTTATTGTTGTCAGAGACTTAGCTTGCAGCTTGATTTATGTAATATGTATGGGAACTGCAGTGAGTCGTGCCTTTTTAGCCTTCCTATGCCTTACGTGAGCTAATTAGAAACTAGCTTTGAGTTGATTGGTGCAAATTGTATCAGTTGGCTACATGCATAACCATAGTAGGACAGCAGCCATTGTCGCTCCCGCTTAGCAGAAGCTTTGTTAAACTGAGCTAGAGTCTTGCAGGAGTATTGATTGCACTGGCATCTAGCGAAGCCTTCATAAGTTGCATAACTCATTGTTCGACACAGCTCCAAATATGCAGCCAAGCAGCCAATCAGTTAATTAGATTGCTAATAAGAACGCTCGAAGGCTGATAAGATTGCAATATTGTTGAATAGAAAAGGGAATAAATAAATCCAAGACTGAGTTGCCGCTTGTTTATCTTAGAGCTGCACAAGTTGAATTCATAAAAAGGTAAAGAAATATGAGTTAAATGTCAATAAAATGACTTCAATAATTTGATAATTCAATGACATTTGATCAGCTGCCAAATAAATTGTCAAAGCTGTGAACCTCTAAGAAGCAAAGGCCTTATATGCTGGCGCGCTCACTAGAGCTAAATGCGCCTTGGCGTCTAAGACAATTAAGTGCAGCAAATTGATGTTTGAGCGACTCACATGTATAGAGTATATACAGAATTATATATATAAGTATATATAGTATATAAGTATGCATCACTTATGCAGTCTGCCCCGATTCCATTTTCATTTCAGAGCTATTAAAGAATTTTCTTGTTGACTCTGTTCAAACACTTTGACAAAGCTAAATGGAAAACTCCTTTGTATGTCAAGCTTCAGCTCACTCTATTAGCTTTTCCTGTTGCTCTCATTTCATGGCTATTAGCCGACTGCTGTTTTCTCTTGTGTATACGCAAAAGTTCTTTCTGAACCGAGCTGAGCTGAGCTGAGCTGAGCTGAGCTGTTAGAAGTTTAAGAAAACGCAAACAGTTTGGCTTTGGTTATTGGCTGATTGAGTAAACATGTGATTTAATTGAATTTCCATCTCGACGTTTGGCCAAAAGCTGAGCTCTGTCACCTGCGCGCTCGGCCCCAACCGGAGCTGCGTCACAGCGGGGGGAAGCAGTTTTGTGCACGTTTCTGCTTTGGCTTGGCGGAGTTGAAGGCCTTGGGGATAGGCAGCCACAAAAGGACGTGCGCCGCGGGCAATCCGCCCCGGGCCAAGCTGCCAAGCAGCAAATCAATGGCCAATCACTGGGCCAGCTTAAAGTCCATTGAATTATTTGTAAGCCCTTCGACAGCAACGACACCATTAACCAATGGCAATTACCCGACTCGCCCTGTCCATGCATTATGTATCTATTAAGACTCGCAACTGGCAACTGGCAACTGGCAACTGGCAACTTGCAACTCGCAACTCGAAACAGTTGGCCAAATGGACTTCAGTCTGTCAATGCTAATTTTGAGACAACTTTTTGCTGCGCACAGCTATCAATCTACCCCATTTAATATTGATTTCCTACACACACACACACCCACACACCCACACACACACATGCATTGACTGTGAAATCATAGCTCAATTTTCCGTTCATTTATTTATCAATTGGAAAACTAATTACGAATCGTCGACTTTTGATTTGCAGCTTTGAAATAAACAACTTTTTGAATGGCATGTGAAACTTGTTCCCTGCAATTGCTTAGTGGATATACATATGTTCTCGGTTAATAATATCATTCAATTCCAAATAGAGCGAGCAGTGCGCGAGCTGGGACTGTCCGACAGGGGGATGCCCTGACGCCTGAGCCTGAGCCTGAGCTGAGCTGCTGCTCGCCCCATCACTCTGGGCTGCCCTTAGAAACAGACAGTCATCCTGTTGCTGCTCCTCTACCTGCTCCTTCTGCTCCTGTTGCCTGTTTTTTGTGACTGCTCCTGTTGCTGATCCTCCGCTTGCTCGTCTTTCTATTACTGCTCCTCCTCTCCTCTTGATTCAGCTCCTCTCCCTGCTCCTGTTCCTGTTGCGTTTCTCTGTGTCTGCTCCTTTTCCTGATAAGACGAACGAGCGGAAAGCTCTTGGTCCTTCTCCTGTTCCTTCTCCTGCTTCTTCTCTTATTCCTTCTCCTGTTTCTCTCTCCTGCTTATCTTTCTGCTCCTCTTCGCGTTCCTGTTCCTACCCTGCTTTCTGCTTCTTTAACTGCTTCTCTTCCTGTTCCTCCTCCAGCTTTTCTTCCCGCTCCTATTCCTATTTTTGTTCCCCTTTCTTTGCCCTCTCTTACTCCTTATCCTCTTCCTGCTCCTTCTGCCTCTCCTGCTCCTCTTCCCGCTCCTGATCCTCTTCCTCTTCCTGCTTCTTCGCTGCTCTACGCTCAGTTGCTGGACTCATTTGGAGCCAGCTTCAGTGGGCTGCCAACACGTTGCCTGAGAAGCTATTCGAGTTGGCCCTGGCAAACTTCTTGAATATTTGCTTTGCGATTAACTGGCGTAACCGTTGCAGGAAACCGAATCAAAGGATAAGGCGTTAGAAGCCAGCGCCGAGTCCTGTGTAGCGATGTTTGCTCGGATGTGGCGCGGCGAGTGGATGTCGACTTTGCGGCTTGCGGCATTAATGTGCATAATTTAGTGAGCTTTGCACATTCGCATGTAAATACGCCTAGGCAGCGAGGAGGGGCGAGAGTCATCTACCAGCAGCAGCAGCAGCAGCAGCAGCTGCTGTTGCAGTTGTTGGCGCTGTGCACATATTTTAGTAAGCGGCTTCATTGTCGGTCTGCTGCGCTGCTGGCCAGCGTCAACTCGTCGCCCACGCTCAATTTGTCAGTGGCACACACGTAGCGTGCTCGATGTGTGTGTGTGTGTGTGTGTGTGTGTGTGTGTTTGGGATTTGGCATCGACTTGGCTGTCTTATTCACTTCAGCTCACACATTTCTATTCATTTCAATTGTACTCATTCACGAAGCAAGCCAAATTAAACTACGTGCCCCTTTTGCTATGCAATGCAATTTTTATTGACTGCTGCAGCAAGCAGCGAGGCCGACGACGAGGCGAAGGCGTCGCAGTTTGAGCTGTTGCAGCAGCTGAATTCCATCGAAACTTAAAGCCCAATCGAGCAGCGAGTGAGCAGCTTGTGCTTTGCACGCTGCCAGAATCTGCTGCAGCTGCTGCAACTGCAACTGTCGTCATTTCTATAAAATATTCATTAACCTGATATTCATTAAAGTGGCACGCCGCTACCTCGTTAGTTTTAATGGCGCCAACATTGTCAGCAATATATCCAAGCAGCCAGTCAGCCAGCCATTCAGTGTCGTCATCGTAACCAAGTTATAATCATTAGGAGCACAGGGGCCAACTGCTATGTAGGGCAGTCGAGCTGCAGCACACACAGCATACAATTGTCTCATCCTTCAATCAGCCCCGCTGCACTTCACTTTGCATGCATCTTCAGCCTCAGCTTTGGCTTTAGCTTTATCCGCATCTACACAGATACATATTATTTTTCATGCATTCGTCCAGGGGTCTCCATGCATTTACTTTGATTTTCGTTTATGCTCGCTCAGCTTGGCTTTTTTTGTATGCAAATCGGTCTACCCACTGATGTGCAGCTTGTCTCTCGCAGCACTGTGGTCGAGAGTGTGTTAACTACAGCTATGTTAAGTCAGAGTGCGGCTTGGTTCTTCTGTGGGAAGTGTCTACGGCTTGAGCTGCATCTGAAAGGTGTTTCACTTTTTTGCATGCCGCATGAGGCCAACATGTTGAGTGCCAACAAATTCCTTTTCAATTTTCAACTAAGACTTTTCGGCGATCCATAGAGAAAAAGCTGTGGAAAATGTTGAAGCCCTGACGAAACAAAGCTTGACTAGGGCTAGATCTATGCAGTGAACAGTCTGTAAAAATAAAAAAAAAATATAAATAAAAAATATAAGAATAAGACATATATAACAAATTAAAAAACAAATAAAAAATATATAAAATATAAAAAAATACAAATGATATGAAAAATATATAATATAATAAATTATAAAAAATATATAAAATAATTTATATTAAACAGAAATAAGCAAAACTGTGGCTTAAATGTTATTATATATTATATTTGCTTATTCACATTAATTATAATATATTTCTGTGTTTTGATGTTTCATCAGCAATGCCTTTGACTGCGAACTCTTACATAATATCTTATATCTATTGCCATGGTTTCCCACGGATTGCATTTGCTTTGTGCTTTGCTCTTAGTACAGTATAGACCCGATGGTTTGACGTTGGCGACGGTCGTAAGTTCCTCGAGGCTCTTCCGCAGTCCACATGGAGGCATAAGGAGGCGGTCGACAATAACATGTTTATGCGTAAACAATTAATATTTCTATTTCTATATTTTGTTATTTTTTTGTGCTACGATAATTTCATTTTTATTACATTGTTTGGTGCCTTAAAAAAACCAAATATAAAAATGATGCGCAAACCTAGAGAGTGCATTTTTTTATAACAAAATATATTTGTTTTAAAGTAAATTAAATTTTAATTTTGTAATCTTTTTGGTTTTTATAAAAACCTTTATTTTTTATTTTTCTTTATTTTAAACTAAATTTACTGACATTTTTATAAAATTAAAAATTTTTTTAATTTTTTAGTTTTTATTAAAGTTATTTTGGAATTACTTTTTTCTCTTTATAAAATTAAACTTTATATTTCGTTATTTGTTTTTTTTTTTATAAAATTAGCTCAAACTGGTTTTTTTTATATTTCTTTTTTTAAATTAACATTCTTTTTTTTTTTATTTACAGTTTTTTAAATTTTTTTTTATGATAAACTAAACTTCTTATCAAATTATTTTTTGGTTTTTATAAAAAAAAATTTTATTTCTTAATTATTTTATTATTAATTGCACTTTTAATTTAATTGTTTTTTGTGTTTTAAAACTAAACTTCATATTTTTTAATTCCGTTTTTGTTTTTATAAAACTAAACTGTTCTGGAAAATGAATGATAAAATGTAATAAAATTAAAGTTTATTCACGTGAGCGAGGCTTTTAGCTGGGAATGAGATGAAAATGAAATGAAACGATGTGGTAAGAATGAAGAGCCAATTCTCTTGAGCCTTTTACTGCTGCATCTGTGGCAGAGTCGTCGAGCAAGTATGTTTGGAGTGGGAGTATAGTTGGCAGTGATGTCAGTGATAGTCTATGACTATAGATATGTGGAAGAAAGTTCGATATTTCCTCTGCGCAAGGTGGTCTTTGTGGCAGCAACGTGTGAATCTGTTAAAAATAGAAATCTGCTTCAAAAGTGTTAACTATCCAATTTGTCGTCTTGCCGACGGAATGCAACCAGCAAAGACTCGCTCTTTCCTTTGTAATTTGTTGATAGAAATAGGTTGAGTTTGGCTACAGCTCAAAGATTTCACACAGCTGACATTTATAGTAAAAATACCTAGCAGATAATTTAATAAAAATATACATAAATATTTTAAAAATACTACACTTTTTGTGACAAAACAATAAAAAAAAATTAATGTAATTTAATTTGTATAAATGGAACGTGTTTTTTTTTGCTCATGACATGTAGCTCGAGAAATTTATTTAATAATTCTATAAAAGGAAACTCGACGTAACAACAACAAAAGCATCAACATGAGACATGTCTACTAACTGGAGCAAAAAAGTTAAAAACTTTGTAGTGCTTGGGCCGTGTGTTGACTTTAGTCGAAAGGTGTGACAATATTTACAATGCGTTCTTAATTGAATTTATTTTGTGTATAAAGCATTTCGTGTATCTGTGTGTGTGTGTACGTGTGTATATTCATGCCTTAGTGTGCTATCCAATGCGACATGGAATTATCTGACTTTCCACATTTAGCCAGCAAGAAATGAACAAACTCATATTAAACTATATTTGTGGGTGAGTGCGGGGGCGTGGCAAACGAATTACAGCCCATTATACAATGTACTTATGTAGATATTTATGATTTTGTAGATAACAGAGGCGCTGACTGTTGCAGTTAGGGAAATGTTTAAGAGCACAAATTTCCCGCATATAGCAGCAGTAAAAAGCTCCACAGCGCCATCTGTATACCACTTGCGGAACTATTGAAAGTTTCGATTTGCCATAAAAAGGTCAGACATGCAAGCAGTGCACTGCTTGTTATTTGCTATGCTTCGCCTAAAAGTATGCTACACTATTTCTGGTTTGTGTCCTTACTACGCCAGCGAGTGCGTGTCTCCGATAGGCAGGTGCGGACAACGTGTCGTATCAGTATCAAGTGGAAGCACTCAGTGCTTAAATATCTCGGCTATTGCAACTATTTTAATCGCTTTTTAGCTCTATTTGCGCATTGCATACCTGGTGCATGAATAAGCGAGAAAATTGTTGATAAGACCTTAGTCCAGAAAGCGGCCAACTTCAATCGTTTGATTATTGAAGCCCGTCGTGACCGCTGTGGTACGTGAAGTGGAAACGGAAACGATTGGTACTGGTATCGCTGTCCAATGCACGCCACTTGACCAGCTCTTGGCCAGTGTTTGATAGCGCCAATTAAAATTGCGCAGATTCTTCAGTTATCACTGCGTGCCGGATTGCGACCGGAAGCGACTTCATATGCCTGTTTAACCGGAAACGCACAGTTAAGTGTGCCAATAAGGCATATTTGTCTGAACTCAACCCAAAGCACATTCCACACAAGGAACTGCGCAGCCAACAGGTAGCGATAACACAGCAAAGGCAAATGAACTTCTCGCCCCAAGCCCTTGGCCTGTGCATCACTAAAGGCGCCTGACTTGCCAAATATATATATATATATATATATATATATATATATATATATATATATATATATATATATATATATATATATATATATATATATATATATATATATATATATATATATATATATATATATTTGCCATGAATGCAAGTTCTAACTACATATATTGCCATTGTATGGATCAGGCTGCTATATCTTAGAGCAACTTTCAAACGTTTATTGAGCTGTATGGGATATGCTTCTTATTAACTTCATCATGATTGTGAAAATATATGTGCCCGATTGCGCCAGATGACTAGAATCGTATTTAAATATGAAAGTCAGGCAATTTTCTATTCAAAAAATATTGTTTAATTGATATCAGAAATATATGTCTTTGTTCAAATATGAGTTAAACTTGATTAACTCTAAAAGAAAATATAACAAAAATCATTTTTGAATTCACAAAGGTTATGCTAACTTCACTGTTGGATCTACGAACTGAATCTATGCTTTCTTCCCTTAAGTCACGTGGCATCATTTTGTGGCCGCTCTTTGGCTTGCCTTTGCTGATTTGCATGACTCCAGGAGGCATCAGTCACTGATTCAGTGACGGCTCCCAGTGACTTTGGCTTTCATAAGTGATTTCATTTACTCGCTTGCGATGCAACTAAAGTCCTTGGCAAATTAAAGTTAAGCTTGATTCTAGTTTGCAGCCTCAACTTTCCAGGGAGAAGTCGCTGAAAAAGAAAAATCTAGAAAATGGCTTTGGCTGATCGTCGACTGAGCAGCATCGATGCAGAATTCTGCAACAGCTGCTCAGAGCAGAGCAGCAAGTAGCAAAGGCCAAGAGGCCAAAGAAATTGAACTTCAATTGGCAACTAACGCGCGTTATTATGTGATATATCATCTGAAGAGGGCGTGGCAGACCCCATAAAGTAAGTATATTCTTGATCATAAACACTAGACTTTTCAATGGATGTTCGTATAGACCAAGCCCAGTACAAGTTTACCAAGTTTACAAGTTTTACAACTTTTGTTTCCATCGATAAAAATCGATAGTTTGCCCTCGTTGCCTTTATATATGGTGGCGACTTTAGATTTACTGTGTGGGCTTCTGTAATGAATATGGAGATTTTGTATGTTTCGGATTTTGGGAACCATCCCACTTTCTCCTTTAAGTATACAAAAATGGTTAATTTCAACTACTAGAGTCTTGTCTTGTGCTATGGCTAATAAAGGCAGCTGAATGCCATAGTTATGACATGAAAATTTCATTAAGAAAATCCAGCTAGAAAAAAAGTTACACAACAATGAAGTTCCCATAGTGAAGCTCATCTGCAGCCCAAGCGCAGTCGCTGCGTAAGCTGCGCAGTAAGCAGAGAGCATCTGTTTGAGTATGTGTGTTATTTGTATTGAAAAAGAAGCGTATAATGAATAGAATGGTTCAGTTCATCTCCTGGTCGAACAGTCTTGACTAAAGCGCCTTTGCTTGTTATGCTTCTGCTTAAATCCTTTTCAAATGGGCAATGCCACATAATCTAATGCCACAAATCCATTTACATAGACTTAGTTGGAAGTCAAGTTTCTCAGCATAATCTAAAATATAAAATGCCTGTTAATTCGCATATATTTTTTAATATATACACATATATTTTATTTTTATGTTCTTATGCACTTATATATATAATGTTTTTTTTTTTAATACATGGATAGTGTGTTTGTTTTTTTTTTAGTTTTTATTTTTGCTGTTTCATATATATATATTATAAATATTTGTATTTGTTTCATTCTTACTAAGAACTAAGCTAGAAAGCTCTAGTCGGGCTGGCCGAATAGGAGATACCTTGAACCCTGTCCGATCCACTACATATTTGAACAATGGGCTCAGGGTATACAAAAAAAAAAAACAAAAAAAAGCTCAACTTTCCCTGGATTTGAACACAGAACACTTCGGGCATCAAGCGCCGCTGCACTGCTTGCTCGAGCAGCACAATTCAATAGAGCAAAATGCACGCATTTGAATGTGTGTGCACACGTATGGGAAAGCTGCGTGCGCTGCGTGCGCTGCGTGCGCTGGGCGCTGCGGCGAATTGGCCAAACGTTTTGTTTGATTACTCCTGTGTTACTCAATGGATTTCAATGAAACTTTCAGCATATGATCTATGTATTCTATCGAATATTTGTCATCCTAACTCTGTGACATATTGGCTATATTTGGAACTGAATGTGAATTTAAAGAATTTAATGGAATTTGGAGCCGTTGTCCTAAGTACAACATATATGAAAATTGTATTGAATATGCAAGAAACTTTGGATACTTTAGGCCCGAAGATGTGCGTTTATAGTTTAATAGCTGCATTTCGATCAACATGGGAACAGTTATCGACAGACGGACGGACGGACACACGGATATGGCTAGATCGACTCGGCTTGTCTGCCTGATCTTTGTGAGGTCTGCCACGCCTCCTTCTGCCTGTTACACACATTTATTTGAATGGGTTCAGGCTATAAAAAAAATGTAGATGATTACTTAAAATAAATCACAGTGTATCTATGCATTTTTGATTTGTTTCTTGTCGATTTGTTGTTGTTGATGATTAAATAAGTTATGTGTTAAGGTGAAGTGCAAAAACAAAATTGCAGCAAAAAAAAAATACAATAAATATATAAATAAATAAATAAATAAATAATTAAATAAATAGAGAAATAAATAAAGTACTTTACCACATACTGGCGAAACATTATAAATTAAGAAGTTAACTGGAAATGGCAATATGTCATTTGAACAGTAAATAAATAATGTGTGTGTATGTGTGTGTGTGTGTGCGTGTGTGTGTGTGATCATAACTATCCGATCAACGGAAGTAGCTGTGATTATACTTTGATATATACCACTAAACAGTTCTAACATAAATATTAAATAAATAAATAAGTTAAGCTCTTGGAGAGGGGAGCGGTCGAGCGGGGGGCCGGGGGCGGGTCATTCATTAAATTATATAATGGCATTTGTGAAATTCGTCGTTTCAATGGTTGGCGCAACTAGGAACTGTGCACAGCACTGGGCGCTAATACTGGATGCAGGTCAGATGTTATTCGAGCAGTTGTTGGCGCTGGGCCTAACAATCGCCGAAGTTGGAGCAGCCGCTGTCGTTGCGCGTGCCGGCTGCCGCTGCCGAGTGCGCTGCTGAGTGAGCCGAGCTGCTGCTCTCGACACTCTGGCGGGAATTGGCGGCGGAGGAGCTGTGCTGGCGATGCTCCGAGCTGCTGCGCTGGTGCTTGCCCAGCGCCCGACGCAGCGACTTCCACATGTTGTCCAAGTATTGATAGTACAGCTGCTTGGTGAACTTGAGATCGCGCTTGTCGGCCTCCTTGCTGCCGTCGGCGGGCGTGTAGAACTTGAGGCTCTCACGCATCTGGGCCTTGCTCACCTGGCTGAGCTTGGCGGCATTGCTGTACGGATAGGATGCATTGATGGTGGTCTCAATTTCGCAGAGCACCCTGCGGGCGCTGACGAGCAGCTTGTGCAGCTCCTCGGTGGCCTTGCCCAGCGGCAGCTGGTGTTCCTTCTGGTATTTGTAGTGCGCCTTGCCCAAATACGCGAAGCTGCCCACAAATGTTTGCACGTCGCTGTACCAGAACTGCAGCTTCACCTGTAATTGGTCCAAATCCCACATAGAGAGAGAGAGAGCGAGAGACAGAGACAGAGAGAGAGAGAGAGAAGCAGAGGGTGGGGGCTAGAGTTAGTCAATTGCAATACAACAACAAAAAGGGCAAATGCAAATGCAAATGCCGTTCGGCGAGTCGACGGAAACTGGTCTAAGCCGCCCAGGGCGGAGCAGGTCCCGGTCGACGGACGCGTCGATCATTTTGCATGCTGCATTTTGCGCCTCTTCATTTCTTTCTTTCTGCTTCGTGTTGCCACTCACCTTTGTGGGTCGCGTCATGTTCGGCAGGAACTTGTACTCGCGCTGCCAAGCCTGAATGTCGCCGTAATCCAGATTGGCGTCATTGCTTATAGCTGCCAGTTCGCTTCTCGTGTTGTTGCGCAGCGCCTTCAGGTACTGCAAACGGATCTGGAATGGATTGTGGCGCAATTAGACTAACTATATTGTGAACTGCGATTGCGAATTGTCAATTGTGAACCAGCTTGAGGCATGGCCCCCACTCGGCATCACGTGGATAATTACCTTGCGCTTGTTGGTGCGTGCGGAGCTATCCATTTCCTTGGGCTGCATGTGATCGGGCTGGTAGACGCCGCCGCAAGGATTCTCCCACTCGGGTGCCGCATCCGGCTGCTGCTGGGCTCTGACAAAGTATGTCAGCATGTGGCTGCGTCGGTGTCGGATGCGCTGGCGTCGCAGCTCACGCATAACGGCTTTCATTGCCGTCTGTGTCATCTGCTCAAAGCTGCTATCGCTTTCGGCATCGATGCTGCCGCTGGCGCTGCTGGCGCTGCTGCCGCTGCTGCTGGCGTCGCTGTCATAGCTGGCATCGCCGAAGCTCTGTGCAAGACCATAAAAGGGATTCGCGTGCCAAGCGGGCAGCGAGTTGCTGCTATCGAGACTGGCACTGGCGCTCGAGCTGTCGGCATCGTCGTAGGCAAAGCCTAGCGGCAGCTGATCGTGCAAATGGCGGGCAAGTGTCGATGGCATCAGCAGCGCGGCCAGCGCCAGGAGCAGTTGATAGCTGTGAATGCTGTTAGTGTTGATGCTGCAGCTGCAACTGCAACTCTGTTGACGGCGGGCGCTTTGGCTGTGGCTGTGTCTCTGGCTTTCGCAATGCTTTGCTGCAACGAACAGAGCAACGAAATAGAACGTAAGTTACGCTAATCAATGCAATCAATTAAGTTCGATGTTACCGTTGGACATGAGAGCTAGACTAACACCAATCGCAACTAAACTAAAATCAACTGAACTAACTTTGCGAGGCTCGTTCGATCTGGCGTGCGCGCTCTGCGGCATCTGCTCGAC